>OY740772.1:9530475-10041897 GCA_963513935.1 Aphrophora alni
TATCAAAAGATGCAGAATTGAAAGGAGAATAAAGTTTGAAAAAATCACTTTGACATCTCAAATGGTTTATGAGTTATTGCAATTTAAACGTTAATAAAAATACCAGATTTTAATATTTCCCGTTTCGCCACTTGCAATACCTTTTTAAATCGCCTGTAGCTCCATAATTATACATCGTAATGATATCACAATTTACATGAGGAAAGAAGAAAGTTGAAATTTTACTGTGGCGTTTTCAATTCGAAAATATCTCTTATAGTTTCTGAGTAATTAACTCGTGAAAACAGCCAATTTTCCAACTTTGCAAAATGCTAAGGTACCCCCCTTGCAGTTTTTTTAGGCGAAAAAGTGAGTTTTTGATTTTTGAATGTTTCTATAGCTTAATAGAAGCAGAATTAAATTTGGAGTCGAGGGGTGCTTATGAAATTTCAAAATTTTTAATATTTTTTTCATTTTTATCTATTTTTTTGTAAAAATTTCAACATTTAACAATACCAATGATATGGGTAACAAGAGATGCACAATTGAAAGGAGAGTAAACCGTGAAAAAAACACTTTGAAATCTCAAAGGGTTTACGAGTAATTGCAGTTTAAAAATTTTTCAAAAAAGATCAAAATTGTTTTAAACCAATGATATGGGTATCAAAAGATGCAGAATTGAAAGGAGAATAAAGTTTGAAAAAATCACTTTGACATCTCAAATGGTTTATGAGTTATTGCAATTTAAACGTTAATAAAAATACCAGATTTTAATATTTCCCGTTTCACCACTTGCAATACCTTTTTAAATCGCCTGTAGCTCCATAATTATACATCGTAATGATATCAAAATTTACATGAGGAAAGAAGAAAGTTGAAATTTTACTGTGGCGTTTTCAATTCGAAAATATCTCTTATAGTTTCTGAGTAATTAACTCGTGAAAACAGCCATTTTTCCAACTTTGCAAAATGCTAAGGTACCCCCCTTGCAGTTTTTTTAGGCGAAAAAGTGAGTTTTTGATTTTTGAATGTTTCTATAGCTTAATAGAAGCAGAATTAAATTTGGAGTCGAGGGGTGCTTATGAAATTTCAAAATTATTAATATTTTTTTCATTTTTATCTATTTTTTTGTAAAAATTTCAACATTTAACAATACCAATGATATGGGTAACATGAGATGCACAATTGAAAGGAGAGTAAACCGTGAAAAAAACACTTTGAAATCTCAAAGGGTTTACGAGTAATTGCAGTTTAAAAATTTTTCAAAAAAGATCAAAATTGTTTTAAACCAATGATATGGGTATCAAAAGATGCAGAATTGAAAGGAGAATAAAGTTTGAAAAAATCACTTTGACATCTCAAATGGTTTATGAGTTATTGCAATTTAAACGTTAATAAAAATACCAGATTTTAATATTTCCCGTTTCGCCACTTGCAATACCTTTTTAAATCGCCTGTAGCTCCATAATTATACATCGTAATGAAATCAAAATTTACATGAGGAAAGAAGAAAGTTGAAATTTTACTGTGGCGTTTTCAATTCGAAAATATCTCTTATAGTTTCTGAGTAATTTACTCGTGAAAACAGCCATTTTTCCAACTTTGCAAAATGCTAAGGTACCCCCCTTGCAGTTTTTTTAGGCGAAAAAGTGAGTTTTTGATTTTTGAATGTTTCTATAGCTTAATAGAAGTAGAATTAAATTTGGAGTCGAGGGGTGCTTATGAAATTTCAAAATTTTTAATATTTTTTTCATTTTTATCTATTTTTTTGTAAAAATTTCAACATTTAACAATACCAATGATATGGGTAACAAGAGATGCACAATTGAAAGGAGAGTAAACCGTGAAAAAAACACTTTGAAATCTCAAAGGGTTTACGAGTAATTGCAGTTTAAAAATTTTTCAAAAAAGATCAAAATTGTTTTAAACCAATGATATGGGTATCAAAAGATGCAGAATTGAAAGGAGAATAAAGTTTGAAAAAATCACTTTGACATCTCAAATGGTTTATGAGTTATTGCAATTTAAACGTTAATAAAAATACCAGATTTTAATATTTCCCGTTTCACCACTTGCAATACCTTTTTAAATCGCCTGTAGCTCCATAATTATACATCGTAATGATATCAAAATTTACATGAGGAAAGAAGAAAGTTGAAATTTTACTGTGGCGTTTTCAATTCGAAAATATCTCTTATAGTTTCTGAGTAATTAACTCGTGAAAACAGCCATTTTTCCAACTTTGCAAAATGCTAAGGTACCCCCCTTGCAGTTTTTTTAGGCGAAAAAGTGAGTTTTTGATTTTTGAATGTTTCTATAGCTTAATAGAAGCAGAATTAAATTTGGAGTCGAGGGGTGCTTATGAAATTTCAAAATTTTTAATATTTTTTTCATTTTTATCTATTTTTTTGTAAAAATTTCAACATTTAACAATACCAATGATATGGGTAACAAGAGATGCACAATTGAAAGGAGAGTAAACCGTGAAAAAAACACTTTGAAATCTCAAAGGGTTTACGAGTAATTGCAGTTTAAAAATTTTTCAAAAAAGATCAAAATTGTTTTAAACCAATGATATGGGTAT
The DNA here is from genome assembly GCA_963513935.1 of Aphrophora alni. Lineage (NCBI taxonomy): Eukaryota > Metazoa > Arthropoda > Insecta > Hemiptera > Aphrophoridae > Aphrophora > Aphrophora alni. The sequence continues at coordinate 9,533,039 of OY740772.1, forward strand.
CAAAAGATGCAGAATTGAAAGGAGAATAAAGTTTGAAAAAATCACTTTGACATCTCAAATGGTTTATGAGTTATTGCAATTTAAACGTTAATAAAAATACCAGATTTTAATATTTCCCGTTTCGCCACTTGCAATACCTTTTTAAATCGCCTGTAGCTCCATAATTATGCATCGTAATGATATCAAAATTTACATGAGGAAAGAAGAAAGTTGAAATTTTACTGTGGCGTTTTCAATTCGAAAATATCTCTTATAGTTTCTGAGTAATTAACTCGTGAAAACAGCCAATTTTCCAACTTTGCAAAATGCTTCCAACCCCCCTTGCAGTTTTTTTAGGCGAAAAAGTGAGTTTTTGATTTTTGAATGTTTCTATAGCTTAATAGAAGCAGAATTAAATTTGGAGTCGAGGGGTGCTTATGAAATTTCAAAATTTTTAATATTTTTTTCATTTTTATCTATTTTTTTGTAAAAATTTCAACATTTAACAATACCAATGATATGGGTAACAAGAGATGCACAATTGAAAGGAGAGTAAACCGTGAAAAAAACACTTTGAAATCTCAAAGGGTTTACGAGTAATTGCAGTTTAAAAATTTTTCAAAAAAGATCAAAATTGTTTTAAACCAATGATATGGGTATCAAAAGATGCAGAATTGAAAGGAGAATAAAGTTTGAAAAAATCACTTTGACATCTCAAATGGTTTATGAGTTATTGCAATTTAAACGTTAATAAAAATACCAGATTTTAATATTTCCCGTTTCACCACTTGCAATACCTTTTTAAATCGCCTGTAGCTCCATAATTATACATCGTAATGATATCAAAATTTACATGAGGAAAGAAGAAAGTTGAAATTTTACTGTGGCGTTTTCAATTCGAAAATATCTCTTATAGTTTCTGAGTAATTAACTCGTGAAAACAGCCATTTTTCCAACTTTGCAAAATGCTAAGGTACCCCCTTGCAGTTTTTTTAGGCGAAAAAGTGAGTTTTTGATTTTTGAATGTTTCTATAGCTTAATAGAAGCAGAATTAAATTTGGAGTCGAGGGGTGCTTATGAAATTTCAAAATTTTTAATATTTTTTTCATTTTTATCTATTTTTTTGTAAAAATTTCAACATTTAACAATACCAATGATATGGGTAACAAGAGATGCACAATTGAAAGGAGAGTAAACCGTGAAAAAAACACTTTGAAATCTCAAAGGGTTTACGAGTAATTGCAGTTTAAAATTTTTTCAAAAAAGATCAAAATTGTTTTAAACCAATGATATGGGTATCAAAAGATGCAGAATTGAAAGGAGAATACAGTTTGAAAAAATCACTTTGACATCTCAAATGGTTTATGAGTTATTGCAATTTAAACGTTAATAAAAATACCAGATTTTAATATTTCCCGTTTCGCCACTTGCAATACCTTTTTAAATCGCCTGTAGCTCCATAATTATGCATCGTAATGATATCAAAATTTACATGAGGAAAGAAGAAAGTTGAAATTTTACTGTGGCGTTTTCAATTCGAAAATATCTCTTATAGTTTCTGAGTAATTAACTCGTGAAAACAGCCATTTTTCCAACTTTGCAAAATGCTAAGGTACCCCCCTTGCAGTTTTTTTAGGCGAAAAAGTGAGTTTTTGATTTTTGAATGTTTCTATAGCTTAATAGAAGCAGAATTAAATTTGGAGTCGAGGGGTGCTTATGAAATTTCAAAATTTTTAATATTTTTTTCATTTTTATCTATTTTTTTGTAAAAATTTCAACATTTAACAATACCAATGATATGGGTAACAAGAGATGCACAATTGAAAGGAGAGTAAACCGTGAAAAAAACACTTTGAAATCTCAAAGGGTTTACGAGTAATTGCAGTTTAAAAATTTTTCAAAAAAGATCAAAATTGTTTTAAACCAATGATATGGGTATCAAAAGATGCAGAATTGAAAGGAGAATAAAGTTTGAAAAAATCACTTTGACATCTCAAATGGTTTATGAGTTATTGCAATTTAAACGTTAATAAAAATACCAGATTTTAATATTTCCCGTTTCGCCACTTGCAATACCTTTTTAAATCGCCTGTAGCTCCATAATTATACATCGTAATGATATCAAAATTTACATGAGGAAAGAAGAAAGTTGAAATTTTACTGTGGCGTTTTCAATTCGAAAATATCTCTTATAGTTTCTGAGTAATTAACTCGTGAAAACAGCCAATTTTCCAACTTTGCAAAATGCTAAGGTACCCCCCTTGCAGTTTTTTTAGGCGAAAAAGTGAGTTTTTGATTTTTGAATGTTTCTATAGCTTAATAGAAGCAGAATTAAATTTGGAGTCGAGGGGTGCTTATGAAATTTCAAAATTTTTAATATTTTTTTCATTTTTATCTATTTTTTTGTAAAAATTTCAACATTTAACAATACCAATGATATGGGTAACAAGAGATGCACAATTGAAAGGAGAGTAAACCGTGAAAAAAACACTTTGAAATCTCAAAGGGTTTACGAGTAATTGCAGTTTAAAAATTTTTCAAAAAAGATCAAAATTGTTTTAAACCAATGATATGGGTATCAAAAGATGCAGAATTGAAAGGAGAATAAAGTTTGAAAAAATCACTTTGACATCTCAAATGGTTTATGAGTTATTGCAATTTAAACGTTAATAAAAATACCAGATTTTAATATTTCCCGTTTCGCCACTTGCAATACCTTTTTAAATCGCCTGTAGCTCCATAATTATGCATCGTAATGATATCAAAATTTACATGAGGAAAGAAGAAAGTTGAAATTTTACTGTGGCGTTTTCAATTCGAAAATATCTCTTATAGTTTCTGAGTAATTAATTCGTGAAAACAGCCATTTTTCCAACTTTGCAAAATGCTAAGGTACCCCCCTTGCAGTTTTTTTAGGCGAAAAAGTGAGTTTTTGATTTTTGAATGTTTCTATAGCTTAATAGAAGCAGAATTAAATTTGGAGTCGTAGGGTGCTTATGACATTTCAAAATTTTTAATATTTTTTTCATTTTTATCTATTTTTTTGTAAAAATTTCAACATTTAACAATACCAATGATATGGGTAACAAGAGATGCACAATTGAAAGGAGAGTAAACCGTGAAAAAAACACTTTGAAATCTCAAAGGGTTTACGAGTAATTGCAGTTTAAAAATTTTTCAAAAAAGATCAAAATTGTTTTAAACCAATGATATGGGTATCAAAAGATGCAGAATTGAAAGGAGAATAAAGTTTGAAAAAATCACTTTGACATCTCAAATGGTTTATGAGTTATTGCAATTTAAACGTTAATAAAAATACCAGATTTTAATATTTCCCGTTTCGCCACTTGCAATACCTTTTTAAATCGCCTGTAGCTCCATAATTATACATCGTAATGATATCAAAATTTACATGAGGAAAGAAGAAAGTTGAAATTTTACTGTGGCGTTTTCAATTCGAAAATATCTCTTATAGTTTCTGAGTAATTAACTCGTGAAAACAGCCATTTTTCCAACTTTGCAAAATGCTAAGGTACCCCCTTGCAGTTTTTTTAGGCGAAAAAGTGAGTTTTTGATTTTTGAATGTTTCTATAGCTTAATAGAAGCAGAATTAAATTTGGAGTCGAGGGGTGCTTATGAAATTTCAAAATTTTTAATATTTTTTTTCATTTTTATCTATTTTTTTGTAAAAATTTCAACATTTAACAATACCAATGATATGGGTAACAAGAGATGCACAATTGAAAGGAGAGTAAACCGTGAAAAAAACACTTTGAAATCTCAAAGGGTTTACGAGTAATTGCAGTTTAAAAATTTTTCAAAAAAGATCAAAATTGTTTTAAACCAATGATATGGGTATCAAAAGATGCAGAATTGAAAGGAGAATAAAGTTTGAAAAAATCACTTTGACATCTCAAATGGTTTATGAGTTATTGCAATTTAAACGTTAATAAAAATACCAGATTTTAATATTTCCCGTTTCGCCACTTGCAATACCTTTTTAAATCGCCTGTAGCTCCATAATTATACATCGTAATGGTATCAAAATTTACATGAGGAAAGAAGAAAGTTGAAATTTTACTGTGGCGTTTTCAATTCGAAAATATCTCTTATAGTTTCTGAGTAATTAACTCGTGAAAACAGCCATTTTTCCAACTTTGCAAAATGCTAAGGTACCCCCCTTGCAGTTTTTTTAGGCGAAAAAGTGAGTTTTTGATTTTTGAATGTTTCTATAGCTTAATAGAAGCAGAATTAAATTTGGAGTCGAGGGGTGCTTATGAAATTTCAAAATTTTTAATATTTTTTTCATTTTTATCTATTTTTTTGTAAAAATTTCAACATTTAACAATACCAATGATATGGGTAACAAGAGATGCACAATTGAAAGGAGAGTAAACCGTGAAAAAAACACTTTGAAATCTCAAAGGGTTTACGAGTAATTGCAGTTTAAAAATTTTTCAAAAAAGATCAAAATTGTTTTAAACCAATGATATGGGTATCAAAAGATGCAGAATTGAAAGGAGAATAAAGTTTGAAAAAATCACTTTGACATCTCAAATGGTTTATGAGTTATTGCAATTTAAACGTTAATAAAAATACCAGATTTTAATATTTCCCGTTTCACCACTTGCAATACCTTTTTAAATCGCCTGTAGCTCCATAATTATACATCGTAATGATATCAAAATTTACATGAGGAAAGAAGAAAGTTGAAATTTTACTGTGGCGTTTTCAATTCGAAAATATCTCTTATAGTTTCTGAGTAATTAACTCGTGAAAACAGCCATTTTTCCAACTTTGCAAAATGCTAAGGTACCCCCCTTGCAGTTTTTTTAGGCGAAAAAGTGAGTTTTTGATTTTTGAATGTTTCTATAGCTTAATAGAAGCAGAATTAAATTTGGAGTCGAGGGGTGCTTATGAAATTTCAAAATTTTTAATATTTTTTTCATTTTTATCTATTTTTTTGTAAAAATTTCAACATTTAACAATACCAATGATATGGGTAACAAGAGATGCACAATTGAAAGGAGAGTAAACCGTGAAAAAAACACTTTGAAATCTCAAAGGGTTTACGAGTAATTGCAGTTTAAAAATTTTTCAAAAAAGATCAAAATTGTTTTAAACCAATGATATGGGTATCAAAAGATGCAGAATTGAAAGGAGAATAAAGTTTGAAAAAATCACTTTGACATCTCAAATGGTTTATGAGTTATTGCAATTTAAACGTTAATAAAAATACCAGATTTTAATATTTCCCGTTTCGCCACTTGCAATACCTTTTTAAATCGCCTGTAGCTCCATAATTATACATCGTAATGATATCAAAATTTACATGAGGAAAGAAGAAAGTTGAAATTTTACTGTGGCGTTTTCAATTCGAAAATATCTCTTATAGTTTCTGAGTAATTAACTCGTGAAAACAGCCAATTTTCCAACTTTGCAAAATGCTAAGGTACCCCCCTTGCAGTTTTTTTAGGCGAAAAAGTGAGTTTTTGATTTTTGAATGTTTCTATAGCTTAATAGAAGTAGAATTAAATTTGGAGTCGAGGGGTGCTTATGAAATTTCAAAATTTTTAATATTTTTTTCATTTTTATCTATTTTTTTGTAAAAATTTCAACATTTAACAATACCAATGATATGGGTAACAAGAGATGCACAATTGAAAGGAGAGTAAACCGTGAAAAAAACACTTTGAAATCTCAAAGGGTTTACGAGTAATTGCAGTTTAAAAATTTTTCAAAAAAGATCAAAATTGTTTTAAACCAATGATATGGGTATCAAAAGATGCAGAATTGAAAGGAGAATAAAGTTTGAAAAAATCACTTTGACATCTCAAATGGTTTATGAGTTATTGCAATTTAAACGTTAATAAAAATACCAGATTTTAATATTTCCCGTTTCGCCACTTGCAATACCTTTTTAAATCGCCTGTAGCTCCATAATTATGCATCGTAATGATATCAAAATTTACATGAGGAAAGAAGAAAGTTGAAATTTTACTGTGGCGTTTTCAATTCGAAAATATCTCTTATAGTTTCTGAGTAATTAACTCGTGAAAACAGCCATTTTTCCAACTTTGCAAAATGCTAAGGTACCCCCCTTGCAGTTTTTTTAGGCGAAAAAGTGAGTTTTTGATTTTTGAATGTTTCTATAGCTTAATAGAAGTAGAATTAAATTTGGAGTCGAGGGGTGCTTATGAAATTTCAAAATTTTTAATATTTTTTTCATTTTTATCTATTTTTTTGTAAAAATTTCAACATTTAACAATACCAATGATATGGGTAACAAGAGATGCACAATTGAAAGGAGAGTAAACCGTGAAAAAAACACTTTGAAATCTCAAAGGGTTTACGAGTAATTGCAGTTTAAAAATTTTTCAAAAAAGATCAAAATTGTTTTAAACCAATGATATGGGTATCAAAAGATGCAGAATTGAAAGGAGAATAAAGTTTGAAAAAATCACTTTGACATCTCAAATGGTTTATGAGTTATTGCAATTTAAACGTTAATAAAAATACCAGATTTTAATATTTCCCGTTTCGCCACTTGCAATACCTTTTTAAATCGCCTGTAGCTCCATAATTATGCATCGTAATGATATCAAAATTTACATGAGGAAAGAAGAAAGTTGAAATTTTACTGTGGCGTTTTCAATTCGAAAATATCTCTTATAGTTTCTGAGTAATTAACTCGTGAAAACAGCCATTTTTCCAACTTTGCAAAATGCTAAGGTACCCCCCTTGCAGTTTTTTTAGGCGAAAAAGTGAGTTTTTGATTTTTGAATGTTTCTATAGCTTAATAGAAGCAGAATTAAATTTGGAGTCGAGGGGTGCTTATGAAATTTCAAAATTTTTAATATTTTTTTCATTTTTATCTATTTTTTTGTAAAAATTTCAACATTTAACAATACCAATGATATGGGTAACAAGAGATGCACAATTGAAAGGAGAGTAAACCGTGAAAAAAACACTTTGAAATCTCAAAGGGTTTACGAGTAATTGCAGTTTAAAAATTTTTCAAAAAAGATCAAAATTGTTTTAAACCAATGATATGGGTATCAAAAGATGCAGAATTGAAAGGAGAATAAAGTTTGAAAAAATCACTTTGACATCTCAAATGGTTTATGAGTTATTGCAATTTAAACGTTAATAAAAATACCAGATTTTAATATTTCCCGTTTCGCCACTTGCAATACCTTTTTAAATCGCCTGTAGCTCCATAATTATACATCGTAATGATATCAAAATTTACATGAGGAAAGAAGAAAGTTGAAATTTTACTGTGGCGTTTTCAATTCGAAAATATCTCTTATAGTTTCTGAGTAATTAACTCGTGAAAACAGCCATTTTTCCAACTTTGCAAAATGCTAAGGTACCCCCTTGCAGTTTTTTTAGGCGAAAAAGTGAGTTTTTGATTTTTGAATGTTTCTATAGCTTAATAGAAGCAGAATTAAATTTGGAGTCGAGGGGTGCTTATGAAATTTCAAAATTTTTAATATTTTTTTTCATTTTTATCTATTTTTTTGTAAAAATTTCAACATTTAACAATACCAATGATATGGGTAACAAGAGATGCACAATTGAAAGGAGAGTAAACCGTGAAAAAAACACTTTGAAATCTCAAAGGGTTTACGAGTAATTGCAGTTTAAAAATTTTTCAAAAAAGATCAAAATTGTTTTAAACCAATGATATGGGTATCAAAAGATGCAGAATTGAAAGGAGAATAAAGTTTGAAAAAATCACTTTGACATCTCAAATGGTTTATGAGTTATTGCAATTTAAACGTTAATAAAAATACCAGATTTTAATATTTCCCGTTTCGCCACTTGCAATACCTTTTTAAATCGCCTGTAGCTCCATAATTATACATCGTAATGATATCAAAATTTACATGAGGAAAGAAGAAAGTTGAAATTTTACTGTGGCGTTTTCAATTCGAAAATATCTCTTATAGTTTCTGAGTAATTAACTCGTGAAAACAGCCATTTTTCCAACTTTGCAAAATGCTAAGGTACCCCCCTTGCAGTTTTTTTAGGCGAAAAAGTGAGTTTTTGATTTTTGAATGTTTCTATAGCTTAATAGAAGCAGAATTAAATTTGGAGTCGAGGGGTGCTTATGAAATTTCAAAATTTTTAATATTTTTTTCATTTTTATCTATTTTTTTGTAAAAATTTCAACATTTAACAATACCAATGATATGGGTAACAAGAGATGCACAATTGAAAGGAGAGTAAACCGTGAAAAAAACACTTTGAAATCTCAAAGGGTTTACGAGTAATTGCAGTTTAAAAATTTTTCAAAAAAGATCAAAATTGTTTTAAACCAATGATATGGGTATCAAAAGATGCAGAATTGAAAGGAGAATAAAGTTTGAAAAAATCACTTTGACATCTCAAATGGTTTATGAGTTATTGCAATTTAAACGTTAATAAAAATACCAGATTTTAATATTTCCCGTTTCGCCACTTGCAATACCTTTTTAAATCGCCTGTAGCTCCATAATTATGCATCGTAATGATATCAAAATTTACATGAGGAAAGAAGAAAGTTGAAATTTTACTGTGGCGTTTTCAATTCGAAAATATCTCTTATAGTTTCTGAGTAATTAACTCGTGAAAACAGCCATTTTTCCAACTTTGCAAAATGCTAAGGTACCCCCCTTGCAGTTTTTTTAGGCGAAAAAGTGAGTTTTTGATTTTTGAATGTTTCTATAGCTTAATAGAAGCAGAATTAAATTTGGAGTCGAGGGGTGCTTATGAAATTTCAAAATTTTTAATATTTTTTTTCATTTTTATCTATTTTTTTGTAAAAATTTCAACATTTAACAATACCAATGATATGGGTAACAAGAGATGCACAATTGAAAGGAGAGTAAACCGTGAAAAAAACACTTTGAAATCTCAAAGGGTTTACGAGTAATTGCAGTTTAAAAATTTTTCAAAAAAGATCAAAATTGTTTTAAACCAATGATATGGGTATCAAAAGATGCAGAATTGAAAGGAGAATAAAGTTTGAAAAAATCACTTTGACATCTCAAATGGTTTATGAGTTATTGCAATTTAAACGTTAATAAAAATACCAGATTTTAATATTTCCCGTTTCGCCACTTGCAATACCTTTTTAAATCGCCTGTAGCTCCATAATTATACATCGTAATGATATCAAAATTTACATGAGGAAAGAAGAAAGTTGAAATTTTACTGTGGCGTTTTCAATTCGAAAATATCTCTTATAGTTTCTGAGTAATTAACTCGTGAAAACAGCCATTTTTCCAACTTTGCAAAATGCTAAGGTACCCCCCTTGCAGTTTTTTTAGGCGAAAAAGTGAGTTTTTGATTTTTGAATGTTTCTATAGCTTAATAGAAGCAGAATTAAATTTGGAGTCGAGGGGTGCTTATGAAATTTCAAAATTTTTAATATTTTTTTCATTTTTATCTATTTTTTTGTAAAAATTTCAACATTTAACAATACCAATGATATGGGTAACAAGAGATGCACAATTGAAAGGAGAGTAAACCGTGAAAAAAACACTTTGAAATCTCAAAGGGTTTACGAGTAATTGCAGTTTAAAAATTTTTCAAAAAAGATCAAAATTGTTTTAAACCAATGATATGGGTATCAAAAGATGCAGAATTGAAAGGAGAATAAAGTTTGAAAAAATCACTTTGACATCTCAAATGGTTTATGAGTTATTGCAATTTAAACGTTAATAAAAATACCAGATTTTAATATTTCCCGTTTCGCCACTTGCAATACCTTTTTAAATCGCCTGTAGCTCCATAATTATGCATCGTAATGATATCAAAATTTACATGAGGAAAGAAGAAAGTTGAAATTTTACTGTGGCGTTTTCAATTCGAAAATATCTCTTATAGTTTCTGAGTAATTAACTCGTGAAAACAGCCATTTTTCCAACTTTGCAAAATGCTAAGGTACCCCCCTTGCAGTTTTTTTAGGCGAAAAAGTGAGTTTTTGATTTTTGAATGTTTCTATAGCTTAATAGAAGCAGAATTAAATTTGGAGTCGAGGGGTGCTTATGAAATTTCAAAATTTTTAATATTTTTTTTCATTTTTATCTATTTTTTTGTAAAAATTTCAACATTTAACAATACCAATGATATGGGTAACAAGAGATGCACAATTGAAAGGAGAGTAAACCGTGAAAAAAACACTTTGAAATCTCAAAGGGTTTACGAGTAATTGCAGTTTAAAAATTTTTCAAAAAAGATCAAAATTGTTTTAAACCAATGATATGGGTATCAAAAGATGCAGAATTGAAAGGAGAATAAAGTTTGAAAAAATCACTTTGACATCTCAAATGGTTTATGAGTTATTGCAATTTAAACGTTAATAAAAATACCAGATTTTAATATTTCCCGTTTCGCCACTTGCAATACCTTTTTAAATCGCCTGTAGCTCCATAATTATACATCGTAATGATATCAAAATTTACATGAGGAAAGAAGAAAGTTGAAATTTTACTGTGGCGTTTTCAATTCGAAAATATCTCTTATAGTTTCTGAGTAATTAACTCGTGAAAACAGCCATTTTTCCAACTTTGCAAAATGCTAAGGTACCCCCCTTGCAGTTTTTTTAGGCGAAAAAGTGAGTTTTTGATTTTTGAATGTTTCTATAGCTTAATAGAAGCAGAATTAAATTTGGAGTCGAGGGGTGCTTATGAAATTTCAAAATTTTTAATATTTTTTTCATTTTTATCTATTTTTTTGTAAAAATTTCAACATTTAACAATACCAATGATATGGGTAACAAGAGATGCACAATTGAAAGGAGAGTAAACCGTGAAAAAAACACTTTGAAATCTCAAAGGGTTTACGAGTAATTGCAGTTTAAAAATTTTTCAAAAAAGATCAAAATTGTTTTAAACCAATGATATGGGTATCAAAAGATGCAGAATTGAAAGGAGAATAAAGTTTGAAAAAATCACTTTGACATCTCAAATGGTTTATGAGTTATTGCAATTTAAACGTTAATAAAAATACCAGATTTTAATATTTCCCGTTTCGCCACTTGCAATACCTTTTTAAATCGCCTGTAGCTCCATAATTATACATCGTAATGATATCAAAATTTACATGAGGAAAGAAGAAAGTTGAAATTTTACTGTGGCGTTTTCAATTCGAAAATATCTCTTATAGTTTCTGAGTAATTAACTCGTGAAAACAGCCATTTTTCCAACTTTGCAAAATGCTAAGGTACCCCCCTTGCAGTTTTTTTAGGCGAAAAAGTGAGTTTTTGATTTTTGAATGTTTCTATAGCTTAATAGAAGCAGAATTAAATTTGGAGTCGAGGGGTGCTTATGAAATTTCAAAATTTTTAATATTTTTTTCATTTTTATCTATTTTTTTGTAAAAATTTCAACATTTAACAATACCAATGATATGGGTAACAAGAGATGCACAATTGAAAGGAGAGTAAACCGTGAAAAAAACACTTTGAAATCTCAAAGGGTTTACGAGTAATTGCAGTTTAAAAATTTTTCAAAAAAGATCAAAATTGTTTTAAACCAATGATATGGGTATCAAAAGATGCAGAATTGAAAGGAGAATAAAGTTTGAAAAAATCACTTTGACATCTCAAATGGTTTATGAGTTATTGCAATTTAAACGTTAATAAAAATACCAGATTTTAATATTTCCCGTTTCGCCACTTGCAATACCTTTTTAAATCGCCTGTAGCTCCATAATTATGCATCGTAATGATATCAAAATTTACATGAGGAAAGAAGAAAGTTGAAATTTTACTGTGGCGTTTTCAATTCGAAAATATCTCTTATAGTTTCTGAGTAATTAACTCGTGAAAACAGCCATTTTTCCAACTTTGCAAAATGCTAAGGTACCCCCCTTGCAGTTTTTTTAGGCGAAAAAGTGAGTTTTTGATTTTTGAATGTTTCTATAGCTTAATAGAAGCAGAATTAAATTTGGAGTCGAGGGGTGCTTATGAAATTTCAAAATTTTTAATATTTTTTTTCATTTTTATCTATTTTTTTGTAAAAATTTCAACATTTAACAATACCAATGATATGGGTAACAAGAGATGCACAATTGAAAGGAGAGTAAACCGTGAAAAAAACACTTTGAAATCTCAAAGGGTTTACGAGTAATTGCAGTTTAAAAATTTTTCAAAAAAGATCAAAATTGTTTTAAACCAATGATATGGGTATCAAAAGATGCAGAATTGAAAGGAGAATAAAGTTTGAAAAAATCACTTTGACATCTCAAATGGTTTATGAGTTATTGCAATTTAAACGTTAATAAAAATACCAGATTTTAATATTTCCCGTTTCGCCACTTGCAATACCTTTTTAAATCGCCTGTAGCTCCATAATTATACATCGTAATGATATCAAAATTTACATGAGGAAAGAAGAAAGTTGAAATTTTACTGTGGCGTTTTCAATTCGAAAATATCTCTTATAGTTTCTGAGTAATTAACTCGTGAAAACAGCCATTTTTCCAACTTTGCAAAATGCTAAGGTACCCCCCTTGCAGTTTTTTTAGGCGAAAAAGTGAGTTTTTGATTTTTGAATGTTTCTATAGCTTAATAGAAGCAGAATTAAATTTGGAGTCGAGGGGTGCTTATGAAATTTCAAAATTTTTAATATTTTTTTCATTTTTATCTATTTTTTTGTAAAAATTTCAACATTTAACAATACCAATGATATGGGTAACAAGAGATGCACAATTGAAAGGAGAGTAAACCGTGAAAAAAACACTTTGAAATCTCAAAGGGTTTACGAGTAATTGCAGTTTAAAAATTTTTCAAAAAAGATCAAAATTGTTTTAAACCAATGATATGGGTATCAAAAGATGCAGAATTGAAAGGAGAATAAAGTTTGAAAAAATCACTTTGACATCTCAAATGGTTTATGAGTTATTGCAATTTAAACGTTAATAAAAATACCAGATTTTAATATTTCCCGTTTCGCCACTTGCAATACCTTTTTAAATCGCCTGTAGCTCCATAATTATGCATCGTAATGATATCAAAATTTACATGAGGAAAGAAGAAAGTTGAAATTTTACTGTGGCGTTTTCAATTCGAAAATATCTCTTATAGTTTCTGAGTAATTAACTCGTGAAAACAGCCATTTTTCCAACTTTGCAAAATGCTAAGGTACCCCCCTTGCAGTTTTTTTAGGCGAAAAAGTGAGTTTTTGATTTTTGAATGTTTCTATAGCTTAATAGAAGCAGAATTAAATTTGGAGTCGAGGGGTGCTTATGAAATTTCAAAATTTTTAATATTTTTTTTCATTTTTATCTATTTTTTTGTAAAAATTTCAACATTTAACAATACCAATGATATGGGTAACAAGAGATGCACAATTGAAAGGAGAGTAAACCGTGAAAAAAACACTTTGAAATCTCAAAGGGTTTACGAGTAATTGCAGTTTAAAAATTTTTCAAAAAAGATCAAAATTGTTTTAAACCAATGATATGGGTATCAAAAGATGCAGAATTGAAAGGAGAATAAAGTTTGAAAAAATCACTTTGACATCTCAAATGGTTTATGAGTTATTGCAATTTAAACGTTAATAAAAATACCAGATTTTAATATTTCCCGTTTCGCCACTTGCAATACCTTTTTAAATCGCCTGTAGCTCCATAATTATACATCGTAATGATATCAAAATTTACATGAGGAAAGAAGAAAGTTGAAATTTTACTGTGGCGTTTTCAATTCGAAAATATCTCTTATAGTTTCTGAGTAATTAACTCGTGAAAACAGCCATTTTTCCAACTTTGCAAAATGCTAAGGTACCCCCCTTGCAGTTTTTTTAGGCGAAAAAGTGAGTTTTTGATTTTTGAATGTTTCTATAGCTTAATAGAAGCAGAATTAAATTTGGAGTCGAGGGGTGCTTATGAAATTTCAAAATTTTTAATATTTTTTTCATTTTTATCTATTTTTTTGTAAAAATTTCAACATTTAACAATACCAATGATATGGGTAACAAGAGATGCACAATTGAAAGGAGAGTAAACCGTGAAAAAAACACTTTGAAATCTCAAAGGGTTTACGAGTAATTGCAGTTTAAAAATTTTTCAAAAAAGATCAAAATTGTTTTAAACCAATGATATGGGTATCAAAAGATGCAGAATTGAAAGGAGAATAAAGTTTGAAAAAATCACTTTGACATCTCAAATGGTTTATGAGTTATTGCAATTTAAACGTTAATAAAAATACCAGATTTTAATATTTCCCGTTTCGCCACTTGCAATACCTTTTTAAATCGCCTGTAGCTCCATAATTATGCATCGTAATGATATCAAAATTTACATGAGGAAAGAAGAAAGTTGAAATTTTACTGTGGCGTTTTCAATTCGAAAATATCTCTTATAGTTTCTGAGTAATTAACTCGTGAAAACAGCCATTTTTCCAACTTTGCAAAATGCTAAGGTACCCCCCTTGCAGTTTTTTTAGGCGAAAAAGTGAGTTTTTGATTTTTGAATGTTTCTATAGCTTAATAGAAGCAGAATTAAATTTGGAGTCGAGGGGTGCTTATGAAATTTCAAAATTTTTAATATTTTTTTCATTTTTATCTATTTTTTTGTAAAAATTTCAACATTTAACAATACCAATGATATGGGTAACAAGAGATGCACAATTGAAAGGAGAGTAAACAGTGAAAAAAACACTTTGAAATCTCAAAGGGTTTACGAGTAATTGCAGTTTAAAAATTTTTCAAAAAAGATCAAAATTGTTTTAAACCAATGATATGGGTATCAAAAGATGCAGAATTGAAAGGAGAATAAAGTTTGAAAAAATCACTTTGACATCTCAAATGGTTTATGAGTTATTGCAATTTAAACGTTAATAAAAATACCAGATTTTAATATTTCCCGTTTCGCCACTTGCAATACCTTTTTAAATCGCCTGTAGCTCCATAATTATACATCGTAATGATATCAAAATTTACATGAGGAAAGAAGAAAGTTGAAATTTTACTGTGGCGTTTTCAATTCGAAAATATCTCTTATAGTTTCTGAGTAATTAACTCGTGAAAACAGCCAATTTTCCAACTTTGCAAAATGCTAAGGTACCCCCCTTGCAGTTTTTTTAGGCGAAAAAGTGAGTTTTTGATTTTTGAATGTTTCTATAGCTTAATAGAAGCAGAATTAAATTTGGAGTCGAGGGGTGCTTATGAAATTTCAAAATTTTTAATATTTTTTTTCATTTTTATCTATTTTTTTGTAAAAATTTCAACATTTAACAATACCAATGATATGGGTAACAAGAGATGCACAATTGAAAGGAGAGTAAACCGTGAAAAAAACACTTTGAAATCTCAAAGGGTTTACGAGTAATTGCAGTTTAAAAATTTTTCAAAAAAGATCAAAATTGTTTTAAACCAATGATATGGGTATCAAAAGATGCAGAATTGAAAGGAGAATAAAGTTTGAAAAAATCACTTTGACATCTCAAATGGTTTATGAGTTATTGCAATTTAAACGTTAATAAAAATACCAGATTTTAATATTTCCCGTTTCGCCACTTGCAATACCTTTTTAAATCGCCTGTAGCTCCATAATTATACATCGTAATGATATCAAAATTTACATGAGGAAAGAAGAAAGTTGAAATTTTACTGTGGCGTTTTCAATTCGAAAATATCTCTTATAGTTTCTGAGTAATTAACTCGTGAAAACAGCCATTTTTCCAACTTTGCAAAATGCTAAGGTACCCCCCTTGCAGTTTTTTTAGGCGAAAAAGTGAGTTTTTGATTTTTGAATGTTTCTATAGCTTAATAGAAGCAGAATTAAATTTGGAGTCGAGGGGTGCTTATGAAATTTCAAAATTTTTAATATTTTTTTCATTTTTATCTATTTTTTTGTAAAAATTTCAACATTTAACAATACCAATGATATGGGTAACAAGAGATGCACAATTGAAAGGAGAGTAAACCGTGAAAAAAACACTTTGAAATCTCAAAGGGTTTACGAGTAATTGCAGTTTAAAAATTTTTCAAAAAAGATCAAAATTGTTTTAAACCAATGATATGGGTATCAAAAGATGCAGAATTGAAAGGAGAATAAAGTTTGAAAAAATCACTTTGACATCTCAAATGGTTTATGAGTTATTGCAATTTAAACGTTAATAAAAATACCAGATTTTAATATTTCCCGTTTCGCCACTTGCAATACCTTTTTAAATCGCCTGTAGCTCCATAATTATGCATCGTAATGATATCAAAATTTACATGAGGAAAGAAGAAAGTTGAAATTTTACTGTGGCGTTTTCAATTCGAAAATATCTCTTATAGTTTCTGAGTAATTAACTCGTGAAAACAGCCATTTTTCCAACTTTGCAAAATGCTAAGGTACCCCCCTTGCAGTTTTTTTAGGCGAAAAAGTGAGTTTTTGATTTTTGAATGTTTCTATAGCTTAATAGAAGCAGAATTAAATTTGGAGTCGAGGGGTGCTTATGAAATTTCAAAATTTTTAATATTTTTTTTCATTTTTATCTATTTTTTTGTAAAAATTTCAACATTTAACAATACCAATGATATGGGTAACAAGAGATGCACAATTGAAAGGAGAGTAAACCGTGAAAAAAACACTTTGAAATCTCAAAGGGTTTACGAGTAATTGCAGTTTAAAAATTTTTCAAAAAAGATCAAAATTGTTTTAAACCAATGATATGGGTATCAAAAGATGCAGAATTGAAAGGAGAATAAAGTTTGAAAAAATCACTTTGACATCTCAAATGGTTTATGAGTTATTGCAATTTAAACGTTAATAAAAATACCAGATTTTAATATTTCCCGTTTCGCCACTTGCAATACCTTTTTAAATCGCCTGTAGCTCCATAATTATACATCGTAATGATATCAAAATTTACATGAGGAAAGAAGAAAGTTGAAATTTTACTGTGGCGTTTTCAATTCGAAAATATCTCTTATAGTTTCTGAGTAATTAACTCGTGAAAACAGCCATTTTTCCAACTTTGCAAAATGCTAAGGTACCCCCCTTGCAGTTTTTTTAGGCGAAAAAGTGAGTTTTTGATTTTTGAATGTTTCTATAGCTTAATAGAAGCAGAATTAAATTTGGAGTCGAGGGGTGCTTATGAAATTTCAAAATTTTTTATATTTTTTTCATTTTTATCTATTTTTTTGTAAAAATTTCAACATTTAACAATACCAATGATATGGGTAACAAGAGATGCACAATTGAAAGGAGAGTAAACCGTGAAAAAAACACTTTGAAATCTCAAAGGGTTTACGAGTAATTGCAGTTTAAAAATTTTTCAAAAAAGATCAAAATTGTTTTAAACCAATGATATGGGTATCAAAAGATGCAGAATTGAAAGGAGAATAAAGTTTGAAAAAATCACTTTGACATCTCAAATGGTTTATGAGTTATTGCAATTTAAACGTTAATAAAAATACCAGATTTTAATATTTCCCGTTTCGCCACTTGCAATACCTTTTTAAATCGCCTGTAGCTCCATAATTATGCATCGTAATGATATCAAAATTTACATGAGGAAAGAAGAAAGTTGAAATTTTACTGTGGCGTTTTCAATTCGAAAATATCTCTTATAGTTTCTGAGTAATTAACTCGTGAAAACAGCCATTTTTCCAACTTTGCAAAATGCTAAGGTACCCCCCTTGCAGTTTTTTTAGGCGAAAAAGTGAGTTTTTGATTTTTGAATGTTTCTATAGCTTAATAGAAGCAGAATTAAATTTGGAGTCGAGGGGTGCTTATGAAATTTCAAAATTTTTAATATTTTTTTCATTTTTATCTATTTTTTGTAAAAATTTCAACATTTAACAATACCAATGATATGGGTAACAAGAGATGCACAATTGAAAGGAGAGTAAACAGTGAAAAAAACACTTTGAAATCTCAAAGGGTTTACGAGTAATTGCAGTTTAAAAATTTTTCAAAAAAGATCAAAATTGTTTTAAACCAATGATATGGGTATCAAAAGATGCAGAATTGAAAGGAGAATAAAGTTTGAAAAAATCACTTTGACATCTCAAATGGTTTATGAGTTATTGCAATTTAAACGTTAATAAAAATACCAGATTTTAATATTTCCCGTTTCGCCACTTGCAATACCTTTTTAAATCGCCTGTAGCTCCATAATTATGCATCGTAATGATATCAAAATTTACATGAGGAAAGAAGAAAGTTGAAATTTTACTGTGGCGTTTTCAATTCGAAAATATCTCTTATAGTTTCTGAGTAATTAACTCGTGAAAACAGCCATTTTTCCAACTTTGCAAAATGCTAAGGTACCCCCCTTGCAGTTTTTTTAGGCGAAAAAGTGAGTTTTTGATTTTTGAATGTTTCTATAGCTTAATAGAAGCAGAATTAAATTTGGAGTCGAGGGGTGCTTATGAAATTTCAAAATTTTTAATATTTTTTTCATTTTTATCTATTTTTTTGTAAAAATTTCAACATTTAACAATACCAATGATATGGGTAACAAGAGATGCACAATTGAAAGGAGAGTAAACAGTGAAAAAAACACTTTGAAATCTCAAAGGGTTTACGAGTAATTGCAGTTTAAAAATTTTTCAAAAAAGATCAAAATTGTTTTAAACCAATGATATGGGTATCAAAAGATGCAGAATTGAAAGGAGAATAAAGTTTGAAAAAATCACTTTGACATCTCAAATGGTTTATGAGTTATTGCAATTTAAACGTTAATAAAAATACCAGATTTTAATATTTCCCGTTTCGCCACTTGCAATACCTTTTTAAATCGCCTGTAGCTCCATAATTATACATCGTAATGATATCAAAATTTACATGAGGAAAGAAGAAAGTTGAAATTTTACTGTGGCGTTTTCAATTCGAAAATATCTCTTATAGTTTCTGAGTAATTAACTCGTGAAAACAGCCAATTTTCCAACTTTGCAAAATGCTAAGGTACCCCCCTTGCAGTTTTTTTAGGCGAAAAAGTGAGTTTTTGATTTTTGAATGTTTCTATAGCTTAATAGAAGCAGAATTAAATTTGGAGTCGAGGGGTGCTTATGAAATTTCAAAATTTTTAATATTTTTTTTCATTTTTATCTATTTTTTTGTAAAAATTTCAACATTTAACAATACCAATGATATGGGTAACAAGAGATGCACAATTGAAAGGAGAGTAAACCGTGAAAAAAACACTTTGAAATCTCAAAGGGTTTACGAGTAATTGCAGTTTAAAAATTTTTCAAAAAAGATCAAAATTGTTTTTAACCAATGATATGGGTATCAAAAGATGCAGAATTGAAAGGAGAATAAAGTTTGAAAAAATCACTTTGACATCTCAAATGGTTTATGAGTTATTGCAATTTAAACGTTAATAAAAATACCAGATTTTAATATTTCCCGTTTCGCCACTTGCAATACCTTTTTAAATCGCCTGTAGCTCCATAATTATACATCGTAATGATATCAAAATTTACATGAGGAAAGAAGAAAGTTGAAATTTTACTGTGGCGTTTTCAATTCGAAAATATCTCTTATAGTTTCTGAGTAATTAACTCGTGAAAACAGCCATTTTTCCAACTTTGCAAAATGCTAAGGTACCACCCCCCTTGCAGTTTTTTTAGGCGAAAAAGTGAGTTTTTGATTTTTGAATGTTTCTATAGCTTAATAGAAGCAGAATTAAATTTGGAGTCGAGGGGTGCTTATGAAATTTCAAAATTTTTAATATTTTTTTCATTTTTATCTATTTTTTTGTAAAAATTTCAACATTTAACAATACCAATGATATGGGTAACAAGAGATGCACAATTGAAAGGAGAGTAAACCGTGAAAAAAACACTTTGAAATCTCAAAGGGTTTACGAGTAATTGCAGTTTAAAAATTTTTCAAAAAAGATCAAAATTGTTTTAAACCAATGATATGGGTATCAAAAGATGCAGAATTGAAAGGAGAATAAAGTTTGAAAAAATCACTTTGACATCTCAAATGGTTTATGAGTTATTGCAATTTAAACGTTAATAAAAATACCAGATTTTAATATTTCCCGTTTCGCCACTTGCAATACCTTTTTAAATCGCCTGTAGCTCCATAATTATGCATCGTAATGATATCAAAATTTACATGAGGAAAGAAGAAAGTTGAAATTTTACTGTGGCGTTTTCAATTCGAAAATATCTCTTATAGTTTCTGAGTAATTAACTCGTGAAAACAGCCATTTTTCCAACTTTGCAAAATGCTAAGGTACCCCCCTTGCAGTTTTTTTAGGCGAAAAAGTGAGTTTTTGATTTTTGAATGTTTCTATAGCTTAATAGAAGCAGAATTAAATTTGGAGTCGAGGGGTGCTTATGAAATTTCAAAATTTTTAATATTTTTTTTCATTTTTATCTATTTTTTTGTAAAAATTTCAACATTTAACAATACCAATGATATGGGTAACAAGAGATGCACAATTGAAAGGAGAGTAAACCGTGAAAAAAACACTTTGAAATCTCAAAGGGTTTACGAGTAATTGCAGTTTAAAAATTTTTCAAAAAAGATCAAAATTGTTTTAAACCAATGATATGGGTATCAAAAGATGCAGAATTGAAAGGAGAATAAAGTTTGAAAAAATCACTTTGACATCTCAAATGGTTTATGAGTTATTGCAATTTAAACGTTAATAAAAATACCAGATTTTAATATTTCCCGTTTCGCCACTTGCAATACCTTTTTAAATCGCCTGTAGCTCCATAATTATACATCGTAATGATATCAAAATTTACATGAGGAAAGAAGAAAGTTGAAATTTTACTGTGGCGTTTTCAATTCGAAAATATCTCTTATAGTTTCTGAGTAATTAACTCGTGAAAACAGCCATTTTTCCAACTTTGCAAAATGCTAAGGTACCCCCCTTGCAGTTTTTTTAGGCGAAAAAGTGAGTTTTTGATTTTTGAATGTTTCTATAGCTTAATAGAAGCAGAATTAAATTTGGAGTCGAGGGGTGCTTATGAAATTTCAAAATTTTTAATATTTTTTTCATTTTTATCTATTTTTTTGTAAAAATTTCAACATTTAACAATACCAATGATATGGGTAACAAGAGATGCACAATTGAAAGGAGAGTAAACCGTGAAAAAAACACTTTGAAATCTCAAAGGGTTTACGAGTAATTGCAGTTTAAAAATTTTTCAAAAAAGATCAAAATTGTTTTAAACCAATGATATGGGTATCAAAAGATGCAGAATTGAAAGGAGAATAAAGTTTGAAAAAATCACTTTGACATCTCAAATGGTTTATGAGTTATTGCAATTTAAACGTTAATAAAAATACCAGATTTTAATATTTCCCGTTTCGCCACTTGCAATACCTTTTTAAATCGCCTGTAGCTCCATAATTATGCATCGTAATGATATCAAAATTTACATGAGGAAAGAAGAAAGTTGAAATTTTACTGTGGCGTTTTCAATTCGAAAATATCTCTTATAGTTTCTGAGTAATTAACTCGTGAAAACAGCCATTTTTCCAACTTTGCAAAATGCTAAGGTACCCCCCTTGCAGTTTTTTTAGGCGAAAAAGTGAGTTTTTGATTTTTGAATGTTTCTATAGCTTAATAGAAGCAGAATTAAATTTGGAGTCGAGGGGTGCTTATGAAATTTCAAAATTTTTAATATTTTTTTCATTTTTATCTATTTTTTTGTAAAAATTTCAACATTTAACAATACCAATGATATGGGTAACAAGAGATGCACAATTGAAAGGAGAGTAAACAGTGAAAAAAACACTTTGAAATCTCAAAGGGTTTACGAGTAATTGCAGTTTAAAAATTTTTCAAAAAAGATCAAAATTGTTTTAAACCAATGATATGGGTATCAAAAGATGCAGAATTGAAAGGAGAATAAAGTTTGAAAAAATCACTTTGACATCTCAAATGGTTTATGAGTTATTGCAATTTAAACGTTAATAAAAATACCAGATTTTAATATTTCCCGTTTCGCCACTTGCAATACCTTTTTAAATCGCCTGTAGCTCCATAATTATACATCGTAATGATATCAAAATTTACATGAGGAAAGAAGAAAGTTGAAATTTTACTGTGGCGTTTTCAATTCGAAAATATCTCTTATAGTTTCTGAGTAATTAACTCGTGAAAACAGCCAATTTTCCAACTTTGCAAAATGCTAAGGTACCCCCCTTGCAGTTTTTTTAGGCGAAAAAGTGAGTTTTTGATTTTTGAATGTTTCTATAGCTTAATAGAAGCAGAATTAAATTTGGAGTCGAGGGGTGCTTATGAAATTTCAAAATTTTTAATATTTTTTTTCATTTTTATCTATTTTTTTGTAAAAATTTCAACATTTAACAATACCAATGATATGGGTAACAAGAGATGCACAATTGAAAGGAGAGTAAACCGTGAAAAAAACACTTTGAAATCTCAAAGGGTTTACGAGTAATTGCAGTTTAAAAATTTTTCAAAAAAGATCAAAATTGTTTTAAACCAATGATATGGGTATCAAAAGATGCAGAATTGAAAGGAGAATAAAGTTTGAAAAAATCACTTTGACATCTCAAATGGTTTATGAGTTATTGCAATTTAAACGTTAATAAAAATACCAGATTTTAATATTTCCCGTTTCGCCACTTGCAATACCTTTTTAAATCGCCTGTAGCTCCATAATTATACATCGTAATGATATCAAAATTTACATGAGGAAAGAAGAAAGTTGAAATTTTACTGTGGCGTTTTCAATTCGAAAATATCTCTTATAGTTTCTGAGTAATTAACTCGTGAAAACAGCCATTTTTCCAACTTTGCAAAATGCTAAGGTACCCCCCTTGCAGTTTTTTTAGGCGAAAAAGTGAGTTTTTGATTTTTGAATGTTTCTATAGCTTAATAGAAGCAGAATTAAATTTGGAGTCGAGGGGTGCTTATGAAATTTCAAAATTTTTAATATTTTTTTCATTTTTATCTATTTTTTTGTAAAAATTTCAACATTTAACAATACCAATGATATGGGTAACAAGAGATGCACAATTGAAAGGAGAGTAAACCGTGAAAAAAACACTTTGAAATCTCAAAGGGTTTACGAGTAATTGCAGTTTAAAAATTTTTCAAAAAAGATCAAAATTGTTTTAAACCAATGATATGGGTATCAAAAGATGCAGAATTGAAAGGAGAATAAAGTTTGAAAAAATCACTTTGACATCTCAAATGGTTTATGAGTTATTGCAATTTAAACGTTAATAAAAATACCAGATTTTAATATTTCCCGTTTCGCCACTTGCAATACCTTTTTAAATCGCCTGTAGCTCCATAATTATGCATCGTAATGATATCAAAATTTACATGAGGAAAGAAGAAAGTTGAAATTTTACTGTGGCGTTTTCAATTCGAAAATATCTCTTATAGTTTCTGAGTAATTAACTCGTGAAAACAGCCATTTTTCCAACTTTGCAAAATGCTAAGGTACCCCCCTTGCAGTTTTTTTAGGCGAAAAAGTGAGTTTTTGATTTTTGAATGTTTCTATAGCTTAATAGAAGCAGAATTAAATTTGGAGTCGAGGGGTGCTTATGAAATTTCAAAATTTTTAATATTTTTTTTCATTTTTATCTA
Source organism: Aphrophora alni (assembly GCA_963513935.1). Lineage (NCBI taxonomy): Eukaryota > Metazoa > Arthropoda > Insecta > Hemiptera > Aphrophoridae > Aphrophora > Aphrophora alni. The sequence continues at coordinate 9,556,548 of OY740772.1, forward strand.
TTTTTTTGTAAAAATTTCAACATTTAACAATACCAATGATATGGGTAACAAGAGATGCACAATTGAAAGGAGAGTAAACCGTGAAAAAAACACTTTGAAATCTCAAAGGGTTTACGAGTAATTGCAGTTTAAAAATTTTTCAAAAAAGATCAAAATTGTTTTAAACCAATGATATGGGTATCAAAAGATGCAGAATTGAAAGGAGAATAAAGTTTGAAAAAATCACTTTGACATCTCAAATGGTTTATGAGTTATTGCAATTTAAACGTTAATAAAAATACCAGATTTTAATATTTCCCGTTTCGCCACTTGCAATACCTTTTTAAATCGCCTGTAGCTCCATAATTATGCATCGTAATGATATCAAAATTTACATGAGGAAAGAAGAAAGTTGAAATTTTACTGTGGCGTTTTCAATTCGAAAATATCTCTTATAGTTTCTGAGTAATTAACTCGTGAAAACAGCCATTTTTCCAACTTTGCAAAATGCTAAGGTACCCCCCTTGCAGTTTTTTTAGGCGAAAAAGTGAGTTTTTGATTTTTGAATGTTTCTATAGCTTAATAGAAGCAGAATTAAATTTGGAGTCGAGGGGTGCTTATGAAATTTCAAAATTTTTAATATTTTTTTCATTTTTATCTATTTTTTTGTAAAAATTTCAACATTTAACAATACCAATGATATGGGTAACAAGAGCTGCACAATTGAAAGGAGAGTAAACCGTGAAAAAAAACACATTGTAATCTCAAAGGGTTTACGAGTAATTGCAGTTTAAAAATTTTTCAAAAAAGATCAAAATTGTTTTAAACCAATGATATGGGTATCAAAAGATGCAGAATTGAAAGGAGAATAAAGTTTGAAAAAATCACTTTGACATCTCAAATGGTTTATGAGTTATTGCAATTTAAACGTTAATAAAAATACCAGATTTTAATATATCCCGTTTCGCCACTTGCAATACCTTTTTAAATCGCCTGTAGCTCCATAATTATACATCGTAATGATATCAAAATTTACATGAGGAAAGAAGAAAGTTGAAATTTTACTGTGGCGTTTTCAATTCGAAAATATCTCTTATAGTTTCTGAGTAATTAACTCGTGAAAACAGCCATTTTTCCAACTTTGCAAAATGCTAAGGTACCCCCCTTGCAGTTTTTTTAGGCGAAAAAGTGAGTTTTTGATTTTTGAATGTTTCTATAGCTTAATAGAAGCAGAATTAAATTTGGAGTCGAGGGGTGCTTATGAAATTTCAAAATTTTTAATATTTTTTTTCATTTTTATCTATTTTTTTGTAAAAATTTCAACATTTAACAATACCAATGATATGGGTAACAAGAGATGCACAATTGAAAGGAGAGTAAACCGTGAAAAAAACACTTTGAAATCTCAAAGGGTTTACGAGTAATTGCAGTTTAAAAATTTTTCAAAAAAGATCAAAATTGTTTTAAACCAATGATATGGGTATCAAAAGATGCAGAATTGAAAGGAGAATAAAGTTTGAAAAAATCACTTTGACATCTCAAATGGTTTATGAGTTATTGCAATTTAAACGTTAATAAAAATACCAGATTTTAATATTTCCCGTTTCGCCACTTGCAATACCTTTTTAAATCGCCTGTAGCTCCATAATTATACATCGTAATGATATCAAAATTTACATGAGGAAAGAAGAAAGTTGAAATTTTACTGTGGTTTTTTCAATTCGAAAATATCTCTTATAGTTTCTGAGTAATTAACTCGTGAAAACAGCCAATTTTCCAACTTTGCAAAATGCTTCCAACCCCCCTTGCAGTTTTTTTAGGCGAAAAAGTGAGTTTTTGATTTTTGAATGTTTCTATAGCTTAATAGAAGCAGAATTAAATTTGGAGTCGAGGGGTGCTTATGAAATTTCAAAATTTTTAATATTTTTTTCATTTTTATCTATTTTTTTGTAAAAATTTCAACATTTAACAATACCAATGATATGGGTAACAAGAGATGCAGAATTGAAAGGAGAGTAAACCCTGAAAAAGACACTTTAAAATCTCAAAGGGTTTACGAGTAATTGCAGATTAAAGTTTTTTCAAAAAAGATCAAAATTTTTTTAAACCAATGAAATGGATAGCAAAAAATGCAGAATTGAAAGGAGAATAAACCCTGAAAAAATCACTTTGACATCTCAAATAGTTCAAGAGTTATTGCAATTTATATGTCAATAAAAATAGCAGATTTTAACATTTCACGATTCGCCATTTGCAATACATTTTTAAATCGCCTTTAGCTCCATAACTATACATCGTAATGATATGAAATTTTACATGAGGAAAGAAGAAAGTTCAAAGTCTATTGTGGTGGTTTCACTTCAAAAATATCTTGTATAGTTTCTGAGTAATTATTTCGAGAAAACAGCCAATTTTCAAACTTTGCAAAATGGTTAGGGTTCGCTCAGGTTGATACCCTCAACCAAAAATTAAAATTAAGGTAGGGATTAAAGTAGATTCAAAAAAAAAGTAGAACAAAAAAAAATTTATTACACTAAAAGATAAAAATAAAAATATTATTAAAAATAGAATTATTAAAATAAACCCACTTTTATAATTATTATTTATATAAACTTTGTCTAGCTATAATTATTAATGAACCAATTCATATTCTTAAAATAATAAATCCTAATGAAATTAAATCAATTCCTAAATAATAACCTATTAAACAAAAATCACTTATATAATTTGAAATTATTACCAAAAAGCACAAAACAAGAATTATTGATTGAATTCAAAACTTATAAAATATAGGGATCAAAAATATAATTTAAAAAAATAATTTTAACATAAAATTATACTAAAAGAATTTAAATAATCATTACCATGAGATCGATTTAAACAAACTAAAACTGATAAACCTAAAACTCCTTCACAAACTCTAAAACATAAAAAAATTATACCAAAATAAAATTCATAATTGAATATTATTAAATATAAATAAATCAATAAAAATAAAGAAAGAATAATAAATTCAAGTCTTAATAAACATAAAAATATATGTATTCGTTTAGAACATAGAGTTCATAAACCAACAATATATATATATATATATATATATATATATATATATATATATATATATCCTACTAACATTGCGACGTCCATGTATTACTTTGCATTCATATATTAGGACGTCCGGCGTTTTGTTACGTCCGTATACGGACGTAATAACACAACCCCATGTTAACTCGTTCTAATATGGTCTGATATCACAACAAAAAATCCTATCTGCTAGACGTACTAATAACTAAACCCCTACTGCCTCAGTATATTTATATTCCATTCCATTACGAAGGGAAAAAAAAATTAGTCGAGCAACGTGGACGTCTTAGAGGTCGTCTTTTATACTGTGATATTCATTGTACAGTTCTGACGATTGCCGCTAGGTTCGCTGGAATTCAGTTCCAATATACACGCCGTGAATACTCATGTATATCCTGACGCGTTACCCACGTCCACAATTTGGCAACACTGTTCACTGAAGATAATCAGTATCAGGCTGTTTACTCTCAATTAAGTCTTTTTCTCGTTCTACAAAAATTAGCTTGACTGAAGTTATATACAGATAAATACAGCCCAAAATATGCAGTTTATAGAAAAAAGTTACAGAAAAAAAGTTTTATATTTTTTTAAGGAATGCATTTTGGCTGCATTAGTTTTTTTTTTTTTTTTAGCTGAACATAATATGAATATGCCGAATAAAAGTCGAATGGAAAGTTTTACCTTTAAATGTTTCTTATTCTTTTATGAACTTCAACAATACGTATGAAAAAAAGGCGTTCCTGTGAAAAAAAAGAAATAATAATAATAATAATGGCCATAATATGGTCAGCTAAAAAAAATTTAATTCGGTCAGAATGTCTTATTCTCAAAAAAAACATAAAATGAAAAGTCGGATGAACAAGTTTTTCCTTTAAATGTTTGAATGGTTCCCACACTATCAAAGAAACAAAATTCCAGGGTTTTTCCAGGACTTTTTCAGGATTTCCCCCAAATTTTCAAGGATGTTAAATAATATTCGACGCAACAAATTCAATCATAATTTCCAATATATTATAGTCTATGGGGATTTCTAGCTAAAATTATTAGCCTTCTTATCATTTTTACTGAAGTTATAGGTTCATTAAATGTTATAGGTGAGCAAATAAATATTAATTATATCACAATTGTTTTATTTTTTAAGATTTGTAAAATTCATAAATTCAGTTTCCAAGAACGGCACAAATTTTCGTGCAGATATTTTTAAAACATGTAATAATAGTTGAAAATGAATACACATCAAACATTTAAGAAATAATATTCACTTACAAAAGACACTTAAAATATATACTATTTTATTATTTATATTTAATTCGTGTATTATTTCAAATTCATTTATATAAATTAATAAAAATTGCAGATTTTATTTCATTACAATGACAAAGCTTTCAAATCTTAAATATTCCATACCAAAAATAATCACGTCTGGTAAATTTGATAAAGATTGAACAAAAACTAAACCGCTACGTTGTGAAAAATCGACCGTTAGTTTAGGACGAAAATGCGGAACTGATTTTACAAGTAAAATTAATTTTAAAAGTATATTTTATCATTTAACAAATAACTGCTAGCTAATAAAAAACAACGAATACAATAGTTTACATACGTGCGCAATTCAAAATAAAGAACAGGCCTACGTATTTGAAAACAACTTCCGGAGCAGATAAAGAAAACTTGACCTTGAGACAGAAGGGATTTTTTTTTTTAACTCTCTCTCTCTCTCTCTAAGCACCATCAAAAAAACTAATCGTAAGCTAATATAATTAATTGTATTTGTTAAAGTTTGTATATTCTCATAAAAAAAATTTAAAAAGTTGTGGCAGGCAAATATATCGGCCGTAGTTTTAAAACGTGTCTGCTTTACTTACCGGACACGACTAGATATTATTTACCGGTATAATTTAGTAGTGTTTTCCCCTTTGTTTTCTACCCATTTTAACAAGACAATAGATAATAATAAAATACGTATAGTATTAAAAAAAAAATTAAAAAATAAAAAATAACAGACGTCAGCTTATCCGAAATAATTGGGACAGAGGTCTTTTCGGATTAGACTAAATATTTGCATTAAAGTCATAAAAAGTAATCATATTCAATTGGTGTATATTGTTAAGAAACGGTAGAGCTTTGTTTGTATGTTTACACAATTATTGTCTCTCCTGAAATTCCAGACAGACCGCATCACGGTGACAAGACAGCTTTACGAAACGAGACGTCTCTCACAGTTAGGGTGACCAGATTGTTACCATGTAAAAACGGGACACTAATATAACACGCACTACCGGGACTAGGGTCTAAGAATGGGGGTATGGAATAGGGCCTACAGAATCCTGGTTTAATGTTCGTCTGTTAAAATATTATAAAATTTAAAAAATCAAGTGTCTAAACTTGTTTTTAAAACTTTTAAAACGTGAATTTTCTTTTCTTTTAAGCCTGTCAAAGCACACAAGTTTCTAGTTTTCCAAGGAATAAAAATAAATAAATAAAATGTTGTGGTTCATATTACTTTATTAGTAAAGTTATTTCTAAAGTAAATATTAAGCATTTTTTATAAAAACCTGTTATATAACCGTAGTTACGTAACCGTAAGTGATGTCAGATGTGTTTCCTAGTAAAACGGGACATTTTGAGGTCCCGACAACGTTTTTTTGTACAACGGGACACAACGTGAAAAAACGGGACTTTTTCCGTTTTTACGGGACGCCTGGTCACCCACCCTACTCACAGTAGGCCTACGCATAGTTTTATATTAGTTTAGTGTTAGCCCTTTACAAAATAATACGCACTGTATGATTTTGTTAAATTTGTAACTGGTTTATATCTTCTTAACCATAAACAACCTTTAAGTTTAACTAGACGCATATAAAAACATGTGCTTTTGAACTTAACCATTTTTCCCTAGTCAAACTGTTTCGGGTTAGCGGAACTCCACTGTGTTAAAAAAAATTCCCAATACGTTAGCCGAATTCCCGGTTATGTTCCGCTTGAGTAGCCACTTTGAAGAAATAACGTTTGAGATAGCCACTAGACAACGCCTGAACTTAGCAAGCAAACGTAGCAGACAGTCGGCAACTTTTACTAAAATAACAAGTTGCCACAAATTACTAGCCTACTTTGCCTACTGATAAGAAGTGAAACGTTATAATTCAAATTGGTAATAGATTGCCACAAAACATAACAATGATAATTTGATCATTTCAATTTCTAAATTACGAGTGGCCTTCCTGTTACGTCATCTAGTGCGCGACTGCCATAAGTTGAATTATTTGTATAGCAACTGCCGTAGATGCTATACACTAGTACTTTATTATCCCGGAGTTTTTCATGCCCTTAAAAACTATATTAAATTCCCGGAGTCCAGGACCCGTGGGGGCCATGTAGTTTCTTATTCTTTTATGAACTTTAAGAATATGTGGAAAAAGAATCTTGTAACAATTTTTAATTTACTCTTTTAAAAATACCCAATTTTTCGTTGAATATTTTACAATTAAAGTAAATTAATTTTACACGCATCGTATAAGATTTCTAACAAATTTAATAGAAAAATGTTATCTTGTTTTGAAGCTATAAATGTTTTCGAGCTTGACTCGTGAGAAACAAATTCAGAACACGATTCTGAAGCATTTGTCAGGAATATTTTTATAGCGGAAAGTCGGCTAAATAATAAATCACATTTTTTTCAGATTAATAATTAGGACAATCACTAAAAATTTAAAGTAAAGTGTATTTTTTTTTGTTATGAATTGGTTTTACAATTAGTTTGTATTGTAAATTGGTTTGTGTGTATCTGTTGGTTCATCTGTTTTTGTCACATAAATCATAATCAGTGAAAACAAAAAAAAAGAAAAGAAAAGAAAAGTAACTGGCAGAACTGTTGGTGCCTAGTGTTACTCTGAACAAAGTCACCAACTTTAAAAACTTTTGAAACCATGAAATTAGTCTTGAGTCATAGGCTGTGTCTTACTTGGGTCATGCTGGCTACTGGGCTGCTATTGTTTCATTGTGTTAAGTTGTAAAACACCCAGGCGGAGATGGCTACCTGCACTTACAAACTACTGTAACTGTATTTTAAGAACAAATGAGTGCATGTCGTAAAAAAGAGCACATTTACTTGCAGTTGAAGTAATTCTTATTTTTAAAGAAGCATTAATAACAATTGATTCTTCAGCTGTATTTTCTCATAGTCGCTGACTATATAATATAATCTTTTGAACATGTTATAAGTAAAGATAACAATTATGAACTTAAAATCATTGAATTTTATATATCAAAATGTTATGATAAACCCCCTCCAAAAAAAACACCTTTTTTAAGACTTAATAAACGCAACATAGTTTACATATAAACATAATAGTTCCGAAGTAAAGATAACAAATTATGAACATAAAATCATTGATTATTATATATAAAAATGTTACGGAAAAAAAAACAAAAACAAACACCTTTGTTAAGACGTAATAAACGCAACATAGCTTACATATAAACATAATAGTTCCGAAGTAAAGATAACAATAAATAATGAACATAAAATCATTGAAAATTATATATAAAAAGTTATGATAAAAAAAAACACCTTTGTTAGTTCGTAACATATAAGCAACATAACTTACACATAACAAAAACTATATAAAACGATACAATAAATACTATTCAACTAATAATTAGAGTACGCTGTTTCAGATTCTGATGACCTATAATCAATAAAAAAGAACTTACAATCATTGAAGTACTTTGCGCTTATAGTTGTTAGAAATATCACGTATTTAATTACTGTAACAGCTATTTCTTTTTCATGTACTGATTTTGAATGAAAACTTTAATTTTTAACCAAGATTTATTTTCTAGTACCTCCTTTCTCATGTTTTTCAGTTGTTCACATTCGCTCTTTTTTGGTGGGGGTCCTACGTTTTATATGCGTTTTGAAGAAAGATGTAACAACCACCTTCTGCTCATTTGTCCATGGTGCTAATTTTCGTTTCATCTTTTGGGGTTTTGGGGTAACATCTGGTTCATGTGACGTACTATCTACGCTAATGTCAAGTGTATTCTCGTGCTCCTGGATAATTTTATCTAAGTTGTTTTCGTCTTCATCATCGGCAGTGAGCAGGTCCTCTTCTAAATTTAAATTAATTTCATCCCTTTATACTGTGCTGCGTCACCACTATCCATCATTAAAAGTAGCTTGCAGATCTTTGCCGTCTGGTACACATCATCTGGCAATCTGTATTCTCCTCGGTGAATCCCCTCAGTGTTACCCATGAAATTAGCCAGTTGTTCGATTTCATAATCATTCATGTCGAACAGCTGAGTAAGAGTTGCCAAATGTTTTCTCAGTCTAGTGGTTCTAAGGGCAACTGGATTCTTAGCCCCAGAAGATTTGGCGAATTTTGCTAGTGTTTTGTATCCGCTGATAGGTGTTTCTTTACCTGGTATTCCAAACATATATGGATTTTTCACTCCTTTAAAAAAGTTGTGTCTTGTTGCTTTCAGCAAAGAAATGTGTTCCTGCACGTCAGTAGAAAACAAAATGGCACTCCTCGATGTCTCTTGCCTACGAATACAACTCGTTTGAATCTAGATGCAAGTACCTTTTCTGTGGGAATAATAGAATCCCCAAATTCTTCATACGATTCTCTAGGTTTAGCTTCGTCGTAGATGGCCAGTGGCAGTCTTTCTAGTTCTCCTGGACGCTTTCTGTTAAGTAAAATAACCCGACAGCAAGCCACTTCTAGTAGTTCTCTATATGCCTTTTCATCTTCTTGGTTCTTTTTTAACTTCTCTGCTGCAATGATCCCTTCCTTCATCAGGTGGTCTTTCAATATCATGTGCATGGAGCAAGATTGTAATTTTGTTCCATTTTTTCATGTTTAAGTCGGTGGCAGCCACACTTGAAACATCGAAACACCAGTTTGCATCCATTAGGTGTACAAGTGTTCTCAACGTTTCTTGAACCTCTTGACTAGTACTATTGTTAAGCCACTTGCCCTTTGACGCTTCTGTCATTGTTATGTCACAACAGTCTTTTACTGTTTTTACAATATTCATCGCATATGTTGGTGCTCAGTATGTTTCTTTTTCCTCATCATACCCGGAAACTTGTTTTGTAGCCTCTACTAATGTTTCATAGTTTCTCGGTTGTAATATATCCATCATACATTTTATTTGCGGGTTTAGTTTTTCATTTGTATGAGGAGCTTTGCTAACTCTTGCATTTTTCTGGAGCATACGGGTATGTGATGCTTTCCTCTAAGGGTTCTTAAGTACCTGGCACCGTAGGCACATATTAGTTGGTCTTTCTTCCCAATTAAAGAATTTTCGTTTGCTGCCATATGCGGGAATTATACATTTCTTCTTAGTTTAGTATCAACGTCCATATTCCTAACTAAGAAAGATTGTGAATCTGAAAATAAGTGATTTGATCAAATCCCTTCACTGTTTTAATGAAAAGATGAAATAATATTGTTTAGAAAGTACGTTATTTTTTTTACAGGCACATATTTTTGTTTTACATTGTATTTTAGATTGTTCACAGCAATTCATCTTTAATCCTTCACCTCCAAAAAATGATAATTTTCCTGCACTCGCACGCAGACTTAGGTTAGGCAAGGTTTTAGTACCTACTTCCATAACATCATCAAAACATCCATAACATTCCCCCCCCCATAATATTAGGTACTTGATAAAGCCGGAAATATATAAAACAATAATAAAAATTGCGCGAAAACTTCCTCCGGTAATGTTTCTCCGAGTCCTGACTTTTAGCTAAATTCAATAAAATAGTTTGATCAAATCACTTACTTTCTTAAGAGAAATCACTCTACAGAGTTGTAACTTTAACATCCCATAAATTGGTCATCTACCAAAAGTATTTGATCAAATCTCCGTTTTTATCATCTCACTGCGACATATATCTCATAAAACTAAATTTTCTACCAAATGACGGTTTTGAGATACATATATCTATAATTTCGATAGAAGACTTTTTTTTATAGCTTTTAGTAAGTGTTAGACAATTACTAGAAAACTAGAAAAATACAAGTTATGTAGGAAATTCATATTAAGTTTTTTTATGAATTTAAAGTAATTAATTGATGATCTGTATGAGGCAAAAAATAAATTTAACATTTTAACACTTACTTATTTATCGGTAGAATAAATACGAACCATTATATAGTAAAAATATATATTCGCTTTAGAATTTTGATTTACCACCATGTGTTAACTCTATTTAGTTATCATGCCTTAAAAATAGTAACTACTTTGCTCACGAAACAAAAGTATTGAAAGGCTTTAAAAAATCTATTTAGTTTAAATTAACATGTAAAGAATCACGGTCCAGTCCCAAATATTTTTAAAAATACTCCTTTCCTATACTTTGTAACTAATTTATCATTCTAGGAAGCAATTTTTTATTATTTAAATTTTAAAATATTTAATTTCAATTAATACTATCAAATTAATATTCGTCTTATCTATATAACTAAAGCTGAAGAAGATTTCCGTGTTCCTTGAACATAAAAAAAAAATCAACTTGAATTATTCGTTTCAGGTGAAATGTAGATTTTGAATTTCGTGTCTGTCTGTGCGTCAATCACGCCAAAACGGCTGAGCATTTCGGCACTATCTCCCGTATCTAGGAGTTTGGGTACCCGGAGAAGGACAGAGGTAGGGGGGGGGGGATCAAAGCGCGTAAAACACGTTGATTTTTTACTTTTTCCCGATATTCCTGTACAATGGTGTTATTCGATTCAGCTCGCCAAGACGAACAAATAAGATCCTATACGGTTTTAGGATTTGATTAGCCGCTAAAACCGTAAAACTTCAAAAAGACCAATCAATGTACACTACACCTCGCAAAACGATAATTCCTTAACTTTTTTCGATCTTCCCGTCCAAGGTGTCATTCGATTCAGCTCGCCTAGACGAACAAATAAGGACCGATGCATTTTTGCGTTTTGACTCACCGATTAGCCGCTAAAGAAACAAGAAAACTAATCAAAGTACACTACACTTCAGTCCACGAAAGAAAAACATAATTAAGTTACTTGGACAAAGTCTACTAATTAAGTAATTGATTCCATGTGATTTTTTTCTTTGAATTTCTTAACTGAATGTGAGAATTCATACACTATTTGTATATCCATAGAATAATTAAATAAAAACACAAATGCACAAATGCAATACTCTCTCCTATAGAAGAGATTCGGGCTTTTGCCCTAAAGGTGACTTATGGGGCTCTTGAGTATGATTGGTCCATTCAAATTCGAGAGAAAAGAGCAAGTTGGTTAATGCCTTTGTGAGGATACCAAAATATTTGTATGTAGACTGCAACAAACGTCACTATGCCTTTGGGGACATTGTTGCCAGATGGAACAGATCCAGTGTTGCCGTCAATTGCACCTTTCAAAAACTTAGAGTTTAGTCCGTTTGTCCATTTCAATTTCTTAGATGTGGTTGTATACTTGTTGCTTCTTTGCGTTATTTGAATGTGTGCAATATATTATAAATTACATAAGTTATTCGCCATTCTAAATAATTACTCCATTTAAAGAGTTCTACCTTTTATATGAAATGGAAAAACTATTTATATGTTTTGACTACGTCGAAAAGTGTTTGTATATCAGATATAAATTTGTCTCAGATTTTTAAATAATATATATCACTAGTTTTAAAGAAGAAAATTATCTTTATTAAAAATTTTGTTACATATTTTATGTATTAATTAATCAATTTCGAATGGTTACGTAGTAATTTATCTAGGAGACCAATTTATATTGGAAACTTTGGTTACAAACTGAAATGAAATAAAAAATGTATTAAAAATCCATAATATGGAATAGTTTTGGGTTTTTGGAATAGTAATATATTACTGTTCATATTCTTCCCAGAAACAATGTACAGTTTTATTAAAAATAATAATTGTTTTAGAGTAAATTCAACAATCAATACATTTTACTTAGTACAACTTATTATAAAATTGCATTAGTTTTAATTCAACCCATCCTACTTTTACTCCTTATTTCTAAACATCCAATGAAAATGTATTTCATTTATATTTTTAAATGATATACGAAATGTTTTTTAATCCCAGTTATTCTTCACAAGTGGTAATAGAATGTACAAATTCTCTGATTCAAAAAATGTGATGTATTTTAACTTTATACAATTAAATATTATACAATTCAATTGGCAATGACAATAGAGGGTTGAAATGTTATTTCAAGGTTTAGAATGGAAAATTTTATAAATATGTTACACAATTATAACATAGGCCTATATCATGTTTATTTATACAAATAAATATAGTCTATAGTTCAATAGTATACTGGATTCTTTTTATTGTTTGTTTTTAGTTATTATGGGGTTGTTATGCAACAAGGCATGGTTAATCATGTATAACTTGTGTTAACAACTGTTGATGGAATTTAATTGTGAATTCAAAAATGTTTTGATGTTTCAAATCCGTTCAGTGGTTTTCGAAATAAAAATGATTTAATAAAGTCGTGTCATCGCATTTCAATAAAATGCAAACGCTAATGTACGCGGGTTTTTAAATTGTGTATATTTTGGGAACCGTTGAACGGATGTTAACTATCTAAAGAAATTTGAATTCACAATTAAATTGTCTATAAATTGGTGTATCAGAATATTACTACAGCGATTAATAAACCAACAAAAATAGCAGTATTGTCCATACTTTGCTATCAGAAATACAGCATACAATAAAATTAACAGCTGATCAAGTACTAATAAGCGCGTAACGTACTCAACAAAAATTGATATATATTTTTAACCGTTTGATGGATTTTTGTTTTAAAAACATATTTGAATTCACAATAAAATTAACTATAAAATCATTATGAATAGGCTACTTGTTGATAGGTTAATTTGTATTAAAAACCACGATGAATTGTATATAATTAGTTTTAAGTATACATTGGCGTAAATTAATTCAAATAGTTAAACTATAATTGTCCGTACATAAAAACATAAAATTGACAATTTATAGTAAATTTTATGAGGAATCCGAATCCGTTTTAAAAATATAACTTCCGATAATTAGTTTTCGATATATAAGCGTTTTTGTACTATCGCCTACCCAATTTTTATACTCTCTGTACGAAAATCAAAACCGAGTACGCGGGTTTACTAAATTCTTAAGTTTTTCTGAAAATTTTAACAAAATCTTTATTTAAGATAATCTTTATAACGAAAATTCGTTATCAAACTTCTTAAGAGTTTGAAAAAAATAATAAGTAGCGGTCCTATGATGTGTACAAAACGCCGACCGCAATACAGACCAGTGTCGTATACTGCCAAAAAAACTGTTTTTTCAGCGCTCGTAGATTCGACAGAAAAACTGTTGCGAGATTCATCTGTCTATGGAAGTAAGGAAGGACAAAATTCTGCTGGAAGGACAAATCTAAAACAAACATCTCTGGTCTGAAATGAATCAAAATAGGCCAAAAATAGTCTTTAGATATTATGTAGACGATACTATAGTACTTTTCGATGGCAACATTAGATAATTAAAACTCTGATTAACTTCGTAAACACAATGCATCCAAAACTCCAATTCACGGTTGAAGTGGAAACAAATAACAATTTAAACTTTTTAGACCTATCAATTTCAAAAATAAACAATAGTGTTAAGTTCAAAATCAATAGAAAACCTACCACAACAAACCAGACTATACACGCTTCTTCCCATCATCCATGTAATATAAAAATGGCAGCTTACAATAAATTCGTTAACAGGCTAGTCTCAGTACCTCTAGACAAGGAGAAGTATGAACAGGAAGTAAACATAATTAAACCCATCGCAGTATACAATTGGTACAAGAGCTCAGATATCGACCAACTCATCAGGTAACATACAAATAAGAAACACATTATTAAAAATAAAAAGCAAACTTACGTCTCCACAGAATATGGATCAGCATTGAGTCATACTCCAAAACGTAGACTGGCTAAAGAGAACGTAACCGTTGCTTTCAATACATCAAACAAACTACTGTATACTATTTTTTAAATAACCCAAAAAAAGACATACATAATGACAAACACGATAAGACTGCCATATACAATATCACTTGTTGTACAGTAATGAATGTCCCAATTTTTATATAGGACAGACGGCCCGCTCTTTCAACAAAAGTTTTAAGGAACACTTCCCTAAGAGGACTTCATATACAAACTCTGCTTTTGGTGAACATCTTATCGACAAAAACCATAAATACACAGATATCCAATCTAACGGAGATATTGCAACAAAAGTTTGGTGTCAATTCCCACGGTACACGGTTACGGCTTGCCAACGACAAAGCAAGTGCCAATTCATTCAAATATCAGCCACAAAAATATTCCCGAATTAAATATACCAACAAATAAAATAAATCGTCAATTATTGAATATATTTGTCCACATTTTCTAAGAATTAAATTAAATTCTTGGTATATTTCCTTTTAAAATTTTTAAAGTTATTACTAGAAACATGTAGTTATAATCACTGATCATACCTGAACAAAGGCTACATAATGAAACAATGGTAGGCCTATCAGTCGTGAAATTAAATTCAAGTTCGGGATGTTCGGGTATTCGGTAACGTACTCAACAAAAATTTATATATATTTTTAACCGTTTGATGGATTTTTGTTTTGAAAAATATTTGAATTCACAATAAAATTATCTATAAAATCTTATCAGTAGGCTTATGAGTAGGTTGTTAGGTTAATTTGTATTAAAAACCATGATGAATTGTATATAATTCGTTTTAAATATACATTGGCGTAAATAAATTCAAAAAGTTAAACTATAATTGTCCGTACATAAAAACATAAAATTGATAATTTATAGTAAATTTTATGAGGAATCCAAATCCGTTTTAAAAAATAACTTCCGATAATTAGTTTTCGATATAATAAGCGTTTTTGTACTATCGCGTACTCAATTTGTATACTCTCTGTACGAAAACCAAAACAGAGTACGCTGGTTTACTAAATTGTGTTTATTTCGAGAACCGTTGAACGGATGTTAATTATCTAAAGAAAATTGAATTCACAATTCTATACATTTTCTATAAATTGGTATATCAGAATATAACTACAGCGATTAATAAACGTATGTAATAAACCAATAAAAATAGCAGTATTTAGAAATCATGTACATTTTTGCTATAAACGTTCATAAATCAAAACATTATGTATATATCATTTTCAAATTTTTGTATGATTTTTATATAGTCATATAGAACATATCCTGAAAATTTTAACAAAATCTATAAATAAATATCAGACTAGGCCTATACAAGTTATAATTTGACACTATTTTCAACCAGACCGATTGCGATAAATGGTTGTAAATTGTTTAATTATTATTAGTCTAGATCTGATAGTTATAGAAGTCTAGCTTTGATAGTTTATAGAAAATTTAATTGTGAATTCATAAATGTTTTGATATTTCAAATCCGTTTGGTGGTTTTCGAGATGAAAATGATTTAAAAAAGGCGTATCGTCGCATTTCAATAAAGTTCACAAAAAGTTTAGGTTACTTTATTTATTTGAAAATTTATTTATATATTTTATGAAATTTATTTCAATGTTGTTTTGAAGAAATTGGTTTTTTCGTTGTAATTAAATTTAAGTAATTAAATTTTATTGTATCTTGATGAAATTTTCACAACATGTTTGTATATATTTTGTTGTCATAATTATTAAATTTTATTTAATTTTGTTAATTAGTTTAAGAGAAATTATGTTTTTTTTTTGTTGTAAATCAATTAAATTTTATTATATCTTGATGATTTTTTCACAAAATGTGTATAAATATATTAGTAAGAAGTGTTGTAAATTTGGTTTAAATCTGTTAATTCGTTTAAAAAATATATATCAAAATAGACGATGATTTGTATATATATATATATATATTTAAACGAATAAACAGATTTAAATAAATTTTAACACATCTATTAATTAATATTTGTACACATTTGGTGAAAATTTCATCAAGATACAATAAAATTATATTACTTTACAACGAAAAAACTAATTTCTTCGCTACTTTTAACAACATGGAAGTAGATTTTAACAAGTAACCAAAACTTTTTGTGAAATAATGAAAAATTTGTACATGGTTTTAATAAATTGTTACTAAAAATCCCCATAAGAAATACATAGTAAAATATATTTGTTGGTATATTTTTTTGGTTAATATACATTTAAGTTTGATTTGTCTCTCCGTGCAAAGCCGGATCGGGCCAGCTAGTAAACTATTTAATATTACTATGACAGATAATTTTAGAAAAGTAAAAATATCACTTCCGTCAGTAAGAAAAGTGTCAGTGGACTTTGGACCCATGAAAAGGACCATCTGTAAGTGGTCTAAACCATAAAGTTCTACTTGTTTACAAGTATTTTACATACAAACAACCCGCCGTGTAATAAATAACTTTCTCTGTATACATATTTTTGAGTTCTAAGTCCAAGCTATTGTAATTTATTCGGGTAACACACACCCACTTGAACCTGTTTAAACCCCAGGCCTCGCTTCCGCCTTCAGCTAATTCAATATTGTGTCTCATTTATGCATCCCCACTATAGGAAATTAACATTCTTTTCATGATCGTAATTTGGAAATTTCCATCAAATATTTGAAAAGTACAGTACATGAAAAAATTAGAAGAATGATACCAAACACGACATAATTTGGTAAAAAAAATCATACAATATAGGCGCAGCCTGTTTGTGTGCAGTAACAATCGAGTTGGTTTTTGGTAACGATATTAAATTCAATTTTGTCAAAAATGTATAAATAACAATAGTCGTAGTACGCCTAATGTTTAAGTTTTTTTCTTATTTCTTAAGTGTATTTACAAATCAAACCTAGCATACCTTGTGTATTTACGACCTACCAGTAGCCGACCAAGCCCTTAGTCCCAACCTTTTGTTTGTTAATGGGGGGTAATAAACATGACAGAAATTGTGTGGTAAAGTTAACAGCACTTTGATTTTTTATACAAATTAATTGTCCTTAGAGCTGTTAACGAATTATAAAGCCAGTTGTAGTTATTTTTACGTTCCTAATAAGTAGGCCTATACTTAAAAGAGTTGATTTTAATATCAGTTTGTACGAATGTATTATTATTATTTTTGTTAACTTCTTTACTGTATTCCAATTAGACTAACAAAGTCAGAAGAGATAGTTACACGCAGTAAAAAAAACTTTAGTAACTAGGTTTGAACCTACGCAACTAAGTTGTAGGTCCATCTGTACCCTACCAGAATAGACGAATAGGGTTAATCGTAAGTTTCTTAATGCTGAACATTTGATTTATTTTAACCTTTTGGTTAGTCATATCTTCAAAGAATTAAAAATGGCAGCTAAAATAAAAGTAAAGAACGACTTAACGTTTTTATGACCCATTTAAAAAAAAATTGTTTACTACGTTTTTAATGGGAAACCATAAAAATATTACGCTACCGTTTTCGCATCTCGAACTCTGATTCAAATTACAGTATTTGTATATTAATTTCTGTTATAATTCTAACTTATAATTATTTTTATATCTATGTTATATTTTTCTGTGTGAAACTTGAGCAGTACTAATAATAAAAGTTACAAGGTATTAATTCATAGACAAAATGTATTTTACCTCAGTTACATTTTGAGAAGTATATGTTTATTTAATTTTCATGTGTCCCGTTGAAAATATAACTTTTTTTGGTTGTAGTTTGAATAATATAATGTTCCTGGATGAGAGTGGGAAGTAACAAATCTAATTTAAATGTTCATCCCGATAATTATTAAATGAAATAAATAAAATTGTATGTTCGAGTATCGCGGTGTCTTGGTTCATAATTTTAAAATGCTCTAAAATGGTGGTGGTAAAACGAAACACAATAATTACAAAGAATTCACACAAACATTGTTAGTGAGTTTTTCAGGATTATTTTCATTTAACATTCATTTGAAGCTTCCTTGTACCAATAAGGCGTTTTTGTTATACATTACTAGTTTTGTTTCCGAAGTAATAATTTAAAACTTGACTTATCAAAAAGTTTGTAAATATTGTTAGTACTGTTATTTTCATTTACTACAGTTTACTTTATAAATTACAATTTATTTAACAAATATGAAACATAATTTAATTTAATGAATCACTTAACGAATAACAACAAATATAAACATAATGACATGCAATAAGATGTAAACGTGGGACAAATAATACATCCCCGTAAATCACTCTCTCACATCCTCGCAAAGCTTCTCTCTAACAAAATACAGTAATCATATCCCCAGAAAAGCTTGTCTCTTACATTCCCACAAGTTTCTGTCTCTCGTAACCGTTACATCCCCACAAAACACATATTTAAAAAAAAATCAAAATCAAAATTTTCGAGAGATAACGTATTAGGAGTAATACTTATTTATTAAGCAATACATTAAAAAAAAATCAGACTTCTACCTTTTATATTTACCGAGATCCCACAAGGTATCTCCAGGACGTATATCCCCAGAAGGGTACAAGCGATAGTCAGAGAGAGAGAGAGAGAGAGAGAGAGAGAGAGAGAGAGAGAGAGAGAGAGAGAGAGAGAGAGAGAGAGAGAGAGAGAGAGAGAGAGAGAGAGAGAGAGAGAGAGAGAGAGAGAGAGAGAGAGAGAGAGAGAGAGAGAGAGAGAGAGAGAGAGAGAGAGAGAGAGCGCTTTCGCGACTGTCTTCAGTGGTTGTGGCTATTAGCAGTTCTTAGTGGCTGCTTTCAGGCTTAGTGTCAAAATAAGAAAGAAACAGAGCGTCAAAAGTAAACTATCTTTTACAGATACACTGTACAAAATATGACACACTTTTTTCACTTTATTTAGCCTATGTATTTCTTTATCTTAGTACTATAACCAGTTTAAACCTAGTTATGGGACATAGTTATTTATTGTTAATTTGATTTATCTTTTGATTGCAGAGTGAATAGTGGATGTTTGAGAGTAAAATAACTTAATTTTCATATAAAGTAGAATATATATTCCTACCCTGGAAATTTTTTTAAATAATATAGTTGTTTCTCATCCGTGACATTTATATTTTATAGACTGCCATAAATTGTACATTGTTATGTTTTAAAGTTTCTACCGTAGACTATACCTGGCCGGAAAATGTGGCATCATCTGTTTTAAAAACAAGCGCCGGAAACGTCTTTCAACAAACTAATAAAAGGGTGGGAATTTTTGTTCATCTTAATGACAAATAGGGTCAAGATCTTTCCCTAAAATGCATACTTTTAGAAAATCACACAATGCAAAACAATTAGAAATATCTGGGGTGTTCCCCAAAGTTTTACAGACGATTAACCCAAGTTAAAAGGATCGTTTGACCTTTGGACCCTCGCACACTACAAGCCACCTGCCGACAATGGTTGTAAAAGCCAAACTACTGAAGCAAAACATTTTTTTATATATTATGGATTTAATTTAACTTATCAGCTACAACTATGCCGCTTTCATGAACTCTACCCGAAAAATAAAAAAAACCTCACTGAACAACTTTTTCATGACACAATTCACAATTTTATAAAATGTTCGAACTTTGATATATTATAAATACCGTTTAAAAAAATAAATAAATTTCTACAACTTTAATGTGATAGCAGATATTTCTTGTTGAAACTCCATATTCAAGGATAAAATAAAGCAAAGCTTAAAGTTTCAAATATTTAATAGTATAAATGAGCTACAATTGTTTCGCCTTGCGGCATCGACGGGCTACTACCCGTCGATGCCGCAAGGCGAAACAATTGTAGCTCATTTATACTATTAAATATTTGAAACTTTAAGCTTTGCATTATTTTATCCTTGAATAATTTCTACGGTTACTACTACCATGATCACACACTAACAAACTGTTAGTGTGTAAAAAATCACAGAGTTTGATCAGGTTTAAGTAATTCAGACAACAATGTATTTGTAATACGCGCACTGCAATTTCAGTCCAGTCTCTGGCGAATTTTGGCTTTCTAGACTCAACCAATATGGCGGACCCGGCCTCACCTCTCATAATGTATTGGTATATGCAATGCCCAGTCTGTGTTGTCTTCTGTTGTCGCTGGGTAGAATGCCCTGTTTGAAAACGAATTAGAAATTATGGGCTAGAACGGTATTTTTTTTTTTTAATGAAGCTGATTTTTTTAAATGGTAGGGATTAGGATAAATAGTTTAAATATTTAAATAGTTATTTAAATAACTATTTAAAAAGGTATATTTAATTAATATGAATATTAGAGTGGAAATTACAATTATTACAGTCAAGTAAGCATTTCTATCTGTATTGCATTCTTTAGGAAATGTTTATTTTACATTACATTTTTTCTTAAATAATTTATAAATTTTCTTTCTCAGTTCAGGATTGTATTTAAAGAAGTTTACTATTTTGAATTAGGTTAAAAAAAACTAGTTAATTTGTTTTAAATTGTTTAAACATTTACTACCTGCCTATGAATATTAACAGAAATTATTATTAAAAATCAGAATAATATTACTATTACGAACAGATGACACACTTTTCCCTGCAAAAATTTACATAAATTAATGTTATCTGTTTATCTGTTATAATGTTATCTATCTTTATTTATATTCTAACTTCGAGTGTGAAGTAAAACACTTTTATTTTACATTCTCTAAACAAAGTTTCTGTATTAGGTTGTAGAGAACGTGTGGTTTATTAAAAAAAATAATAAAATAAAAAAATAAAATTAAAAATTAAAAAAAAATCATTTACACAGTGTAGGCCAACCTAAAACCTTCATTGCTTTTTATGGTGTAATATAAAAATACCGTTTATGTAAACATTTTTTAAACGATAAATAAATGCACGTTGGAATTGATTGATTGTTATTTCCTGGTTTCCCCGGCTATTTTTGGCAGGTTCACAGTCATTTTCCTACAATATAAATAATCGACATTATTCATTGGTCTAAAACCCGATAAATGTAGACGTTTCTGTATTTTTGATATACTTTATTTCAAAGTTATACTGGACACAAAACCATCTTAAAAGTTGAAAACACAAACTACTTTAAACAGGTTACAGCTAAAGAGATTAACGCACTTGTTATGATTACCTTTATTTATTACATTTAACTAGTAAAATGCGGAGTTTTACTCCCATGAATTTGTTAATAATAAGTAAGCTAATGCAGGCAGTGCAAGTATTTCTTAAATTAGGAATGTGGAAAATAAATTATGAATTAGGATGTGGAAAACAACTGTGATTTAAACCAGAAAATGAAATTTTGAAGAACTGGAGGAATATTGTTTGTAAAAGTACTAACTTGTCGTTGTTATTTTTAAATTTAGACTTGATTTAAGTAGTTGACTAATACCTTACTATCGAACACTTTTAAACAGTAATTATTATTAGAGTAAAAGTACGGAATTTAACTATTATGTAGAAATTAATACTAGAAATAAAAATGAGCGGGAAGAGGAAATACGAAGGAATTTAGTAATAAATAAATAATGATAATCAAGAATGATAAGAGCCCAAATGCGAATTATTAATAATCATACGAGTGGGTACACACGATCAGACATCAACTCCGTGCACTTTTGGTTGGACTCGTCTTTGTTTACATGATGACTCATCAGCTGGTGGCAGATTAAATTCCATTTTTCTATTCTGTACGGCCCTTTACCAAACTCAGTTCTTCTCCCTGTCCCCGGGCATGATACATGATGTACGATACAATTTTAATTTTTTTTGCGCATCCATGATTGAATAATTGTCTTAATTACACAATTTCATAAATGAGTAGGCCTACTGAATATGCTTTCCTTCCATTTATTTGAAATAAAACTAAACTAATTTTACTTCACTCATTAAAAGAATGTTCACCAGGAATAATCAAAAGTACGTTTTGACACTGAAAATGGACTTTATTTGAACAAATCTAACAGATAAGAGTTTTTGGACAAAAAAATGTACCGGGTTTGTGGTTAAATTCACGGCTTATTTTATAAAATTTGAAGTAACACTTATCTATTCCTTTATTTATTATTCTCCCCAGTTAAAATATTATTGTAAAAGTATCCATTGTCAAGCCATTTGTATCTGAATAGAATATATTACTACCAAAAAATAATGTAAAGTATTATATTACAATAATAATTGTATTAACGGAATATTCATTTACTAAAAGGATTTATTGTAAATTATTCCCTAAATTACAATTTTTTTTTATTTTTTTATTTTTTACGTTAGGAAAACATTAGAATAGTTAAAATGTTTTATTCTATGCATCTATTCACATATTTTTTTATATTTTTTTTATATATTATCTGCAGAAATATTTCGTTATCATTATTTGTTAAAGTTCATTCAATACATTTAAAATTCTTTGTAAATTTATTTCTATAAATGTTGTCTTTTATAGTACTTAATAGTATTTTATAATAATCTGTTGTTAACGTCAAGCCGACACCATCCAGAAGATTGTTCGCTATTTGTAAATATGCCAACGGTGAAAAGTCTCACAAGACTCAACGATGATAGCAAAAAATAATGAAGCAGAAGATAGTGTGCGCGTAATACAGAGGGGGAGAGAAATAGACCAAGGCTTTGTCACCAGACACAACACAGAGCTCTGTTTGGTTTTAGACATAGTTGTAAAATTGGCAACCTTGTTGGACGTCTTAAAAGCGCTATTTTCTAAATAAAAAAAAGATGGACGTGGGAATAACCTTTGGTTAAAACGTATATTCGGGACGTGAGAAAGCTGAAAATTGAACGGACGTGCTGTTGGTGGGGCTTTAGAAGAAAAAAAATCTCCCGTATTTTAAAAGATACGTAATAACTAATTAGCGGGCCATACACGAAAATATTGATAATGTACTATATACTGCGACGAAAACCCTATATACTCCAGTAATTCCAGGGGACGTGATAAAGCTGTCTTCTGAACGGACGTGGTAAATATACTGATCTGTATATATATATATATATATATATATATAAATAAGTTCATGTTTTAATAATTTTAAAAAAATAATGATCTTGTAAATCATAAATAGATTATATTCTTTAAAACTTTCAGCAAAGAAAAAAATCTTCTTCTTAAGTTTCCAAAACCTAAATTTTATAAAAACTATTTGCTGCATCAAAATAATCATCATATTAAGATCAATAATAAGTATTTCATCATCTTTATTTCTAGTCATAAAACATCCCCTCTCAATAGGATTTATATTATTTTTACAAACAATTTTAACATGTTTAATAAATGGAATAATTATTGATTCATATTGATTTTCATATATTTTATTTATTACATTTATTGGGGGTATACTAGTATTATTTATTTATATTGCAACCATTGCATCAAATGAAAAATTTTAATTTTCTAAAAAATTATTATTTATAACTTTAATAATATTAATAACTATAGTTATTGTAATAACATTAATTGATTTTCAAGTTTCTTTTAATTATACTTTAAATGAAACAATAAATTATAATAATAATAAAAAATTAAAATAATATATCAATTATAAAAATATTTAATTACCCTTATATGTATATATCAATTTGAATAATTATCTACTTATTAATTACTATAATTTCAGTTGTAAAAATTACTAACATCAAAGAAGGACCTCTTCGAATAAAAAACTAATGTTTTCACCAAATCGAAAAAAAGAACTTATAAAAATTATTAACTCTTCAATTATTGATTTGCCTACACCAATTAATATTTCAAGACTATGAAATTTTGGGTCACTATTAGGATTATGCTTAATTCTACAATTGGTTACAGGAATTTTTTTATCAATACACTATGCAACTAATATTGAATTAGCATTTAATAGAATTAGACATATTTGTCGAGATGTTAATTATGGTTGATTAATACGAATTATACATGCTAATGGGGCATCTTTATTTTATTTTTTTGTATTTATATCCACATTGGTCGAGGAATCTATTATGGTTCATATAAATTTTTAAAAACCTGAATTTCAGGAATTACAATTTTATTTATAGTTATAGCTACAGCATTCTTAGGATACGTTTTACCATAAGGACAAATATCATTCTGAGAAGCAACAGTTATTACTAACTTATTATCAGCAATTCCATACATCGGAAATATATTAGCAATATTGCATATATATATATATATATATATATATATATATATTTTTTTTTTTTTTTTTACATCAAACAGGTTCCAACAATTCTATTGGGTTAAAATCTAATATTGATAAAATTCCATTTCATCCATATTTTTCAATTAAAGATTTAATAGGATTTATAATTATTCTTATTTTATTTATATTATTAAACTTATCAGAACCATATTAGGTGATCCAGATAATTTTACTCCCGCAAAACCTTTGATTACACCAAATCATATTAAACCCGAATGATATTTTTTATTTGCTATGCAATTTTACGTTCAGTTCCTAACAAACTGGGAGGTGTAGTAGCTCTTGTTTCATCAATTTTTATTCTAATTATTTTACCATTTTCACAAAAAAGAAAATTTTGGGGTATATCAATATACCCTTTAAGCCAAATATTATTTTGAATAATACTATCAACAACATTAATATTAACTTGAATTGGAGCACGACCTGTAGAAGAACCATTTATCAATGTAGGAATAATCTTAACAATTAATTGTATATTATACATTTTTTGTAGTAGAACCATTATCAACTAAATTATGAGATAAAATAATTAATTACTTAATTAGCTATAAATAAGTGTATATTTTGAAAATATAAAAAAGAATAATATTCTATTGACTTAATAACTAAAAAAATGACAATTAAAACATTAAACTCCTAAATCCCCCCCAAATACAAAATGATATATATATATATATATATATATATATATATATATATATAAGTTTATCATATTGAAATCGAGGAAGAGTCCCACGTACTCAAATAAATAAAAAACAAATAAATGTAATTTTTACAAAAAAATTGTAAGAATCTAAATTACAACCTAAAAATAAAATTACACATAAAACTCTCATAAAAACAATTCTTGAATATTCAGATAAAAAAATAAATGCAAAACCAAAAACTCTATACTCAACATTAAATCAAGATACAAGTGCAGATTCACCTTCAGCAAAATCAAATGGGGATCGATTTGTTTCAGCTAAAGAAGATGCATTCAAATTATTGCTAAAGGGAAAGATATAAATAAAAATCTAATAAAAATAAAAACCAATTTTTGCCTTATAAATTTACTAAAAATTGTACTAATTAAATCATTATTTATAAATATTATAATTTAAAAAAAACTTAATAAAAAATAAAATTTAATAAAATTTTAATTAAACTAAAATAAACAATTACGAACTTAAAAAAAGCTAATTTTAAGCCTACAAATATTATTAATAAAAAAAATTATTATAAATAAACAAGATTATCCCTATTTATATATCATTAAAGATATTACTTAAATATAATTATAAAAAAAAACTAAAGTAATGAATAATTATATTTAATCTTAAGGAACCAGATATCAATATATACGATTAATATTTCACTACCAATACATTAATTATTAATAATTATACAACATTAACTAACATAAATTATTAAGTCATATATCTTCGGGAAATTAAAATAAATTATAACTAATAAATTTACCCTGATACAAAAGGTACAATAAATAATCTACTTAAAAATTAATTAAATTATTTCCCTATCGGTACTATTACTCTATAAAAAATATATATTTATTCTAAATTATACTCAAACAAAAAATTACTTTTATTAATATTAATCATATACATATACATAAATTTATAATCTATTAATCAAATTAAATTGAATTGCACAATCATAATATTAATGTAAATAACATACTTTAACTATTAAAGTTTTAATTTGATAATCTTTCTAGATTCACCTTCCAGTAAAACTACTTTTTTACGACTTATCTCAAATTTGAGAGAGCGACGGGCGATGTGTACATAATTAAGAGCTAAAATCAAAATAATTAAACTAATTAAAATTACTTTTAAATCCAATTTTAATAAACTCAAAATTTCAAGATTAAATTCAAATATTTATATAGTAACCCATTTCTACTTTACTGCACCTTGACCTAACATTTCCCCTTATTAAGATAAAAGAAAATAATCTAATAATACATTCGATGACAGAGATATACAAATAAAAAAAAAGTAAAGTTTATCGTGGATTATCAATTATAGAACAGGTTTCTCTAAAAAGACTTATTACCGCCAAATTCTTTAAATTTAAAGATCATATATATTAATCTTCAACTCCAAAATTTTAAGTTCAAAATAATAGGGTATCTAATCCTAGTTTAATAAAGAATTTCTTAGATTTATAAAGAAAAGAAAATATGCAAAAATATAAAGATTTCACCCAATTAAATTAAAATTAAAATTAAATAAAATTATAAATAACTAAAAGAAAAATCAGTTAATTTGTGATAATTGTTTAACCGCGATTGCTGGCACAAAATTTATCAAAACATTTTATCAATTAACATTATCATACTCAAATAAATCATCATAGAATTAATTACTGCTAATAAAGAGATACTCATTTAGATTAACTTATACACGAATAATCTTACATGTAAATTAATGATACAACAAACTTTAAAGCAAGAATCAAACTTTAATTAATAACAAAAGTTAGTATGAATTTATAAAACATAAAAAATAATAAAAATACTTATTAATAAAATTAGTTAATATTATAAATACTAAGTTAATATTAATGTTATGGATGGTATTATAATAAATTAACAACACTAATTTAGCCAATATAACAATAATTGGGTATTGTTTATAATCTTGTTATTTATGCTTAAATATAGAATTTATTGTAATACTAATTCTTTATTTTATTAATTAAAAACAATATTATGGAACAGAATTAGTAATTTAAACCTAAAACAATATGGTTTATTAATTAAGTTTTTATTTTCTTCTTATTTTTTTCTATAAAAAAAAGATGAAAATTAAACGATTTACCTTATAGATATATTATATTAATTAATTTTTTTGAATATTATTGGTTTATTTGTAATATTAATTTGATATCCAGGTTTATATATATAATAATTTATTTATTTATTATATTATTAATTGATTAAATATATTCTCTTTTAGGGGGTAAATTTACTATTAATTTTAATTTTATACCTATTTTAACTAATTTTGTTTATATAATTTTAACTTTTTAATCATGAACAAATTAAGTTGAATTTATTAATTAAAAAATTGTTGATGAAATTGTATTTTATTACTTAAAGTAAAACTTTACATTTATTTATTTATTTAACAAAAATTAATTAAATATTCAAAGTATTGTTAAATGAAAAATTTTAAATTCAAATATTTTCAACTAATAAAATTATTTATTAAAATAAAATTTGTACTTCAAAGTTTAAAATTATGAACTATTAATATATTTTAATTATTTTGAATCAACAAAAATTATATAATTTATAAATTGAAAATAAGATGCCTGAATATTAAAAGATTATTTTGATGTAATAAATTATGTAAATATTTACTCTTATTATATAATTTAGAATTAAACTAAATCTTTTAATATCAAAAATTAAAGTGCATCTTACACTACTATATAAAAAGATAAGCCAACTTTAAGCTAATGGGTTCATACCCCATTTATAGAAGTTTAATCGTCTTCTTTTTATTGAAATTGAATTCCACAACAATATTTTTATTAACAATTAGAACCTTATTATCTTTATTATCAAATAATTGATTTGGAAGTTGAATAGGTTTAGAAATTAATTTAGTTGTTTTTATTCCATTAATTCTTTCTAGTTTAAATTATTTTTCTTTTGAATCTTCAATAAAATATTTTGTAATTCAAAGAATAAGATCTTCTATTATACTTTTAGGAGTAGTTATTTTTTCATTAAAATTATTTAATAGTATAGCTATTTTTATCTTAATATGTAGATTATTAATAAAATTAGGTGTAGCTACTTTTCATATGTGACTACCTGGAGTTATAGAAGGTTTAACTTGATTTAATTGTATTATTTTATCTACATGACAAAAAGTTGCTGTTTTAATATTGTTAAGATATTTAATAAATAATTTTATAATTATATTTTCTGTAATATTGAGATTATTAGTTGGTTCAATTGGGGGAATCAATAAAAGATCAATAAATTTTTTTTTTAGCATATTCATCTATTAATAATATAGCTAGAATTATTATAATGAATAACAGTAAGAACATTTGTATGAATAAATTATTTTTTTATTATTCATTCATAATTTCTACATTTATAATAATAATACATAAAATAGGATTCAATTTTTTAAATCAATTTAAAAAAAAAATCTTATTTGTCACTAAATAAATATTTTATTTTATTAGAGATGCCCATGCAGTTTTTTTAGGCGAAAAAGTGAGTTTTTGAATTTTGATTGTTTTTATAGTTAAATAGAAGCAGAATTAAATTTGGAGTTGAGGGGTGCTAATGAAATTTCAAAATTTTTTATATTTTTTCATTTTTATTAATTTTGTGTAATATTTTTAACATTTAATAATACCAATGATATGAGTATCAAACGATGCACAATTGAAAAGGAGAGTAAACCCTGAAAAAAAAACTTTGAAATCTCTGGGGTTGTTGTTGAATAGTTCATTTCATATTGTTAAGGAAAGCATTTACGTTATGGAGTTAAACATAACGTACAAAGGTAAGTAGGGTAAAGAATGTATTTTATGTTATGAGTTATTGAAGGAATCTTCGACAAGGTGTGTACTCTTACGCTACAGATTATTATCTTGAAGATTATTAGTTCTTAGCATAACTTATCTCATGAACATTAAGAATTTATTTTTAAATATGGATTAAATGTAAGCATCGAAATAGCTTACAGAACCAAACAAATGTAAATATGCGTCCTGGTCTATTAACAACTAGTTCGTTATGCATTCATTTCTACTATCTCCAATAAACGAATATTTTTTACGTCTTTTTGATTGAAAACAAATTCATAAGAAATAAAAAGTTCATAATTATTTTGTATACTATAAATGTATAAACATTTTAAAACTTATTATAAGAATTGTAACAGAAAATAATATTTAATAGCTAAATGTTAAGTTCAATTAGAAGAAAGTTAAGTACACCAAAAATATAAAAAATATTTGATGTTTTTGTTATTGTGTTTTTGTATTTCTTTGTAACTATAACTTTATTTTCTATCTCAATGTGGGTATTCAACCATCAAACAAATATTTAAAAACAAATTATTATTAAGTGTGATATGTGAAGTATTGCAGATCCAAGGCAAGGAAGAAATGTTTTGAAACCGTGCACATGCTAAAAGGAAGACTATCGGGCTTCATGTGGAGAACCTAAACCCTATATTATCACAAACTGAAATGCGACACAAGAAATTCTAGAAAAATGTCAAGAAGAAAGGATATAAGCTAACAATAAGAGTCTGCACAGTCCCATTTGTAAGGAACCTCCGAAAGTAAGAAACGTCGAAGAAGATTATGGAATCTATAGCATTCGTAGATATATCTGTGTTCAAATTTTATAATCAAATTCAATTATGAATTATGAAAGAATATCCGAAGATAATTTGAAAAAATCACAGCTACGAGGGATAAGAGAAGAGTCGCCCTATCCAAAAAGAGAGGAAAATTAGAATACAATAAATACTGTTAAGAGTAGAAATGTATAAAAAATTCAAATTTTGGGAAAAAAGAATGTATGACATATGGAGTTGGACTATTTTAAATTACATATTTAATGTTCAAACAATAAATGAGGATAATATATTATATATTATTAAAAATAGGATTTCTGATTTTCACGTATTCTGAATATTTTTTCCTTTTTAGTTTTGCGATTTTTGGTAGAGAATAAGTTTTTTATTTTTAAAGCTAGATGGCTTAAATTTTTTACAGTTTTGCTTTTATATACATTATGCATAAACTTTACCATGTAATTTTAAATGGTATAGATATTTCATATAATAAAGGAATATTGTGTAGGTAGCAAGTTTTTAGAAAAACAGGCTACACAGCAATCCATCAGTTTCTCTGCATTTTCTATAAATTTCACATCACTTCTTCGCAAAATTATTTCCGTGAAACTGTAGTGTCAAAATTGTTTACACGTGCCTTGCGGGATGACAACACAACTCACGAGGGTTTCAATGATTTCAATTATTAGAGGCTGTTGTTATACATGAGAAGGAAAAGTTTAAAATAACATAAAGAGTAAAAAATAATAATAATAATTAGCGTTTTGATTGTGAAAATATAAAAATCATTGAGTTGTTTTATATGTAAGGTTAAAATTAGTTGAATACCTCATTATTAATGTTTAAAAAAAATTAAATTTGTTATATTGGTAAGAGTGGTACAGTGTTTATATTTCTGAATGTATAACATTCATATGTTTCATGAAAAGTGTGTAAATAATGATTATGTGTTGGCAATTATAAAAAAGAGAGATCTAACCCAAGACTAGATGAATAAAAATGTACATTCGAATTGCAAAAATAACCTAAATTTTGTTTTAATATTTTGCATTAAAATATCATCTGTATTACTCCAATAAAAATTAACAATTTGTATTAACAAATGTTTATTTTTGATTTCAGAAATTTAGGAATGGTATCGGACTGTCTTTTTAAAAGGTCTACGACTGTTGGACGAAGTTAAAGGTTCTCCTCCTACCAGCAGAGTTAGCTTTGCTTCTCCAATGTAGTAGAAGTCGAGATAATGTAAATGTAAGTGTTAATTAAATTTTTTACATTGTTAGAGATAAACTTTAAATTGGGGTAACTACATTTTTGGGAACAGTGTTGTATGGAAAATTATTGTATATGTGAAATAATGTTCCACGACTACATGTACTTTTATTCTCGTTTGATAAAGTTAATTTAGCTAGTACACACTGGATCTAACTTCAATACAAAAATCTTAAAACTATTCCTTCATAGTTAATTAATGTCCACATCTCTGAAGTCCAAGTAAACATTGGAAATATCAATGTATTAGAGTTTTACATTTCAAGAAATAATTTTACTTTTTATAAAATTAAGCTGTGATCAGGAATCTTAATTCTGAAAATAATTTTTCTATTTCATTTCTTGACAATTTTAAATTGTCTCAAATATATAATCATTCCAGGATGCAGAACATTCTATTTTATGGTTGTAAGTAACGCGATACAGTCAAATATTTTGTTCTATTTTTGTTTATGAGGATCTTCGGAAACCAACCTCTGTTTTTGTCTAGAGCGAGAAGTAATAGGGGTAGCAGCACCACTCCTATGGTAGTGTGTTCAGTAGCTCAGTGCGCGCCCAGCTGTGCTAGTGGTAAGGTTATGTTGCTCAGTTTGTTTGCCATTTAAAATAAGTGCTGTAATAGAAAACTTTACGAAGTGCAAAGTGCATGCTGTATTAAGATTTCTGATGGCAAAAATTTGTCAGTGGCAGGCACACTTCGTGAATGGTCAAACAATAACGAGTGAGATATTTTCATCGGTAGGTTTGTTTGTTTTAAAAGAACAAACATTTAAGATGAGGAAAAAAGTGATAGGTCATTTGAAGTTAGTAATGAACTCATTCAGGAAATTGTCCTGAAAAGTCAGCCTTTCACAAACTTTCTAAACAATTCCAGCGACTGTATTGTTACCAGATGTTCGATGTTCAGTAGGTACCAAAAATTCTTTCCGATAATAAAAATACTGGGCTCTGTTTTAGATACGTTAGAATTTTGTTGAAATATTTTTTTAAATACGATCCTAAATAAAAAATTAGGGAAACATTTTAAAACTTCTCAAATCTCTGCCAATCTTCAATTTTTCTACTCTGAATGAGAAGGAAATTAATGACACTTAGTTATGTCAAAAATTATGATGAAATAATTACAATTTTATATAACAAATTCATATGAGCTATTATTTTTATTTAATTTAAAAAATTTTTAGAAATCACCACCTTTCATAGGATTACTTATAAGTGACTCGATTTTCTGTAACCACAGTTATGTACAGTTTATAAAGTCAAGATGTTTGTTTTTAAGTATTGAAGGTTTTCATAGTTAGAAATTGTAGTTAGAAATTTCTAACTATGAAAACCTTCAATACTTAAAAACAAACATCTTGAATTTATAAACTGTACATAACTGTGGTTATGAAATTTCTAACTATGAAAAGCTTCAATACTTAAAAACAAACATCTTGACTTTATAAACTGTACATAACTGTGGTTACAGAACATCGAGTTACTTATAAGTAAGCCTATGAAAGATGACAATTTCTTAGTGTTTTAAAAATTATTATAAAAAAAATTCAAAATTAGATTTAGAATTGAATGAGTTTGACATTTTAATGTATTTGAGAGATATTGTAGTTTGAATGTATAAAAATGTCCGTTTCAAATGCAATACTTTTTTATTAAATGCTCCTAACTCTGTAACTATTCATCCAAATATCTCGGAACTGTTTAAAATACCATGCCACATGCTTCGCCTATAATCCTTTACTGTTTACAAGAAAGTAAAACTTTGGGTCTGTATCTCCCAATCTGGTATGTTAGCGAAAAGCCTATGAACATTATTTGTTTGTTTATTTAGTTTAATGTTTTTACCTCATTTATTTTAAAGTATTTGTAGATTTTCTTATAGTTCTCTAATTTTTTGTTTCAGAAGATACGATGTGTAAACACATATATAAACAAGAGTTCAGTGTGTGTTTGGTTTTATGATAGTGGCGAAACAAAAATTATATGGTTTTATGTCAATTGTTTAATGTAAGTGGTTATGTAGTGAGATGTATTATATAAACAATTATTATTTACCAATCATTACATGTACTAGGAAGAAAAAATATTTGCAAAATTGTATACATAAAAATTGTTCAATGAATAAATGTAAAATAAGAGAAAAATGCCTTTTTAAATTTATTGAGTTATTCCTAACACATTTCCTGTTTCCTACAGAAAAAAAGTCTTGTAGGTAGCAATATTTTACAGGAAATGTATGGTAGAGTGCTGTACTTCCCAGCTATATAAACTGAGAAAATTATTGCTTGATTTGTTGTCTGGTAAAAGCAGCACCTTCCACAACATAAAAACTGTGAAAGGTATTGCTTGAAATGATACAAAAGGGGTGGGCAAAAGGCGGGGCATGGGGCATGGGGTGGGGCAAGAGGCGGGGAGTGAAGCATGGCAACTGGAGGGGCAAGGGGCGGGGCATGGGCATGGCTTAAGTCATGTGGTCACTTCACACCACTTTTGTTCTAAAGTGCCCCCGTCCCTACTGACATCTACCTCCTTTAACATTATATTCTCCGGATACTGTAGTAAAAGGACAAAAATCCTGTTACTAGGTGAATATGATTTGAAAGGAGGTCTATCTGAATTGAAAACGGAATCGCAGTTTGACATCTACCTCCTTTAACATTTTATTCTCCTGATATTGCTTTTTAACCACAAAATCATGTTATCAAGTGAATATGATTTGATAGGAGGTCTATCTGAATTCAAAACTTAATCACAGGTAACATCCACCTCCTTCAACATTATATTCTCCTGATACTTCCTTTTTAAATGTACCTTGAATGATACAAAAGGGGAGGGACAAGGGGCGGGGCATGGGGTGGTGCAATGGGTGGGGCGGCACAAGGGGCGGGGAGTGAAGCGTGGCAAGTGGAGGGGCTTAAGTCACGTGGTCACTTCCCACCACATTTGTTCTAAAGTGCCCCCGTCCCTACTGACATCGACCTCCTTTAACATTATATTCTCCGGATACTGTGGTAAAACGACAAAAATCCTGTTACTAGGTGAATATGATTTGAAAGGAGGTCTATCTGAATTAAAAACGGAATCGCAGTTTGACATCTACCTCCTTTAACATTTTATTCTCCTGATATTGCTTTTTAACCACAAAATCATGTTATCAAGTGAATATGATTTGATAGGAGGTCTATCTGAATTCAAAACTTAATCACAGGTAACATCCACCCCCTTCAACATTATATTCTCCTGATACTTCCTTTTTAAATGTACCTTGAATGATACAAAAGGGGAGGGACAAGGGGCGGGGCATGGGGTGGTGCAATGGGTGGGGCGGCACAAGGGGCGGGGAGTGAAGCGTGGCAAGTGAAGGGGCAAGGGGCGGGGCTTAAGTCATGTGGTCACTTCCCACCACATTTGTTCTAAAGTGCCCCCGTCCCTACTGACATCTACCTCCTTTAACATTATATTTTTTGGAAACTGTGGTAAAATGAGAAAAATCCTGTTACCAGGTGAATATGATTTGAAAGGAGGTCTATCTGAATTGAAAACGGAATCGCAGTTTGACATCTACCTCCTTTGACATTTTATTCTCCTGATATTGCTTTTTAACCACAAAATCCTGTTATCAAGTGAATATGATTTGATAGGAGGTCAATCTGAATTCAAAACTTAATCACAGGTAACTCCACCTCCTTTAACAATATATTCTCCTGATACTTCCTGTTTAAATATACCTTGAATGATACAAAAGATAGAAGGAAGGGGCGGTATCTCTGGATCTGTTAGACGCAGAACAATTTGTAATCTATGGTTAGAAAGAGAAACATGTGATCTATATAACAGTGTTTTAGTTGACTTAAATGACAGAAAAATATAGTTGTAATCATATCAGGAAAAATGGAGCCGCGCTATACGAAAAGGCGCAGAGTTGAAAATTACGATTTTACGCATCAAAAATACTCGAACTTCACCAATTTTTGGAATATTATTTATAACGTTTTGTGGTAATTTTTTTGCATGATATGCATCTACGGAACATTAGCTTTCCAACGGTATTTTATTTATTGCAATGGGACAATTTTAAGTGGGCGTAACGTTGAATGGCAAAATACGTGATTAAGAGTTGGTGAAATCACTTGGGAGCACGTGGGCGACCTACTGTAGGTCGCCGTGCCGGTTGGAGGGTTAAGTCATGTGGTCACTTCACACCACTTTTGTTCTAAAGTGCCCTGTCCCTACTGACATATACCTCCTTTAACATTATATTCTCCGGATACTGTGGTAAAACAACAAAATCCTGTTACCAGGTGAATATGATTAAATAGGAGGTCTATCTAAATTAAAAACGTAATCGCAGTTGACATCTACCTTCTTTAACATTATATATTCACCGAATATTGCGGTAAAAAGACAAAATGTTGTTATTAGGTGAATATGATTTGATAGGAGGTCTTTTTTTATAAACCAATGATATGGATATCAAAAGATGCAGAATTGAAAGGAGAATAATCCCTGAAAAAATCACTTTGACATCTCAAATAGTCTAAGAGTTATTGCAATTTATATGTCAATAAAAATAGCAGATTTTAACATTTCTCGTTTCACCACTTGCAATACCTTTTTAAATCGCCTGTAGCACCATAACTATACATCGTAATGATATCAAAATTTACATGAGGAAAGAAGAAAGTTGAAATTTTACTGTGATGTTTTCAATTCGAAAATATCTCTTATAGTTTCTGAGTAATGAACTCGAGAAAACAGCCAATTTTCAAACTTTGCAAAACGGTAAGGGTCCCCCCCCCCTGCAGCTTTTTTAAGCAAAAAAAGTGAGTTTTTCATTTTTGATAGTTTTTATAGCTTAATAGAAGCAGAATTAAATTTGGAATCGAGGGGTGCAATTGAAATTTCAAAATTTTTAATATTTTTTCTCCAATTGTTTGTAAAAATTTCAACATTTAACAATACCAATGATATGGGTATCAAGAGGGACTCAGACCAAAACAATAACAACATTCCAGGGAGGATATAGACTCATTTGCCGCTGCAACGGATGTAGAGGAACACAGATCACAATAATAACAACACTCTACAGGGCCTAGAACCCAAGGACAGAGACTTTAACGACACTTTAACAACGACTAGAACGGAATGTCTGGAATGTGAAAGTATGATCAACCATCATCGTTAGAATTACTCTAACAGCACTTAAGGAATGTTTAGACTGCTGTCTGGAATGCGGAAGTACAGTTAAAAGTACCGTTATTGTCCTAAGTCCCTATCTACCACATACTCTTACCTTAAACGAAAAATTTAATCTAAGTAAAGTTAGTCTAAAAAGTAAATCAACACATTTTATTTTTAAAAAAATCATCTTTAATAGTATAAAACAGCGTATAAAGAAATTACATGAAATATAAACTAACAGCATTACAATGATTCATGATAACAAGTATGAAACTAGTTTAAAATTACTTATATGGCACAAATAAGATTAAATAAAAATAGTGCCGGTAGAGTAGGAACTTTAACAAATATTTACAAAAATGCAATTAAACGGGAGTAAAAACAACTTAACACATTCTTATCTTAAATTAAGTTTTCCAAAATTAGCAACCATTTACACTTGCCAAGTTTTGAAGCACAAGAGTCAAACACGTACATCTGCAAACATAGATACAAAGTAATATAGCATTTATTTAATTACTGGTATTGTTTACAAGATGACCAAAAAGTAAAATAACTGGTGGTTAAAAAACTTTTGAATGCATAAAAATAGGAATTGTGCTTAGCCTATTGGTCATATTCAAATATCTTTTTCTATACAGCCAAATTTACAAGCAAAATGGGCCTCCGAAGGGTTTCAAATATAAACCTTTATAGTAAACTAGCTTTCCCCGGTTGTGGCTTCATCCGTAATAATTTTAATTAATAAGTATAATAAAAAACATTTAGTGAGTAAGAATGATTTGACTTACACACAACTCTCATTACAGAAAGAAATGGAAGTAGTTGTTGACTAGCTGCTTTTAATTCACACAATCCGTATGAAGCAGAGACATGTCAGCAAAGTAGAATAAAGATCTCAATAATTACCATCATGCGAGATGATGGAAAATTCTTCCAATTCTTGGCGAAGTAGGCCAAGATCGTCTCCTGTACAACTATAGCCAAATTTGTTTAGGGATTGTCATCTATCATGTGAATAACGGTATGACGAGTCATTATTCCATCAATATTGATGGTCTCCACCTCATGTTCCTCTGCCATGTTGATATAAAAAACACCTACATGCAAAAAAAAAAACCTAATTGTGTTGATATAACTGAAAACATGGTTATTTCAAATGTCTCATCGTTTATTTAAAGTATAGTTAAAATCATTAAGTACGGTCTAATGATATTAATGTCTTAACATTTGGGACACAAAACAATAAACTATATATGCTGGTAAATGTTCTTATTTGAATCATGTTATTCATTAGATAAACGTTTTGTAGGCCAAAGCCGGTTTAAAATAATTTTAATTTTAATCCAAAACAATGATATTGGAACAGTCTAGGCCTAACCAAAAATTTTGTATTATTTGTTATTGTATTCAGTATTGGTTGTTCTGGTATTAATATAAAATTGTTATAAAAATTGAAGGGCTGAGTTGAAAGAAGTATGTGCCTATCTAACTTGTGATGTCACAATAAGTATAAAAGTCTACAATAAGCTAGATAGCCAGATGCTATGTACACTTCAAGGAGAAAAACAAAACAAATGGGAGATAAAGTCATGTGACACATTCATACTGTCTAATTTTAAGTAACACAACACTTTTATGCATTAGACAGCTTTTGTTTATATGAACAATGTGTTGATGTATCCGAAGATCAAATTAACATTTTTACTGTTATTATTTGTTAAAATACATAAAGTTGTTGGTAATAAAATGTTGAAATGAATGCTAGAACAAAAAATATTAGTAGATTTGGCTCTAGGAATATCTAGAAGTAAAAAAGAAAAAAAAGAAAATTTAGTGAAAGAATTTAATCTGTCCTTCTGTCAGCCTCAAAGTGACACGTGCAGCATATGAGACTTCGGCAACGAAGAACATGTAGAAAATTACCATACAGCTTGTGATTCAATGAAAGCTGATAGAGAATTAGCACGCACATCAGACAAAGTTGTTTATAACTTTTGTTGTCTATAACAAAGTTGACTACATCAAAGGTTTAGAGATGGTATAAAATGGTTCGAACTGACCCGGTTATTACATGTATAAGGTAAGTTATGATTCGTACACTACATTCAAGCAAGTCAACATTAATAAAACGTTGAAGGAAACTCTTGATTTGGAAAACTTATCCAGCAATTGCAAGGGAGTAAAATAAGAAAAATCAGATAACACTAGAAAAAATTTTAACTTGAGGGAACAATTGAAATACATCTCTGAAGAACACAAATTGTTTTACCTAAATATCAAACTGGTAATGAAGCATACAAGCACAGCAAAAACAGTGATTTTTTTTTGGCTCAGTGAACTATTAAAAGACACATTTGTTAAGAAATATACCAAATGAAAGTGTAGCAACCATCCATTGTTTTTATGCAATGACTCATTTTAAATCTTTACAAATTTTTGTAATTAATTTGTAATAAAATGTTTTGTATTTCTGATTCAATTTGACCAATGCAACCCCTTTATTAATTTAAAAAGTTGTCAACCATAGTTAAACTGTGTTGGAAGAAGGGGCTATGTAGATTACAAGAATAAAAAAATCAATAAAACGTCTATATCAGCCAGAGGATAAATAAGCACAATTTGATTAATTCCTGGTTTAAGTAGGAATATTTTTCAATAATTATAAAGGTTTAAATATAAATAGATATAAAGCTCCAATAAATAGAATTTAAACCTCTTTATCTAAAAACTTACTTTTTGTAACATAGCCCCTTCATCAATTCACCTCTTCAATTAGTTTTGTAGGTTTTGGCTATACATTTTTTGAATATGTCTCGCATTCGCTTCATTATTTAAGAAAACTAAACGTTGTGCACAAGTTCATATAGTATTAAACAGTTTTAAATACAAAAGTATTAATTATCTTTTATATCTTTCTTTGGTGAACATTTGTAGGAATGGAAGAATGGATATTCCAATAGTTTCAAGAAAAATATGTTTCATTTGAGAAAACTAAAACCTCTTGCAAAAATAAAGAAATTAGTTTTTAGATATTCGTTTAAGGAATATTTCAGAGCAAAAACAAAGTCGATTTTTCAATTAGCGGTTTAGAAAATAAAAAAAAAGTGAAATTCTATTTAACTCAATTTTAACCCTTTGGGGGTATATTTTCAAAAGATCCTCTCTTAGTGTGCATTTATTTGATACCAATATATTCTAAAAATTTCAAATTCCAATAGTTTTGGCTGGGTTTTGATTGTCAGTCATGACAATTCCTTATAGATGTACTTGTCATTCAGAGTGGTTTTTAATTTTTGATTGTAATAGTGTGTTTAAAATATTATGAGTACTCAATAATAATTACCAGTTTTAATGGGACAATGCTTTCATATAGTTGAACGACTTCACAATGTTTTGGATCTGACTTTGATGGTTAACTGTCAAAACCGATTATTCACAAGGGTGAAATTTGGCTGGATTGTCTGACGGAAAAATTTCACATTTTTCTGTAGATTAGAGTTCAATTCAGTTGGATGATTATATAATCCAAAGATTGAACTCGTTATAAAATCTATCAAGAGATTAGAAGTGGTAAATTCTGGTTATGGTACTGATTCGGATTGGATAGGTGAACAGATGATGTGGAGTCTTATAGACTCAAACCAAACTAATAATGATTAATTTTAGTCATTATTATAAATTTAACTATGTTAATTAAGACAATGACCAGGAAGTTTTGTAAATAGAAATATGTATTTTTTACTATGTTAATAATAAGTATATTATAGGACGACGAAATAAATAAGGCAGTAGAGGACTGTTTCATAACTGAGGAAGAATAACTATAATTAGTTTGATATGCCCATCGGCTTGATAGTGAATAGATGGAGTAGAGAGAAGTCAATGGAGAGCGCTACTAGAAGTCATACAACTAGAATGACTGCTAAGATGTTTTTTCACCTTTATGCCTTAGGCAGAGAGCGCTACTAGAAGTCATACAACTAGAATGACCGCTAAGACATTTTTTCACCTTTATGCCTTAAGCAGGTTTATCATTTGATAATGGAAATTGATTCATACTCTTGAAATGTTGTGTACTAGTTTTCATATGATGGCAGATGTTTGATTAAACTAAATTAACAATTCAACATATTTGCTAGAAATTCTATGAATGCTAAAATAATATTTATAAATAGAATAATTTGGTTATTTTGAATGAATTAGGAAACGTAACTGGTAAAACCACAAAAAGTAATTTTATTACCACTATTCTACAACTACCCGTTTCAAGGTATACAGGGTCTTTTACAAATTATGAACTAAATTAAATATAAATATTGAGCTAAACCTGGATTTTAAATTACAAGTACTAACAATACTTAGCAAATAAACATGAAATGGATGGAGCAGGTCAAAAGGTAAGAGATAACTAAAAACATAAGTAGATGTAACAAATATAAGCCTAGGATGGAAATGCATATTGCAAAGATGAAGGAATGATAAAATACAGAAATTTAAATACAACTTTTATTATTGTTCCTCATATCAGATTTTACTTCCCATAGTGAGTACAGGCAAGGCAATCCCGAGGTACCTAACCCTAACTTAACCTAACCATTCCTATCAGGTCTTTCTTGACTAAATTTTGTTCTTTTCCAATCCTAATACTATTAGAAGAATATTTGAGTTTTAGAGGTCTTTTTCTCTTTCTTTTTTATTTTAAGGGTGATGATAAATAAAGGTTTTTCTTATTTAAGTTATAAGAATAAAAGAAAAGATTAAAAAACTAATTTGTAGTGTAAAGAAAGTTACTTGACATGTCAAAACATCGATTTTATTATAAACTGTTATATATTATATTGTATTGATTCTTTTTAGTCGCCTTTGCAATATGTATTTCTATCTTAGACTTAAGATTTGTTACATCTACTTGATGTTTTTAGTTACCCTATTGCAGGCCCCTAACCTGTGTGGCCCATTAACACCTACTTGGTCCTACCGCTCCCTTTCCTTGTTTACTTGATAAGATGTTACTTGTATTTCCAATTTAGTTAGTCACTTTTAAATGTCTAGTACAGGTTAAAACTATTAGTGGTAATAAACTCCCTTTTTGAGAATTATAGCAGTGTCTGTATTTTTTCTTACATAATATTTGATTTTCAAACAGTTTAAGCCTTTAATAATAATAATAATAATAAAATAATAATAAAAATAAAATAGAGATTTGAAAATACAAACAATTATTTTATTATAAAATAATTTTTCTTTCAACTTACCTAACATAGCTAAAATACGTGTCATCTTGAATTGTACACAGCCATCTTGAAATGTCAGAAATATATAACTCTTCCAAAAATTAAATCTATTAGTCAATATTTTGTATTATTCATTCATACTATCACAACAATGCTGGTAAAGTTTTGATATGTTATTTTCTTCTGGTAAATTTGTTGCCGCTGCTCGTAAAGTTTCGAACATATCTTCATCATTTCTGTTTTTTGACTTATCTAAAGTAGTATAGTCCAAATCAGAAGTAATCAACTGTTCAGGAAAGTTACCTAAATATATATTTTCTTCTTTACCGGTTTTGTTATTTTCAGAACTCTTTGATAACATCTGTGATTTGTTTAATGTTTCAACATAATCATTTCCTGTATTTGTGAATGGATTGTTTACAGAAATCTTAACATTAATATTTGGTACAGCTGAATTTGTACATGGTGGAAATATAGAATGAGAAACATGATAACTATGAATAGGTTCATTAACATCTCCCATTTTTTTCTGGTTTTCAATACTCATAGTTTGTAAATATTTATTTGTAGAAATATTTTGATATGATTGTTCAACAGTATTTTGTGCTGATGTCGATTTATTAGAGTGTAGATCCTGTTTGGATGCTGCCGAATTTTGAGTTAATTGTTTCAAATTTGGAACAAGTGCAAATGAGCTTTGTTCAACAGTTTTTAATAAATTATCCACACTAGAGCAAATGCTTTCACTAGTTAGAAAATTATTCTGATTGCATTGTTTATAATATTCCAATCGTTTTTGGATTGTTCGATAACAAAACTTAAATTCAGTTTTAGATGATAACAAAACTTCAAGAACATTTACATTTGTATAGTTATTATGTCTAAGCATTTGTCCTATATAAAATCTAATGATAAATATAAAAGGCATTGCTTGATCTTTTTTAACCAATGTTTCCATTATTTTATAAAATAGAACGTATATCAAATCAGATGTTTCAAAAGCTGGATTTGATTTGATAATGTTGTCAAATAAAATTGTAAATCTTGTTCCAATTAATTGAGTTTTTCTCTTCTCTGCCGAAATTGCCTCAATGTATTCATTTCTTGTATCCGTTTTCATGGAAAACTCTAGATTTCTTATAGACATTTTATTAGCTAAAATTTTGAAAATTAAACATGCAATGTCTCTAATTTGCAACTCGATACCTTCGTTAAAACAAACATCCAGTTTATCATATAGTTCTTTATCCATTCCTGTTAAAGTTGGCGGTGTACTTTTTTGTGATTGGTTGTTCAACATTAGTTCTAACGAAACAGAAGGTTGTGTCGGAACGGAAACAGTTGAAACATTTGTTTGATACAATTCTTTTGATATTCTTACAGGATTCTGATACGATGTATTAGAATTGTTTTGATTCAAAGTGTAAAGTGATGGATTTTGTACTTGTTCGAAAAAAGTTGAATGTCTTTCGACGATCGTCTTATTATTAGAATAATTTGAATGAAAGTTATTGATACTGTGCATGGTTGTAAGTTGAGGCATGTAATTGTTCAATGTGTTAGGCTTATTTCCCTCTGGAATTATTGGATAATTTGGTGGGTTTTGACTATCTTGTACATTGCAGTCAACAAATGCAGATGTATCAACATCACCAGTAATAATTTCAGCTTCCATTTGATTGTAATTTGAAATTGTGGGTGTAAAATTAGGATTCATTAATTTATTATTCAGTACATGTCTTTCAGTTGTAGGTTCTAACAAAGATGAATGAATCGATGTTTCAAGTGGGCTAATATATGGCCCTGAAGTATTTAAGTAATCAATTTCTAACTGTGGTTGAATAATATTTTCAAATGGTTTTTGTATATGTTTTGTAGAAATTACATTTACATTAGAAACATAATGTTTATTGTGATTGTTAACATCATTTACAGATTCTTTCATAAGGTAAACTTTTTTCAAGATGGGTTCGGAAGAAGTAACACTAT
This sequence comes from Aphrophora alni, assembly GCA_963513935.1. Classification (NCBI taxonomy): domain Eukaryota; kingdom Metazoa; phylum Arthropoda; class Insecta; order Hemiptera; family Aphrophoridae; genus Aphrophora; species Aphrophora alni. The sequence goes on from OY740772.1 coordinate 9,599,820, forward strand.
CACTGCAACTATTTTGCAATTTCTGATTAAATGATGGAGTTTGAACTTGTGATACTTTAGCAAAAGTATTTTCAAAATTATTTTTGTTCCCATTTATACATTGAATTTCTACATTTAAGATTTCACAATTAGTTGGGACAGAGTGATTCGAGATTTTTGTATTTGCGGAATTTATATTTAGTAACGTAAGTTCATTAACAAAACCAAAACAAGGTGATACAGATTTAGGCAATGATAAAGAATTACTAGATTTAATACTGTCAGTAATGTTATCACTAACTTCTAATAAAGAACTATTCTTATCCAATATCTTCTGTACAAGTGGTATTGCGACTTCATGACATTTTAATTTTAAATCTTGATCTAGATCTATAAAATTACTTAAATTTGCCTCACGACGCATTTCTCTACGTTTCTTTCTTTCATTGCTAATTATCTGTTCATTAGTATTACTTTGAACAGCAGAATTATCTCTAACTCTTTTAGGTCTCCAAAGTCTTCTTTTTTGTTGTACTTTAAGGGTAATTTCTGTAGCTGGACATTCCGGAAGATTTTGTCTGTAAGATTTGTTCTCCTGGAGTGGGTTATAATTTTCATGATTTTTATCTAGTTTCATAGTCTCATTATTCTCTGTATTTGTTGACACTTTAGATTGTCCAGTTCTCTTTATTTCTGAATGTTCATCACTGTTATAATTTGTTTCTGAATCAAAAGGTTTTTCATTAACAATTTTTTCTTCTTTTAACAAATCTGTGTTAGTTTTATAGGTTTTCTTAGTTTTCCAAAATATCATGTTACTTTTTTCATATTTTCTCTTTTGCATTTTTCGATCTGTAGTTAAATTTACATCAGTGTGTTCATTCAACTTCAATATTTGTTGGTTTCCAACCGTTTCATTTTTGCTACTAGACTCTAAATCTGATACATTATCCCTTTCTTCTTGAAGTGTTTTTCTTGTTTTCCAGAATAACATTTGATGCTTTTCATATTTTCTTTTTGGTTTGGTCTGAAGATTAGATAACTTTTCATCAGCTGGTTTATTCAGTTTTAAAGTTTTTTGATTGTCTACAACCTCAATATTTGGGAATGAATCATGGTTTATGTTATCCTGATAGGTTTTTGATTGTTTTGGCCATTTTGATTTATGGTTTGTCAATCTATTTTCAAGCTTTTTATTAATATTACTTTCCCCTGTAGGTTTAATTGTTTCACTATGTTTCCTTGGTCTTCCTGGACCCCCCTTCATACTGATATCATTTGCAGAACCTAAAGACTGAACTATCTGACTGTCAAACACTTTTACATGATGTTTCTCCACTGGTCTGGAATCCTTTAAAAAAAATTTATTTTCATTATCTTTCTTAATCATTTCTTGAGGTTTATTATCGTTATTGACTTGATTCTTGAGTTTAGTCTTATCAGTTGCAGTATTAACTTTCCATGATCTACTTACTTTCATTATTAACTTTGGTTCGGATTTTGAGTGTACTTTTTCATGTACATCACTTGCAGTTAAATTTTCTGTTATTGGAAGAGTTACTTTATGACTGTCTTTAACTAATCTAGAACTTAATAAATTGTCTATTTGCTTTTCACCTTTACAAACAACTTCAGGGTTATATATTGTACCAGTTTCTTTTGGATATTTCAAAGGCCTTCCGACTGTTCTTTTAACAAATTGTGGGGTGTGAATGTTTACATTTCCTGATTCTGAGAAGTTTTTGCTTTTTTGTGGTGGACTTTTATTATCTGTGTCAATTCTTGGAAGACTTTCATCAGGTTTTCCAACTTTCCTGATAACGCTGGTCTGTTGTGGTAATGAACTCTTTTCAAAGATATTCTTGAGAACTTGAGGTATAATATCATTATCACTAGTTCTACTTTCTGTAGATGTTTTCCTTGATTTTTCAACTTTTTTAATGACGCTAGTTTCTTGAGACACTGAAATCCTATCATCCCCGACTTCTGAGTAGCGAATATTTTGATGTTTAATCTTATCATTGTCGTCCGACGAGTTGCAATTATTGATCTCATTACCGCATATGTTAACTAATGGTAAAATATTCCAAGGTTTTCCAGATTTCTTTGGTTCTTGACATGGTTGTATATTGTTATCTTCTAACGAGACGAAATTCTGACTCTGATGTAAGATTTCATCACTATTAGCACCACACTTACTTGATGAAAAAACTTTTGGAGGTCTACCACGTTTCTTAACAATTAACTGTTCTTTTTTTATTTCTTCTTCTAACGGCAAAGTGTTTTGATTTTGGACTACACTATCACTATTGATTCCTGTATACACTTTCGGGGGCCTACCACGTTTCCTATTTATTTGATGTTCTAATTGCAAACTGTTAATTTTATTAGTTTCAAGTAAAAGTTTCGGAGGTCTACCACGTTTTTTTGGTTTTGCACAAACATTGTCGTCCATTACTTGTAATGAAAATGTATTCATAATTTTAAGAAAGTTTGTATGCTCTGATGTTTCCAATGGTTTTAAAACTTTATTTTCATTTTGTAAATCAGGTTTACTTACAGTGTTAAAGGTATGAGAATGATTATTTTCACTTTTCATATTATTTGTTTTAATTTCGTTAATTTTAATTTGATTTTCTAATTTTTGTCTTTGCTCTTGTGGATCTTCACGAACAGTGGAAATATCTTTCGAAAAACCTTCATCATCTTTATACAAACCAAATAATCTTTTTTCTTTCAACTTTTGATGATCAGACCTGTTCTCATTTGAGATTTCAAAACTTGAATGAACATTTTCTTTTACATCAGTTTCTAAACCCGGTTCATTATAATCTATACCTATTATATCATTTCCACTATCTTCTATTAAAATCTCTTCAATTATGTTTTCTGTTTTTATATTATAATCTTCTATCATGTCTCTAGATGAAGTACTATCATCAATAATAAATTCTGAATCTAAACCAAATTCAGGATCATTTACATCCACAAATACAACATCCCCATATGGAGTTTCCACGATTGGACTATTTGTATTTCTAGAGCATTCAATTGATTCATTATCTTTCTTCAATGAATAATCATCGTTAACTTCTACATCAAGTTCTTCTATTTCAAGTTTTTCACTCTTTAAAGGAGTTTCAGAATTCTGTACCATCATGCTCCGCCTGAAACAAAACAAAAATATTTAGATGCATATAAATTTATTTCCTAGAATTTATAAGAATCTTATATATAAAAAAAGAAAAAAAGTCTTTGCATTCAATTCTACAATTTTACTCAAAATGTTTTCACATTTTCTATGATATAGGTTGGGAATATGTAACAAGTACTTTTTCTTTTGGACTGAGCTTAGAGGAAATAATAGAGAAGAAATTAGATTTAAGTAAGAATTATTCTAAGTCATAATGTAGGTAACAGAGCATCGACAAAAGTTTGGAAATAATGTAAGAAGTTAGGCCACAGTGAGTGAACTTTAATGTAATTTACAACACTAGAGGGTATATAAGCAAAGACTGGAAGAAAAAGGGGGTCAGTCAATTTGTGTTTGGACCAAGCTAAGACCGGAGACTAGTGAAGAGAAGAGAGACAGTCGGGCATCTGCCAGCACACCGCAAGTGATAAGCCTGTTGATGGTGGTACTAAGTACCTTTCTAGTCCAAGCCTGCATGAATTGTTATCTTTTAAAGATAAACAAGGACAACTATTACCAAAGTATTAAGCCATATTTAAAAATTAAAACGTTGAATTCTGTTCTGATTTCATAACAAAGTCCGTTTATTAAATCATAAAAACCTGTTTATTCAAATAAAAATAATTTGTTAAATTTCGTAAACTGGCTGCCGTAATAAAGATTTTCGGCTGCTATTTTAAAACAATAAGAGATAGAAAAAAGATCAAATACAAAAAATGTTTGTTTTGAAAAGACCTTTTATTTGATATAAATTTTTTTATAAGTTGCTATTTAAGAATTTTGAGTCTTAGGCTTTTTTGTATTCTTCAAGTTTGAGCATTTTTTAAATTTACAAAATCCAGTGAAAAATGCCCCTACCACACGTTTCCTTAATGAATAGCTCAATAATAAGCTTGGAAATAAATCTGGCGCTGTTCCATATTGTAGGTAGGGTAACAAGGTACATTATTTTAAAGTCCTATTTCAAAACGTTTTGGTACACCCTGTACTGTACATACGATAACGGTTAAAGATAATTAACTTTTGTTTGCGCCAAAATGTTCAGGGTAATAAGACCTTTAAATTGATGTATCACACAACCCATGTTTATATTTGAAAATTTCTCAAAAAGCATCCCTACCCCTCAAATTGGGCCCTCTTGGAGCATTATTCAAAATTTAAAATAATTTTATTGGATTCTGTGAGGCCAAATTAGGGGGAAGTGAGAAAGAAAAAGGATCACTTTATTGTAAATTGGATTAAATTGATCATTTACAAAAGATAGATGTTTAATATTAGAAAAGGATAAAAATAAATTTAATAATTAATTCAAAATTTACTATTAGAATATGGAACAATTAAATTTAACATTGTCGTTGAATGCACATATGTAAAAATTAAAACTAATGAGCGTCAGAGAAGACAAAAAACATAGCCATAAGATAGTTTATTAGATCAAATAATTATAAATGAATTTAAAAATATTTGTGATGAAGAATTAGCTTATATAGGTAAAGGCAGTGGTTGTAGCTTAATTTCTGTTGACAATATTCTTTTGAGAATTAGCCGTTAACAGCCGTTAGGTGGTCATTCATACTTAACATTACCTAAAAAATTTTAAATAAAAATGCAGTTATTAATCCAAAAAACTTCAAAGATAAGTGTTTTCAATAGGCTATTTTAGCGAAATATGTTCAAGGGAAAAATCCTGGAAGGTATGATAGTAGATATAAGAAATTATTAAATAAAATCAACTTTCAGGACGTAATATTTCCAACTCCTAAAAAATATTTAGAAATTTGAAAAAAATATATTTATCAACTAAAAGTAAAATGTATTTTTAGTTTGTTAAAAATTTAAATATTATTTATTGAAGTTATTAAAAATAAGTTTAATAAAATTCGCAGATTTTAGCTGTATGTAATAAAATTTTTATTGCACGTTTCTTAGGGGAGTGCAAGAATAATTATGCAAAAATATCACCTTGAACATTTCCTGGTTACTTGGTCAACTATCAAAGAATAGTTGAATATATTAAATAGAATAGAATATCTTGGCTTCACTAGTCAAGATTGTATAAATCGTGAAGATACAAACAAACCTTTTATAGCTAGCAATTTCCTTATTCTATTTTACAAGACTTATCAGGGGACGATATTGATATAATCCATCATTTATTGATAATGGGTAGGCTACTGTTCGGTCCAGGAATTCAGTAGTTGCTTGTATTTCTAATCTAATATCTAGGAGTACCAGTCTTAAATGTTTCCAATTGTTTCGAACAATTTATAACAAATAACGGTGTCTTAGTTAAGAAAGTTAAAATTGACATACAAGGCTGATCATCAGCACCGTGGTAATAAGTTGATTGAAATCTATGGTAATTGTCGTATATACAATCACAATGGCTTTGTTCCCATCCATGTTATTATATGGATAATATTTCGAATTTAAATATAATTTAACATTTTCAACATGACAATAATCGAAATGATGTGCCACTACGGTTGTCTTATCTTTCTTGTCAGTTTCAAAACCAAGTATGAAATTTAGATTTAGGAAGTCCTAGGTTTTCAAAAAGTGTCCATATTCGGTAAGGCAATGAAATAATTTCATCCTTCTTCATCATTCTTAATAGAGATAATCTTATTTCATTCGAAACTTTCACATAAGGTAATTTCCAAACAATGTCGATTAAAATCATTTTAAACTCTTTTTTTTTCACATATTTTTGACCATAGCGGCTCGTAAAAGAATTAACTTGTTTCACATTTAAAAGATTTGTTTACAATCTTCAAAAAATCGAAGTAAAAATTTAAGCGGTAGACAAAAAGTAAATTTATTTGTATGCGTTGCATCTTCTGCTGTAACCTCCTGAGCAATAGCGTCACAATTCCAACCAAATTTTTACAAAACATTTTTCTCTGTCAGTCTAATAGTTAAAATATTCTTTATAAGAGTTGTAATACCCATATTTTTTACTCTATCAATATCAACACCGCAAAGTTCGTATCATATTTCTTCAAACAAAAATCCGATAAAATTATTAACAATTTTAGTAACTGTATCGGGCGTTCCATCATCTTTAACAATATTCCCTTCAATAATTAAGTAACTTTTATGCGGTAGTTTATAAGTGTCGACCTGATGACAAAGTATTCTAATTTCATCACTATTTCTAAAATAATTTGAAGAATATGGCAGATGGCTATGAAACTCATAATCTATAATTGAATCATTACTGAAAACATGATTATCAATATCTAATATATGATCCATAATTTTTGTTCAACTTATAACCGGGAATATAATTTTAAAATATTTTATTATTCAATGTTAGCACTTTAAATGGTATCTTACGACTGACTATTGGGGGTAGCGATGGATTATATGGTACATTAGCTGTAAAAACAGACACCCATTACATAATTTTTTTTTCAAATGAAGAAATTTTATAATGTTTTCTTCTCTAAAATTAATCAGTTGACTGTGTTGATCTTCAAATTCGATATTAATTTGATGTAGTGCTCCTCTGCAGTTTATAGGTAAATAAATTATATACAAAGGTTTTTCAACTATTTTAATCCCCGGTTCAACAACTGGGTAAAATTTGTGGCAAACATGATCTTCAAATTCATTTTTATATGAATTCATTACTACAATGCAAATAACTTTAATTACATCAACATTTACAACAGAGGCCTAATTAGGTGAAACGTACCATGTATTAGTTTAAAGTTATCAACAACATTGAATACTAATAGTTTACTAAAACTATAATATTTAAAATATATATTTTCACTACAATATGTTTCGGTATTCAACGTATTTGGATGAAAAGTTAATAGTTATTATCTTATAGGCTTTTTTACATTCTTTAATTAGAAAATCTTGTATTATTGTCAATTTCATATTATGTACCTCCAGGAAGTACAATAAATTCCGGCTTATTTATATTTTCACCATAATAAAATTTATTGTTTTTATTTCTTTTTACATTCGGTATAGAGTATTTAACTCATAAAATCGATAAAACCTATTTCTCAGTTTAAAGATGAAGTCTGTAATCCTTAAATTTTAATTTTAACTTTGATACTAAAGAAATGGTTGTTTTAAGATTTGAAATATGAAAATAAACCGGGAGATTTATAATTGGTCTAGAGAGAATACAATGTGAGTCAAATAAATGATGAAGAAATAAATAGATTAAGTTATGATTATTATGTATATTGCTTGTATGTAAGAAATATTAGGAGAGTTATCAATAAATGTTAAGGATTAGATAAATAAGTGAATATTAGTAAGGGTATGTATGATTTATGTAAAGGAGATGTAATTTGGAAAGGAAAAAGAGACTTTGAAAAAGGAAGGAAAATTGTAAAGAATGTTAGGTACTTCAACGAAAAAACTCAGTCTTGTTTTTGAGTCAGACTGTACGTTTCCCCTAGTTTCTTTAATAAAGGCACAAGTCTCAAACCCTGGAATTTTTTATCCAGGATTCGTTCCCGAGAGATAGAGAACGAATTAATCAACCCACTGGAAGTTTTGGCTTCTTTTTCTTATCTGGCCTGGATTGATTAACCCCTTCAACAGTTTAAGTTTCCCTAAACCATTGGTACCCCCCTATTTATTCAATTACTTCCAGTACTAAATTTACTTTACTATTCTCAGGGAAAGCACGACTTTAATTTTACTTTACTAATCCCCAAGGAGTGTGTTCTGAAGAATACCTCTGTCTCACAATATATTTTATCTCGATTCCCTTTAATTTCTAATTTAATGCAAATGGTGTGGATTATCTAAATTAAACAACACAAGATTGTTAATATTAATAAGAAAGAAATAATTTATTCAATCTGCTTTTAAATAAATCAAAATTAAACTTTTCAAATATTTAAAACAATTATACTATTAATCAAACAAAATTTATGACTCTTTATCAAATAATATTACATTAAAAAATAAAACATTTTACATTACACTTTACAATTTTATAAATTACTTTAACTAGGTGCAGATTGGCAGTTTACACTGGAGGAAAGTTATATTTCAAGAATTAATTTTTAGCACTTCCTCTATTCATTTCCTGAACGCTAATTACCCAGTTTGACAATTTAATTAGTCGTTCAGGTCTAATTTATTTAATTTACTATTATATTAAAAGAAAAATGTCCACAATTAAATTTATCAAATTACAAAGTATTATTAAACATCTTAAATCTATATCCCAGGAAAATCAGTTGAATTTACTTTAATTTTGGCCAATTTTGCCTTGCAAACAAAAAGGGATACCTTGACTGACGATTGATGATCCTGATTCCTGTTGTTGTCCTGGTGACCGTTGGTTGTAGACAATGATTTACAGATCCATGAAGTTAATGCGAGGTTCTGGCAACGTGTTGATCTGGCTAACACTGGATGTAATTTTTTACCACTTTTTTGAGACTCGCAGTAAACTACTTAATTTGCCATTTCACCTATCACTTCCTATCATACTATTTTATTTTATCGAAATTAATTTTTACTCATTTTATAACTTTTGGAAAATTTGTGCACCATAACTTTGGGCATAGTAACACTTTAAACTGTTTTAATTAATTTTGAAGAACCGAGCGAGCTCGGGCATAGCCCCGTGTAGTATTTCAAACTTGATTTTTTAGAAGAGAGCGACTGAGTCGCCGGCAGCTATATTTATAGCCAAAAAATACGATATTCTCGTACCAATTTATTTCCCTCACAGGGATAATGTGATATTTCCTTTTTTCACCTTTTCCATGAAGTTTTTTGGTAATTTTCATTTTCTATTATTATATTTATTTATTTGTGGTTGGTTTACTATGGTCCGAGACTTTAAATTCCTTTATTTTAATTAATTTCTATTAATTAATCTTTTCTATCTGGTAGTAGACTGGTTGGTAACACTAACTCCGCCCCTTCCGACGTCACGATGTTTCAGCTTCTACATCTTCCAACTTGTAACTAGACATTTGGCTATTGTTTTTCTTATTTTTTAATTTAATAGGTTAACTGATGACTTTTTCGTGTTTTAAACACCAGCATCTTGTAGATCTTGATCTGAGCTTTCACGAGAAGTTCGCGTGGTGATTATCGGCCCGCCCGTTCACCTGCAATTCGTTACGTAATGTTTTGTGTGATTTGTGATTTTGAATTCTCACACCTTTCACTTCACAGTTCTGAAATTTCACTATTATGTTTTTTATGCGTAACAAATTCTCACAGCCGTGGCGCCGATATTCTGCTCCTGCTAGATTCTGAGTTTTTGACACCTGTATTCACACCTCTTCATTTGGAGGGGTTAATATATACTGATTACCCTGAGATTCACATATTTTGTTAAATACTCAAAACTAATCAGGTTTACCAAATATTAACTTATTTACTTTATCCCTGCTCCCAAAAAAGTGTGAAAACTGTAACCTTTTATTTTTAATTAATTTTTAAATTTTTTCTCTATTTATTTGTAAACCTTCGTCTTATAAAACACTTCTTTACAATACTTTATTAAAATTTACTTTTCTTTATGTTTTATGCAATTTATTCTTTTTACCATTTCAAACAACTTTTTATTTATAACTTTTTTCAAAATTTTACCAAGAATATTCTATTCTTTGAATTTATTTTTATTCTGAAAAATATTAAAAATTTTTACTTTTGACCAATTTTGAAAATTTTCGGATTCTTCATTCAAATTTATTGCAGCGTGTGCTAATTATTATGAAAGAACCGTAACGGATCTGTATTGCGTACAACTTGTACTACAATAACACATCCTATAACAGTATTATTTCATATTTTCAAAATTCATTAAATTCACATATTTTATTCAAAATCTATCGACATACGATTTTACTGTCATAACGAGTAGGCAAAAGTTGACTTTAGACCTGGTCATAGGTCAGTTTCACAGACTCGCGGTGAACAGCAAAGTCGCTTACAAATTAACCAAACCTTGTATTAGGATTAGATTTTGATTTTTTATTTTTTTGACCAAAATATAATCCCATACAACGAATTTCCGTTGTAGTACTTTGAGTAAATAAAAATTGCTAAGAGTTTAAAATGTTAAAAGTTTTTTAAAGTAAAAGGATAATAGATTAAATTAATGAATGTGAAGTAATTTCATAAAATAAGTAATAAAGTTTAAAATGTTTAAGTTTTTTATGAGTTTTTAAATAAAAAGTATAAATAATGTAATTTTATAGTAATTTGATTAAATTTGAAATAAAAAATAAAAAAGAGATATATGAACAATGTAAGTAGAAGTATAAAGATAAAATGTTTTATATAAGTGAATTGTTAAAAAAGTTAGTTGTGCCTAATAGAAAGAAGTAGTTTGCTAGGAGTAATAATAATTTAGAATCAGGGTTTTATGAGATAGTGAGATTTTTTATTTTTTTTATACAAGTACGTAAAGTAATATGAAGAGATTTCTTAAGATAAATGATGAAATAAGAAGTTTTAAGGTTAATAGAGGAGATATGGAGTTTATAGGAATATGATAAGGTAGTGTCAAATAGAGAAATAAAGCCTCTAAAGAGGTTTTTTGTGAAGAAAGTAATTTGGTTGCATTGAAAGGTAGTTTTTTTTTTAAGTTTACGAAATTTCTACGAGGATATGAAGAGGATATACGACGTTTATTTGAGGTTCTACGAGATTTACGATGAAATGTGATAGTAAGTCAAGGGACACTATACACATAATTATTGAAGTTAATGAGGTTTTTTAAATGAGTTTCTACGAGGATATGAGTTTTTTATTGCAACGAATTATGACAGTAACCAAAGAGTTCTTCATATGAATATTAATAATAATGAAGTTTTTTTTTTTTTATAAGGAGTTAATGCAACCTGGTTATTAAGTTATGAGAGGCCTATAATGAGATGAGTTGTGAGATGAGATACTATGATGTACTGTAATATTAATGTAAAAGGAGTTTTTAAAGGTAATAGATGATTTTTTAAAATATTTTTCAAGGAAGTCAAGTAGTATTTGTAATTTGAGGTAAAGTGATGAATAATAAAGTATTTTTTAATGTTTTATGAGATCTATAGAGAATATAAATTATCTTAGCAAGCACAGTACATTCAATTTGAGAGTTTTATAATAAAAGGAAGTAACATGAATGTAATAATAATTTGAAAAGATAATGAGTTCAGATAAATGATAAGATGAGGAAAATTTTAAAGGTGTAATGTAATTTGGATGGGATAAATAAAATAATTAGGTAATAAAATGTAATTTTAAATAATGAGTAAGGAATTTTGAAATAATAAAATAAGAAATGAAAATTGTTAATTCTAAAAAATAAGATTAATAACTAAAAGGTTTAAGAGATAATTTGATATAGAGTGGGTAGAAGAGATAATTGAAAGATAGTTTTTTTTCTTTCTCTCTTAGTAAGCAGAAACGTATTTTGTAAAAAGAAACTGAGATTAAATTGGAGCCGGGCGTGCGTGATTGAGGTATATTGATGATAGTGAATAAGATTTAATTATAAGTGGGCTGATTTATAACGAAATGTTAGTAGGTAGAATTAGTGAATCAATAAGTTATGGAATAGTAATTCTTAATTTAGTTAAGAAAGAGAAGGATTTTTATTTTAAATTTTGTTTGTTTAAAAAATATGAATAATCTTAATTTACTGAAACTTTTTGTTTAATTTGAAAATCTATAGGGATTTGTTCTTGTAAGTTTTTTTTTTGAAATAAAAAAATTTGCAGATAATATGTAGTATAAAAAAATCTGTAGTTTAATATTACATATTGAACCACAGATTTGATGGGGTCTTTGTAATCCTTGATTTGAAATATGAAAATAAACCGGGAGATTTATAATTGGTCTAGAGAGAAGACAATGTGAGTCAAATAAATGACTGAAAATAATATTGAAACAAGGGGAATAAAAAATTTGAAAATAGATTTCCAAAATATTAATTTAAGGTAGAAAATGTTAGTTGTAAGGTATAATAAATTTTATAAAGTGATAAATTGTGTTGTGAGAATAGACAGAGCCTGTTGTCATATGGATGATTTAAGTAGTGTCCGTGCTGCAAAGTATGTGAATGTTGGGATTTGCTGACTATGTAAATCTAAAAAGGCTGCTTAATTGTGAGATCTAGTGAGGCTGGCAGTTGCAAGGGAATGTCTGAGATGGTAGCATGTGTTAAAACAGTCTGAAGGAAACATCTGAGATGGACAGATGTATTTTAGGTTAGAGAAGGAGTTAGATCTAGAACAATGGAAGTTATATTAAAGTGATTTTTATAGAATCAACTATGTAAATTACTAACAGTTTAAAGTCAGTTAATCATAGAGTGAGTTGATTAGACAATGATCGCGAGTGACAGACATATTTTCATCTGTAATCAGAACAATGTGATTTGTGCTAAAAGAGACGCTTTCAAATTATTGCGAGAGTTAGACGTGTCTACATTGGTAATGTAGAATATTATGCAAATAAATAGCTCAACACGTGCGAACATTAGCGGAGCCCTCATCATGAGACCAACGCATCTGCGATCTTCAAAAATAACCATCTTACAATAAAGGACTGGTAACATGTGTTAAAGAACACTCAAAATTAAAATTTTATTACACTATTCAGAATTTATTATTATTATTCCATGTAGCTGTAAGATATATAATTGATATTTTCTAAAATAATTATCTTGTTTGAAAATCAGGGATGTCCCGACATGTGAAGAAAAGCAGATAACAATAATCTGTTTGTTTTATTAAATAATTTTTTAAGAGTTGCAACCAAAATAAAATCAGTAAATTCAATTTTTCAAGATTTTGACCTTCTTAAAAGGTAAAATATAATTCTAAGTAGGATGTATAACTTTAAAAAAATTAATCATTGAATTCTATATGTGTGTATAAATATTTTCAATATACTATGTTCAGTTTCAGCACAACAAATAAGGATTTTTTATTAACGAAAACCACTGAAAAGTACACTTTTAAAAGGAACACGACGCTGAGAGTAATTTAACTTAAAGTAAAATTTTATATTTTCAAAATTGGTGAGTTGACTCCACCTGGCGCCCATAAGCTGAGCAATTTTATAACTTCTTGAATGATAAACAGTGTCAATTTTAAGATTAATCAAATTAATAATTTTAAAGTCCCCCTTTTCATTAAAAATTTACAAGTCAAATCGATTGTGGGAAAAAAATTCAAATGCAAAAGAAGATTTTTTAGTCAATATACAAATCATTTGGTGTAATTATGGAAAATTGAACACAACTGTCCGCATATAGATGTGTTCATTTTTGTCTGCTTTCGTAGTTAAAATTTATATTTGGAACTAAATTTAAAGATTTCACTAGTTCAATAGGCGGTTTGAGATTTCCAAAACTTTCAGAATATTTTACATTATTAGCCCTTTTATATAACACACCCAATGAGTCCTGGCGCCCTCTGATGCGTCTAGATTTATTACTGCCGCTTCGTTTACAAAAATGTTTCATGGTAATGAGTCTCGCATAAAAACACCTCTAAAATATGGTAATTTTAATTTCCTTGCATAGTTTTTGGAATTGAATCAATTATTTTTGTTGTGTACGGTGATTTTTTTCTTCTTTTAATGCTTCGCCTGTAGCATACGGACACACATAAAATCCTTTACATCTAATTTTATATTTAATTGTTTTCAATATATATATTGTAAATTTTTGAATTTCGTAATTTACCACTTCTTTTCTTATTAACACCTCCTTTAAATTTACCTATTCCTTTCATAATATTAATTACTGCCCAAGCGGCCTATTTTTCCTACTAATCACTGCCTCGTGATTTCATTCTCTCCCATGCTTTTTCGATTAATTCACTGTCCACTATAGTACGTCTCACTAAATCACTATATTTCTGATAGGCAATATCGTAAGCTTTACAGGTGCGATCCAATTTATTAATGCCCGTAATCTCTTGTCTAAATTTGTACCTCCTCTCACCTCATACTAATCAAAACATAAACAAAAACATTCCAGAGATGAGGGGAGGTCCTTCACCACCTCCATCTACAAATCAAAACAAACTTAGAATCAAAACATAAACCTTGAACTCTGAGACAGAGTAATCACCCTGTTAGGAGGAAACAGTATCATCACCAGTCCAGAGCTTCCAGATTGGAATCATTGACCTTTCCAGAGTATAAAAGTCGACATCATTTATTCATAAAACGCTAACACAACTACGGAATGCGGAAACAACCTTGTCTACTACTACGTCTAAGCATTTAATACACAAACACATTCCAGGGATGAGGAGAGGTCGTTCACCCACAAATAAAAATGAACATGGAACCAAAACAAACATAAACACCAGCTGAGCTTCCGGACTCCAGAGACATCGACTTCTCCGTGTAATAATTAAAAAACTTGATGGAAAACTACTTTACTTTTTAATCGCACCACAGTTGGTGCGGCAATTGTAATAAATATAAAACTTAAGGTTTTATAAATATTACTTACATTAAGTTATTTTTTACCTTTTATTATTTTTATTAAATTAAAAACTTTGCACAGCTTATGGGCGCCAGGTAAGCTTTCGCTTACCAATTTTGAAAATGTGAAGTTAAATATTATAAGATCTCGGGAATGAATCCTTTTAAAAGTGTACTTTCAGTGATTTCTGGTATCAAATGAAGAACTCTTGTTATACTGAAATTTTACATAAATTTATTAAAATAAGTTATTTTTCATACATTTGCATTTAGGCTATTATAAAAAACATATATCATGAAATCAACTATAGCTATCATCTTAATCAAGTTATTTTTATTTCCTCGGAAGGAGGACTAATCTTTTATTCTTTGAACTTGAAATTGACTCTAAGTTGCAACTAAAATATTTTATGAACAAAACAGATTGAAAACATGTTTTAAAATTTTTTTTTTTTTATGAATTTACGTTCCTTGACAAAGATAAGTATGTCAATAGATATTTATTAATCTTTTACATAAAAAAAATTACTATCCTTTTAACATTAAACTAAAAAAAAAATTAAACATCATAAATTTTTATACAATAAACAGATTAAATATAGTGTATTGAATAACACAAGTTACCAGTTCATAGTCATACTATACGTAATTCAATGGTGGTCCTGGCAGCCGTTATTCTGTCCACGGCTAACGAATGTCTGTAATAAGAAAATCTGTTTACATATTAGTCCATTCTGTAATTTGTAATTGTTCATTTTCTGGAGAACACGTCTAACCAACTTAACTGTTCAACCAAGATTTTTTTACACACTCTCACCCTTCACGGCCGATTAAACTCTTTACATTTTTTATTGTTCTACATATCAAATTAGTATATCACACTAAGTCAATTCTTTCCACAAGAATCATTTAGAACACATCTTTACAACTCAAGACTACAATTCAGACTTTTTTATAACACGTTTAACCATATCAACACTCTTACTCTGATTCAAGGAACACATCTGATCTGCTCCAGGGTTCTATTCAGACCAAGGCCACATGCTGGAAATCTTACTTCCTGTTATTTTCGGGGTTCACGCTGCTTGCTGCCAGGATTGTCTTTTTTCCTACTGACTGTGATAAAACTTTTCTCTTATCTCATCGAATACTGTTCATACTCTGCGCATGACCACAATGTTTGGAAATCTATATTAATTGAATTTACTTTATTTTAACTAAAACATAAGTCATGTTTTCACTCATTTACCCCCTCCCAAATTCTTTATATACGATTTCCCGCTATGTTTACTATTCAAATTAAATTAACCTTTTTTAGGTATTACATTAGGAGTGTAAAAGTTGTCTTCGACGCCATCCATCATTAATAAGACGCTAACACAACTACTACGGAATGTGGAAAAAGCCTTGCCTGTTTGTCTGTCTACATCTGGAATGAAGAAATGACCTTGTCTGTCTATGTCTGGAATTAGGAAATGCACCTGTCCTGTATGCAGAATGCAGAAAATTGGAAGTATGAATCATGTCTGGTATGCCGAATGTATGGAATGCGCAAGTATGACTTATGTGTATGATATACATGGCATGCGGAAGTGTGCCAGAGTCGCTATTACCAATCTACTTCTATATACATATAACAACAATATGTGTAAATTAGTTAATAATTGATGTCTAAAATTAAGAATGTCTAGGGTAAAATGACAGGAAAGCAAAATGTTTGGTCAGTAAGATTGGTCGTTTGGTTTCAGAATCCGACCAATGCGAACTCAAGGGGTTCTGTAACATCACTTTTCTCTGTAGATTAAAGTTCAGTTCGGTCTTAGAGGAGGTTAAATTCTGGTTATGTATTGATTCGGATTGGATTGGTGAGCACAGATGATATGGAGTGTTATAGACACAAACCAAGCTAATAATGATTACTTTAGTCATTATTAGAAATTTAATCATGTTAGCGTAAGATATCGATCAGAAAGTTTTGTAAATAGAATTTTTTTTTTTTTTTATTATAAGAATAATAAGTACATTATAGGACTTCGAAATAAATAAGGCAGTAGAGGCCCACTTTATAACCAAGGAAGAATAACGTGGTGTTTTCTGATAGGTTTGAAAATAAGCCAATTGAAGGATAGTGAATGGGCAGAGTAGATAGAAGCCGAGAGAGATTAGGCACTTTTAGTCAGATCCTCCTAAGCAGTAGCTGAGATGTTGAGGAGCTTTAGTATATTTTTGGACGAGTAGTCCTAAATTTAGTTGAATTTTCGTGTAAATATGACAGTTAAATCTACCAAATGATAGATGAAACTATTTGCTCCAAATATCTGGTATTCCTTTTTTAAGAAAGAACACAAAATAAGTACAGTAATTAGTTCAGCATATATTTCAATTAGAATCAGTTAATGGCGTCCTTGGTATAGACATATGTTTTATAGAACGATGTTATAATATGTTATAAGTATATAGCATCAAAATAAAAACTCTAAATTGATAATTTAACAACATGTTAATGTGTTTTTTTTAAAAGAATTTCAAGGTCCTGATATCAGGAGGTCAAAAAATTTGCCTAGAAATACCAACGTCCGGATATCCGAACGTGAGTAGAACAGTCTAGAAATACCATTCCATTTTTTTAAATTATTATTTTTTTATCAAAACTATCCAATCTTGGATTTAAATTGTTACTAAAGAATTGTAGATTACGAATATGTGCACATTTATGAATTAATATATGATCTACAACTTTCCTTCATTGATTTAACAGGCCTTGTCAACTATCAGCTGCTGTGTTTCGCATGCGCATCATAGTGTAAATTTTTAGTTTTTCGTTAGATTTTGTTCAAACTTTGTGACTGTGTACAGTTTTAGTTATAGTTTTCAGTGAAGTGAACAATTTTGAAAAAAAATATTTTTGAAGCCAGTTTCCACAAATGAACGACAAAAATTTTTTTTACTTTTGTTAGGAGCAAATAAATTATATATTATGATAAATAATAAAAATACACGCATTAAAAAAAAAAAAAAAAATCTTTCAGTTTGATAAAAAATAAAAGTTTTATAAGCAAAAATTTAAAGTTATGCTCAAAGGTCTAAAAAGGGCCGGTATTTCTCAGCAGTCAGATACACAACTCACTGGTATTTTTCAATCAAATATTTTAGTTTGCTCCGGTGCTCAAAGGGTTAAACTACAGTGGGAACATTAACTATAACTGATTTGGTTATGTGCAAATTAAATAATGTAAATGGATATGTGATAAGTGAATTATGTTTTACAATTTTCTAGGTTTTATTGAATTTCAGAAATAAACATGTATGTATATCAGGAACTATGACTCTGTGAATAATTTTACCAAGTACACTGCTCAGTAATTCACATCCCTAGGTAAATGTAAGAGTACAAGTCCTCTTAAATGACTTATTGACGCCTAACAATGCGTTAAAATTAAATTATAAAAGAGTTGTAGGAGATTTCTGAATATTTAAAATTAACATTTAATAAAAAAGAAAGTGACAGTACAGTACCATTAAGGTGATTTAAAAGAATGTCATGATCAATCAATGTATGCAGATCTACAAAAGCCATATGACACTATGGTCCTTAACAAACATAGGCCGGCCTTTGTGTAAATGAACATTAATACAAAGACTATATGACAATATCATCACAAAATCAAAGTCATAAACTGAAACAATGCTGCTCTTTCTCTCACAAAACACTTTAAAACAATTTATTTAGAACAGGTACTTTAAAGACATGGAAGAGGAAAAGCAGGAGAATGAATATTTCACTTGATAACAACATAACATTATTCACATTGTTTCACGGATGGTCAGTTTGTGGTCGCAACGGACTATGGAAGATCGATGGCTGGAAAGAGACGCTTAGCCTATTGGTTAGGGATTGGAAGACGTCGTAGTACATTGTAAACTGATTAAATGTAAAATACCAATTTTAAGTTGTTAAAATACAAATTTGAGACATTTGTAACATCCATTAATTAAGTACATTTTCGTGGTGCTTTTAAATTCTGTTCTTCGTTTCTTGATAACAATGCAGAACATTTTTATTAAAACTAGTTGGTATTGTATATCAGCTAGTTGTTTGTCTAGATGAAATTGAGATATACTGAAAATCAGCATGGGTGAAATTAAATTAATACTTAAATAGAGAAAACTTAGAGTGACATAATAATTAATAAAAAGTGCTGATAGCAGTGATGAAAACCATGTCACTGGTGGTCAAAATAATGATGAAATTTTATATGAAAGTCTAATGAAAGTAAACTGAAATAGTGACTTTCAAATAGGCATGACAAGCTTAGGCCTAGAAGTTATGATTCCGGTCATCAGAAATAAATAGAGTCAAATTGATTTCTTGAAAGTAAACTTTTTTTCTCAATTTGTTTTTTGTTATTTAACTATAGGTTAATTGTATGGTGAAAATCCAGACTACTGTGACGATATTTAAAAAAAAGTTCAAGTAACTTAATATCTTCATAACTTCAAACCTACCTTGCATTGAAAAAGAAAAATATTAGAATCTGCAATAATACTGATCAAAAACTACATGCATAAGTACTTGTTTTGTTTTTGGAGAATTTTACCATTTATCTTGCCTAAAATCATTTTAATGTATGTGCTGTGTTACTTCCATATATGAAAAATAAACTAAGCAATAACTTTCTCAGTTAAAATAATTTTCAATGTTTATGATTTGTTGCTGCCATGTACCAAAAAAAAACTAAGCAATAACTTTCTTAATTAAAAATCATTATTAATGCGTTGCTGTCATGTACCAAAATAAAGTAAGCATTACTTAGTTAAAATATTATTATTGTGTGTGATGTGTTGCTGCAATGTACCAAAATAAAGTAAACACTAACTTTCTTAGTTAAAAATAATTATTAATGTGTGTGATGTGTTGCTACCATGAACCAAAATAAAGTAAGCACTAACTTTCTTAGTTAAAAATAATTATTAACGTGTGTGATGTGTTGCTACCATGTGCCAAAATAAAGTAAGCAGTAACTTTGTTAGTTAAAAATAATTATTAATGTGTGTGATGTGTTGCTACCATGTGCCAAAATAAAGTAAGCACTAACTTTCTTAGTTAAAAATAATTATTAATGTGTGTGATGTGTTGCTACCATGAACCAAAATAAAGTAAACACTAACTTTCTTAGTTAAAAATAATTATTAATGTGTGTGATGTGTTGATACCATGTACCAAAATAAAGTAAACACTAACTTTCTTAGTTAAAAATAATTATTAATGTGTGTGATGTGTTGCTACCATGTACCAAAATAAAGTAAGCAGTAACTTTCTTAGTTAAAAATAATTATTAATGTGTGTGATGTGTTGCTACCATGAACCAAAATAAAGTAAGCACTAACTTTCTTAGTTAAAAATAATTATTAACGTGTGTGATGTGTTGCTACCATGTGCCAAAATAAAGTAAGCAGTAACTTTGTTAGTTAAAAATAATTATTAATGTGTGTGATGTGTTGCTACCATGTGCCAAAATAAAGTAAGCACTAACTTTCTTAGTTAAAAATAATTATTAATGTGTGTGATGTGTTGCTACCATGAACCAAAATAAAGTAAACACTAACTTTCTTAGTTAAAAATAATTATTAATGTGTGTGATGTGTTGATACCATGTACCAAAATAAAGTAAACACTAACTTTCTTAGTTAAAAATAATTATTAATGTGTGTGATGTGTTGCTACCATGTACCAAAATAAAGTAAGCAGTAACTTTCTTAGTTAAAAATAATTATTAATGTGTGTGATGTGTTGCTACCATGAACCAAAATAAAGTAAGCACTAACTTTCTTAGTTAAAAATAATTATTAACGTGTGTGATGTGTTGCTACCATGTGCCAAAATAAAGTAAGCAGTAACTTTGTTAGTTAAAAATAATTATTAATGTGTGTGATGTGTTGCTACCATGTGCCAAAATAAAGTAAGCACTAACTTTCTTAGTTAAAAATAATTATTAATGTGTGTGATGTGTTGCTACCATGAACCAAAATAAAGTAAACACTAACTTTCTTAGTTAAAAATAATTATTAATGTGTGTGATGTGTTGATACCATGTACCAAAATAAAGTAAACACTAACTTTCTTAGTTAAAAATAATTATTAATGTGTGTGATGTGTTGCTACCATGTACCAAAATAAAGTAAGCAGTAACTTTCTTAGTTAAAAATAATTATTAATGTGTGTGATGTGTTGCTACCATGAACCAAAATAAAGTAAGCACTAACTTTCTTAGTTAAAAATAATTATTAATGTGTGTGATGTGTTGCTACCATGAACCAAAATAAAGTAAGCAGTAACTTTCATAGTTAAAAATAATTATTAATGTGTGTGATGTGTTGCTGCAATGTACCAAAATAAACTAACAATAACCTCCTCAGTAAAAATCATCTGTATTATATGTGATGTGTTACTGTTGTGTACCAAAATAAACTTCTACAGTCGCACTGGAAAGAAAGAAAAATAGTCAAAGTGGAAAAAATCTCACTGAAAACTTTGGGGGTTGAAAAGCATCATATCTAAAATTTCTAGCTGTAGTAAATGTGTACACATAAGGTAAACAGGTGTAACTATAAGAAAGCTTCTTCCTTTTCTCCTTTTTTTTATGAAGTTTCACTTCTAGCATGTGTCACATCAGTTTTTTATTTGGAGACACAGTAGACTGGACTTTTACCTAACCTAGATCTACATGTATGTCACGGGCAAAACAAAGCTCTACTTGTTAAGGACTAAACAAGTTAATTTTTTAATAATTAAATTAGCAAAATTTTCTTGGTTATAACTATAACCTACCTTGTGTGATACGCAATATCACTTGGAGTCAGCCGATGAATCATTACATGACAATATTGAGAAAGTTGAGTGAAAGGATTATCAACCCCGTTATATTTGAACTCTTCCATTCTGAAACACATCAACATTTCGGTTAAACTCAATATGCGTAAATTTCTAATGATATTGTTCTTAAAGCTATTAAAAATTGTAATCCTGTGGTACAACAGCCCTCAGATTGCTAGATGACATTTCAGTTGGATTCCATATTACTTATGTATCGTGGGGCTATATTTAGGTTGTTAAGATTATGTTAGGTTTCACGCTCAGCCCAGTAAACGAAAGGTGTTCAGGGATAAGGGTGCATTTCAAATATTTTGCTAAGCATAGTTCTTTTTTGTATTGTTTCATAACTAGATTAGCATTAGGTTTGGGCAGAAGGTTGTTAAATTGTTGGGCCTTTTCTATACCATGAGACATCTTTTTCTCTTTACATAACCATGTCAGTCAATTATTTTATTTTTCATCACTTCCTTTCCTTCTTAGACAAGTGATGCTAATAATCTATCTAGATCATTATATGTTAGTTCCACAGCTTCAAATATCTCACCAAATTTGCTCATAACCGGATCACTACATCATTAAATGACTTTCATGTTTCAATCTCTTTATTCGAAGGCTTTATAAAAATTGAAGAAAAGAACATAAAATAAAAACCCTTGGTCCTAAAATACTCTAATATTAACAGGTTTAGAAATAAATAAAAGTTGGTCGAGGGAGACCATATAGGAAAGCTGAGAGGGATCTAACCCAAGACTAAATGAAAAAAAAAAGGTACGATTCCCTTGAGATTGCCACACCTGTACTCACTATAGATGCACCCCTGAGGGACATCATTTAATGAAGGAATGATCCTGTTGAGAGCACATTCAGTGAAAGATGTTTGGAGTTGATGAACCAACACATAAGGATCTTTAACCCTGGAGATCCTGGTCAGGGTGAGGTTTGCAACAACCATATTGGTTTGGAGAAAATACATCCTTCTTAGTAGAACGGAATATAATTCTTAAATACTTGAAACTAATAATAGATTAGAATGTATGTAGATTTATGTAGAATGTATGTAAATTTATGTAGATTAACTAATAAATAGAATAGGTGCACTGTATTTTTCAATTGTTATTTATTTGTATAAATAAAAAACCATAAAGAACTGCTTCTTACATAATGACAACTGTTGTCAGGTAATAAATATATGTAGGCCTACAAACTCAGCAGACATGTGTACTGAGACTATCAAGGCATTTAAGCAGCCACATTTGTTGCTGGTTGTTTAAAATCGAAAAACCTATTAAACATCATTATCACATTTATATATAAAAAAAAACCAGAAAAGTATACAAAATAAAGAGAGACCTCTTAGAAAAGTTGAAAGAGAGGGATCTATCCCAAGACATTTCCCTAAAATTTGTGTTAGATTGATTCGTTAGACCCATTTAACAAAAACTAATAAAAATCGGAGCCCCAGAATCATAGTAGTAATAAAATACTGCTTCTAGTACAACATTATGCAATAGCATCTCATTAGGCATGCCTGTCCTTGAATATTCCCGGGTTCAACAGTTATCCTGGTATGTTTTGTTTATAATATTTCTAGGTTCAATGATTTTCCTCAAGGATTGTTTACATTTTAAGTTACAGTATTACAGGATTCAATGCATCTAATATTATGAGTTATTATAGTTACGAGTGTTGTACAATTTGTAAAATAACTGCATCACATTGTGAGTTGTTATGTAACTTTAGTTAGTTTATGATTTCTTTATATAGGTTAGAGGGAAAATTTTGTAAACAAGTTGTCCATTTTAAATTCAGTATGAAAACAGATAAGGGATGACAAGGGTTATAACAGCAATATTAGCAGACAGTTGGAAGATAAGGATATTGTTTTTGAAATAAATAAACTTTGTAAAAATATTAAAGTTAAGCGAATCATGAAATCTACAGAATTGGTGGAAAAAGAGTTGATCAAATGATCATAGAATCATTGACAGTAATAAATAAAAAAAACAACAACATCAAAATGCACAAACATATATTAGAAATGGATTTGGAAAATGAGGAAATTAAAACATTAGTTCCAGAAAAATCAGTATTGCTCCTAAAAAAAAAATTAACACATCCTTTACTTCAAGGCGAAAAATGTAAGACTTGAAAATAGTAGTTAAAAGACTTACATAATGATGATTATGAAGATGCAACCTGAACTAAGACAAAAAAAAAAAAAAAAAACAGCCTATGGTCAGACACAAGCTCTAAAGATGAAAAACACACAGAGGACAATGAAATGGAAGTTGAAATAATGTCATCCACCCTAACTAGATGAATCTATGGATACGGGAGAGGATATAATGAAAATGCTTGAAGGAAGAAAAAGTATAACAAGTTATCTAAACGAAATGTTTATTGGACTAAGAACCAAATTAGCTTTATAAAATTAATAAATGGTGCTAAGAAAACTGACAAAACATTTGATATCCATACAAATGGGAATGTTTGGAAGTTAATGATGACATAATAATTAATAATAAACATTATACCAGAACATCAAGTTTATATGAATTATTGCGAATGAAGATATATACCTTATATATAAATATATATAGGTACTGATGACCATATAGGTACCAATATTGTGGACCAGTTAGTAATATAAATAAGATTTGGAAATCTCTGTTCACTGACTGACTTAGTGAAATATTTAAATTCATCGAATGAATTTGTAAATATACATTGTACATAAACAAAAATTGTATATAAGTTATTGTGGTTATTTATGTTAAGATTTTTTTGTGTTACAGTCATTATATGTAGGTAAGTATTATAATATTTCAAGTAAAAACTCCTATTTCACATAAAAATGTTCAATCGATTTGTTGATTTAATGGCCTAAATATAATTCAATACCAAATATAATATATATATATATATATATATATATATATAAATTTTACTGCAGAGGAACTTACGAAATTAAAACCATTCAAGATTTATTTTTTTTAAAAGAAGATAAAAGTCGCATTGACTTTAAACTTAAATAATAACAGATTGAAAATGGAAATTTATTGTAGTGAAAAAATATTTTTTTAATGACAACACTTTTGCTACATTATTGGATTTTAATACAGAAGATGAATTAAATAAAAGCTAATTCACCCAATCAAGTGGCCATTGATAAAGTAGATGTCATATGCATTGTATGTAATATTGTAATAAATTCATACAAAAACAGAATGGAAGAGCTAGCTAGTGTTAATGAATTCTATCTGGTTGTTGACCAGGATTTTTTTTTTAACCCGTATATATATAATTATTCTGCCAATTCATTTATAAAGGAGACCTTCACAAGATCAATTATTCGATTTAAAGATCAATATTGATAGTTAATTAATTTTACAAAGGAAAATATTATAATTCGTCTTCATTTAAAAAATAACTAAAATTATGGAAACGGTTTTAAAGCAAGACTGAGAGTTCCATATAAACAGTATTAGTCACAAAACACAGTTCGAAGCATTGTGACAACATATTGTAAAATAGGATATTTTAAAATTCTATTCTTGGTTATAAATTAATAAAAAATAAATTATATATTGGATATTGACTGTCAAATTCCCAATAACAATTCTATTATAGATTCCGAATGGCAATCTCACTTCCCTTATTCTTCAAATTTTTATGGCAATTGAATACGAATTCCAGTACACCAAGTTGTAAACACATTTCCGAATAAAAGTTATTTATTAATAGCAAGAAATATTGTGCAACAAAATGGCACTGCTGATATAAACATGCAATAAATCATATGATTGTATTTATGTTCTTTTTGAACATTAAAACTTGGACTGTGAAAACACTATTCAGGAAAACCTTGTAATGTAATTATTGGGTTTAAAGCTGATAAAAAAATATATTGCTACTGTGTCAGCCACATATTTTGATTATTGCAATAATGAAAATATAAAACTTTATTTAAATTCAAAATACTATCCATATGATAATATCAATAGTAGTAAAATAATTGTATATAACACTCCAGATTTAAATCCTCATATTACCATGGCAGTGATGATCAACCTTGTATTCCAATTGAAATTTTTCCAACGAAAACACCTCTTTTTGTGACCGATTGTTCAAAACAGTCGGAAACATTAAAAAACAGAAACTTTAAACAATATAATTGAAATGCAGAACTTGTTATCCATTATCTGGCATAGCAAAGAAAATTATATAGCACTATATAATTATATATAAATACATTTTTCTTTTTAATTTTATTTCTTTACTTTTCCTTGTATAATTTGTAAAAACATGTTAACAAATGACACATTTTCAATGATGATGAATTCATATTTAATACAGATATTTTTTATTATATACAGTACTACATATTAAAAGATTAACATTAACTAAGTTTCAACATTAGTGTATGATCACTATCCATTACAATAATATACATATTGATACATTATTGTAATATTATTACAGTGGGTAGTGATCATAAACTCTGATAGCACAAATATGTTTATCATCATTAGGAGTAAGCAGTTTTTTTGTCAATTGTAATTGTATGAATTCATTTGCTTTTTAACATGTTATATTTATTGTTGTAAATGTGTATAATTTTGGTCTAAGACCAATATATTTTATTATGCCATTAGATGTCTTTAAAACAGCCCAATTAAAAAAAAAAATGAATAATTTTCATGACCTGAGAATTTTATTTATTTTTAAACAACTATTAACCACTATTAAAATCTACATTCACATCATCTTTAAATATTTCATAATGAAATATTTACAGATGATGAACATGAAGATTAAATGTATCAGTTTAATAAGCTTGTCAAAATAAATTTTCCTTAGCACATTCTATTCCACAAAGATATTCATATATTATAAGATTTAAGAAAGTGCATTTTGCAATTAGTTTTGTCAATCTGTTTTCTTTACTTTATAATTCTAAAAGTATATGTTTCCTAATATTTTTAATTCACATTGTGATGAATATAATTTTCTTTATCTTAAATTGTTAACAATTTCTTTCACCTGTTTAAGAATTTTGTACACTTTCTTACAGACAAAAAAATTAAGTCATTAAGGAGTCATGTAATTCTTTTGCATATCCAATATTACATTCAATAACACATCCTGCAGAACTTTTATCAGCTATTTATAATAAAACAAATTTTCTAATTATTTCTTTTGTGTTAACCATCCTAAATTATTGTTTGACATTGTTATTGCATATATATAGCCCATTAGCAGTAATATTTGCTAAATTAATTTGGTAATTTATTATCATACATATATTGTAATTTTAGATTATTTGCTTTAGAGTATTTTTATACAACTAGATATACTTCTTCTAATGTCTTTTCTAATAAATAAATATTGATCGGAATAATTAAATAATTTCAACTCTATATTTGTACAATTTAACATCGTATCACAGGTCAAACTGATAATGGTTAAATTAATGGTCCAAATCACAATTTTTCATACATATTATTATTAGGAACATTTACAAAAATGTCAGCTAATAATAATATAACTGTAAATAATAAAAAAGTTTTAAATTTAATCTATTTTATTTCAAATGATAGTTCAATAGTTACATTTTAACAAATATGTTTGAACTAAATCTATATAGTCTATTATTGAGAGAGATTTCTTCACCAATAACTATACAAGTGTTATTATTTTTATTCCATGTTGTTGAACACAGCTGTTTAAACTCTTTGAATGAATCAACATTTACATGGTACTGCAAATTTATTTCATCTTGTTAAAATAATATAACTAAATATGTGTTATCATATATTAATTGTTTTGGTATACAGCTGTATGTTTGTGATAAAAACAGTGATTTGATGGTGTCTTTTCATTATGGAATAATTGTGAATATTATTTTGTTTTTCACACAAATACATTGTATAAAATAATAAGAAAATTAGGTTTAACATTTTGGAAATCGGAAAGTCAAGTATACCTTTCAAAACATAACATTGAAATTTATATTTAGTTTATTATAAAGTTTTGAAAAATAAGTAAATATTTTTAAAATATAAACCATTTCGTGAAAGAATTTATTTTTCCACAATTACTTGGTCCTGATATGATAGATTTACAATTAAGTAAGAGCATGCCATGTTTTTTTCTTCTTCTTTTTATCTCAATGGAAGAATGTGTAACTTGTGACATTGTTTAACTAACAACATAATAATTTATTCTCATCAATACACAATTAATTATCTTTAGACTTATCAAAACCTAGCCAACATACAAACACTCTTTTTCCCAATGGTTTCTATCAAAAATATATCCCTAAAATTAGTTTTGTTCAAATATGATAAAATCCTCCTTTTAAAATATCTCACGATTCGCCTTTCAATATTGTAAATATTATAATATAAGAGGGGTTGTATTTAATATTGATTTGAATCTAAAAATCTTAAATTGGCACTTTTTAATATTAAGAATTTATTTAAAGAAAATTTGCTCAGCTTTATGGGCGCCAGGTAGCGTTAGCTTACCAACTTTGAAAAATTAAAAGTTAATTATTATTGCATAAAAATCTCTCAGGGTCGTAGATACTTTTAAAAGTGTACTCTTAAGTGGTTTTTTGTAAATCAAGAAACCTTATTTGTTGTGCTGAAATTGAAGATGATTATTTATTATAATTATACATATACATATATTTGGTACATTTTTTATTATTATCTGAAAATTTCTCTATCATAAATTTAAAATTATTCTGTCTTGAAGAGACCTAAATCCTTTTTAATGACTCTACGTTAATTAGTTGCAACTTTTAAGAATTATTTTAATTATGAGCTTTTTTATTCTCATATATCAAAGATTGTTATTTTTTATTTAAAAGTTAAATTAAGTTTTTCAAATTTTCTACATTCAATTATATTTTCATTAAAACAAATTTTAAAATATTTATTTCAAAAGTTCCTTTATATACAAAATTTATATGACATTGTCTATCATTCTTTGTTACCGCATGTGGTCGTCTCCATGGTGAGTGTCCTTTTGTGATAATCTTCCCTCATCTTGAAATCCAGTCTCCTTGTAGATGAAATTAGCAGTATTACGCACAAAGTTCATCACTCTACTGCAATCTATTGTCAAAAAATCTATTCCAACAAAATATACGTCTTACTAGGTCAGAGACCACCTTTCAACTGTACTTCACTATTTTTACTACATTGTCTTAAAGTTCTTTTATATACAAAAATAATACGTCCTACTACACTGTATGCCTCCTTACAACTGTTTAAACTTTTACACTACATTGATAAATATTTCTTTAAACAAAAAGTAATACGTCTGACTCTATCAAATGTCACCTTCCAACTGGGCAAACCGCATGTCTGCTTTTGTCTAGATTCAACATAAGCGTCTTATTTCCAAATTACAAAGTCAGCTAAAAATTAATTGTTCACATACCTTGCACCACGGACACTGCTCAAATCATTTATATGACAACCTGTTCTGTCTGTTATCACAACACAATTATCACTTATATATTTATTACAACTTACAACTAACATTTTATACATCAAATTAATATTTTGGAAATCTATATTAAATTTTATTCACCCCTGTTTTAATATTGATTTTCAGTCATTCATTTGACTCACGTGGTATTCTCTCTAGTCCAATTATAAATCTCCCGGTTTATTTTCATATTTCAAATCTTAATATAACCATTTCTTGGTATCCAAATTAAAGTTACAATTTTAGGTATCACAAATACCTCATCCAATCTGTGGTTCAATATGTAATACAGTAAAACTCTCTAATCCGGATTAATGTGGCGCCGGCCGATCCGGATATCGAAAAATCCGGATCTCGGGGTGGCTATTTTTATATATTTAAAGTTGTTTTAAACGTGAACAAAACGTAGCAAATTTACGTTTTTAGCGCTAAAACGCGTTGCGCTTACGATAAATTGTAGCTTTACCACAGTATTCTAAAAATTAACTACGGTTTTTCAAATTACTGTAATATATAGACATTACGTTTTAACTGTACTATTATGTAATTTTCCGTAGTTTGCCGGTACGGTAACCGGTAACAAAAGTACCAAAAACAACAAAAGGTAGATTAACTAAATAAATATTACAATAGCTATGTTTAAAATTCTACTTATTTTAAGCTGAATGAGGCTCAGCAAGTCAGCATAAAGTACACAAACAACAATTAATTAGATCTACAGTGTTAACTAAAAATATCAAACGAAAAATGAAGATTAGAAAATTAAACAGTACAATAAATACGTACAGGATTGTACACGTGAAATTTTGATGAACGTACGATAAATGTTAGTTTTCATTACAGTACAGTAATTTGTACTCACGTCAGTTTTTATTTTAAAAAAGATGTAATGGTAGCTTGCTTGGCTCGTTGAAGAACACGCTTCTTAGATGTAATATCTCTCCATCTACGAAAAAGAAGGAGATCGGCCGGTGAGGATTCTTCTTGTTCTTCCACGTAGTCTATCAGCTGTTCAAGTGCTTGAAAAGCTTCGCAATGAGTCATGATTTGTTTTTGTTGTTCATCTTCAACAGGACAGGTGGTGGCTCTGTGTTCACCAAGTCAATGATGTCACTGTCAGTAAACTCATCTTCCTTCATTCACACCATCACTGTTTATTTTGTCACAACTGGGAACGTTTCTTAGAATCAGAACCACACTACTGCCCAGTGCCCAGCTCAAAAACATCGTTCACTACTAATCGGCCCGAAAATATTATTTTTGTATAGAAAATTGTATTTTTATTATTTTTTATACGATGGCATACGACGGCCGGATATCGGAGTTTCCGGATATCAGAGATCCGGATCAGAGAGTGTTTACTATTGAAATACAGATTTTTTTTATTCTATATATCTAAAAAAATATTTTAATTTCAAAAAAAA
This sequence comes from Aphrophora alni, assembly GCA_963513935.1. NCBI lineage: Eukaryota > Metazoa > Arthropoda > Insecta > Hemiptera > Aphrophoridae > Aphrophora > Aphrophora alni. Next base: position 9,630,238 of record OY740772.1, read on the forward strand.
AACTTTCAAAACAGATCCCCATAGATTTCCAATTTAAACAAAAAGTTTCAGTAAGCTAAAAATATTCATATTCTTTTATAGTAACAAAACTTTAAGATAAGAATTTTTCTCTCTCTTAAACTACATTTTATTACATAATTTATTGATTCACCAATTCTACTTATTAGCTTATTATAATCAATCAACCCACTTATAATTAAATCTTATTTACTATCATCAATAAGACCTCCATCGACGCCTTATTTTAAACTGCCTGTCAATCAACCGCTATCTCATTCCGTTCTCAGATGAGTGCTTCTGCTGATTTTAAGTTTCCTTCCACAAATACGTTCCTAATTGCTAAGAAAAAAAATTATCTCTATATTTCTTCTATCAAGTCTGCATCAAATTATCTCTTAAACCTTTTAGTTATTAATTTTACTTTTTAGAATTAACAATTTTCATTTCTCATTTTATAATTTCAAAATCTCTTAATTATTATTTAAAATTACATTTCATTACTTAATTATTTTATTTACCCCATCCAAATTACATTACTTTTTTTAGCTTTTCTCATCCCATTATTATTTATCTATACAATTAGCGCTTAGATTATTATTACTCAAATTCTTTCCATTTATTCTAAAATTAGATTTATTTTGCTTGCTAGGACAATTTATATTCTCTATAGATCTTATCAAACATTAAAAACTTCATTATTCATTACTTTACCTCAAATTACAAATATTACTTAACTTCCTTAAAAAACATAGTATAAAAAAATCATCTATTTCCTTCAAAAAACTCCTTTTACATTATTATTACTTCATAGTATCTCATCTCAAAACTCATCTCATTATAGGCTTCTCATAACTTAATAACCAGGTTGCATTAACTCCTTATAAAAAAAACTTCCTTATTATTATTCATATGCAGAGCTCTTTGGCTACTGTCATATTTCGTCGCAATAAAAAACTCATTTTTTCCCTTTTTCGTAGAACTCATTGAAAACCTCATTAACTTTAATAATTATGTGTATAGCGCCTCTTGGCTTACTACCACATTTCGTCGTAAATCTCGTAGATCCTCCATAATAAAACCTCTTTAATCCCAATAAAACGTCGTAAATTCTTCTTATTTCATCGTAGACTCAAAAAAAAAACTTCTTCTTAACTTAAAACTACCTCTTAATGCAACCAAATTACTTTCTTCACAAAACACCTCTTTATAAACTTTATTTCTCTATTTGACACTATCCTTTTCATATTCTTGTAAACTTAATCTTAAAACCTTTTATCTCATCATTTTCTTAAAAAATCTCTTCACTTTACTTTATTTATATAAGAAAAAAATCTCAACCATTTCATATAAACCTGATTTTAATTATTATCCCAGCAAATCACATCATTTCCATTAAACACAATCAATCTTTTTTAATCAAATTACTGTATTCATATAAATTGACTAAATTTAAATGGAGGTTGAAACAAAATTCATTCACAAACTCTCATCTACAGACACTTTGGACAACTCGTTAACAATATAATCGTTGGTAGCACTCTTAAAACCCTGTAGTTCAATTATATAATTAGTCACAACCACTAGTATGTTTTATACTAGACAAGTCTAAAATAAGCTTAGCTTGATAAATGGTCATAGACACTGTTCCACAACTGGGAAGGTATATATGGTTACCTAACCACACCTAGTAAAAGAACTACAGGTTTGGGAAGGTCCTTAGGTATATAAATACACCTAGTGACTTGCCAAGATCTAGTTCCCATCATTATCAACTCTTACAGCGTAGTGATATTAATTAACCTGTCAAAACATGTAACGCGCATGCGTCCAACGACATGCTGTTACAGCCAGGAATTTGCACTTTTTAACAGCTTATTTTATACAGAAATAATGGATTTGGTTGTTTGAACAGGCTTACAGATTGAAAGGGTGATCTTACGATCACAATAGGAGGTATGTGCAACAAGATTTGCTTAATTTTCACTACATAATCATAACGACAGGTATACTGCATATTTGCCTTATTTGAAACATAGATTAATTTACACCCATAGAACGCACACTAGACATAAACAATTACATTTCGTCTGAGATTATTGTACTTTGACTAAATTTAGTTTCAGTTGAAAACACATAGTAACCAGGCGAACATTTTAACGATATTGCACTCTCGGCAGAGAGTTACTCAGACAAGAGAAATGAGTCTGATGAGAAATTCAACGGGTCTCGTCGAGTGTTCGTCAACTGTTAGTTTTTGTTCTAGAAGTAGAAAATGCCGAAGGACACTCTTTATTCTTCCTTTAATCCTTTATTCACCTCTTCAGTGAGATTGACACACAAGATCTCACAAAAATTATGTTTACTTAAACAAACATGTTTCAATGTCGCCATCCTCAGTGATACATGAGCTACAATAACTAAACTATAACTATTTGTCGAGCTCAATATGTATTTATATAATTGTCATGTTTTTTCACCCAGTCCTACCTGCACGACTCCAAGTTTAATACTGACAGATATTATGTGATACCCCTCTCTTTTTGATTCAATATTTTATATAAGCTGACTTATCATTAGGAGATGATAAAATAATTATATCTTTTTTTTTTATATTCTAAAATATTATCTGAACTCATAATAATAAATAATGGCTTAATGACACATTCACTGCACCAGTAGTCCCAATTTCTTATTAAATCTGTTATTAAACTCTTGCTGCTAAGGAAAAATCTATCAAAACATATGCCCGATTTATCAATATCCAGGAGCGAAGGAAATTAACTCTATCATGAGAGATACTCTGTAACTATATGAAATACAAAGGTTTTGATTTTACTTTATAATAATGCTATGTTCTAATCTTGTTGGGCGCCATTTTGTAAAGCTTTTGTTTACAAAAAATAAATAAAAATTTTAATTTTAAATTTAATTTAACGTTTAAAATTTAAAAACTGAATACTAATATCTCTAGGGTCGTGATTTCTTTAAAATAGTGTACTTAATGGAATATTGGAATGAAACAATAAAAGTCCTTTTTTAAGCTGAAATGTACATGTTATTTATTCATATTAAACACACATAATAAGAATACATATAAATTAGCAAATTCAAACAATATTTTTTAAGCTAATACATCCTACACAGTTATTCCATTATATTCAAAACTCAAAATAAAAAAATAAGTTTTATTGACATTAGCTTTTGTAACTATCGTAAATTATATGACCTAGTTACGTTCATATATTAAAGTTACTTAAAGAAAATAAAAAACTTTAAAAAATTTAATTCAATAGATTTCCAAAACTACTAACTTCAGCAGCTAAGAATATTTATATACATGTAAACATGATAAATAAGAAATATTCTCTCTATTTAGACTTATTTCCTATTTCCTAATTTTTTTTCTTATTGAAACTAACTATTTGTATGCCCTATCACTTAGTTATCTCTAAACAAAAATCACTTAGCGCTAAAACTTATTTCTAGTCATGAATAAACCCACATCAGGTTTCTTATCTCTTTCCGTTGATTGAAAAACCTTTACATCAATACTTTTTATTGACTTTGACTGTCAATCAAACCTTATCTCTCGTCTCAAGTCTGCCAGCACATCCTGTCTACTTAGCTTTTCCTTTCCCATGCACAATACCATTTGCCAAGATAAATATAATCCACATTTCCTCTTCTAAAAAACAATTTTCATTAAGTTACATCTTAGAACTTATTTATCTTATAACTTTACTTTATTAACATTTTTTATCTCTTTCTAATTATGAAATCAAAAATCTCCTCATTTAAAATTACTTTAAATCATCTCAAACTACATTCAACTTTTTAATTCCAAATTTACATTATTATTTATTTTAACTTGATTTTAATTATTACTCTTATTTATTAAACTCTCCATTCTTCTTTGTTTTGCTGGGACAAAACGTTCTTAATTGATTCTACTAGTTACTAATATTTCCTTATCTTTAACAAAATCTCTTAAAAAAAAAAAAAATCATTATCTCAAAAAACTTACAAAACTCATCTATCTTAACAAAAAATCTCCTTTACAATTGTATCATTTCTTAGTATTTCATTTTATTGAAAAATTATCTTAAATTTATACATTATTTATTTATATTTAGAAATCTATTTTATTTATAAATTGATTCTGTTCAATGCTGAAAATCATCAGATACGCATTTGACTCAAGCCATCCCAACTACATTACCCGTGATTTTAAATATTTAACCAAACCAACATATTCTAAGTGTCACACATTCAGTTGCAACTTCTTGATAAAAAAAAAAAGAAATTAATTTAATCTTATTCTTCATAAAGAGAAATTGAATTTATTATAAAGTATATTTTTTACGGAAAACAAATAAATTTCCAATCAGCTAGTTTCTTAAAAAAGAGTTTAACATATTAAATTTATTTTGAAACACAAGACATTTCGTCCTATTAATCAAAAAGCATCAAGTAATAAATTCAAACTTATAATATTGTAAATTTCTAAACTATCACAAACACATACTTTATTTTACATAGTTTATAGGTGCTATACCAAGTCACGTTTTCCTTTTTGAACAAATAAACTTTCCATCTGAAGTCACTCTTTCCATTGTTATCCACGTCCGGATGCCGATTCGTCGAAATCGTTGTGGCCTTTGCTTCATATTTTACAAAAAAAAAACACATTTATTGTTCATATTATGAAAATAGTATATACCAATGTTCAAACAGTTCTATTTCTTACATTGTAACACAAAATTCAACTTCAACTAATTTCTTTTGACAAAGCCTATATGTGAATAGTTCCTTCTTTTCCCCAACTGACTGTACATCCTATCTACAGTATCTGTCTTTGACGCATCTGTTCTCAGACCCCTGACCTACTTTTAACCTTCATCCCACTGATACCGAATCGTCCTCAACTAGACATTCAAAGCACCTGTTTATAAGAAAGAGTGTCTACGAATTTATAATGAATTGTGCAAATTTTCACGTGGAAAAGTAATAGATTTTGAAGAAAAAATTGTTATGGCTAGGAAAACGTTAAAGTTAAGGGCAAATCAGAGAAAGAACTAAAAAACATGATGAAAAACTAAAACCAATAAAATTTAAAATAGGAGATTTAGTATTAGTGAGAAATCTTTTTTTATCTTCAAATTTAAGAAGAGGAATAGGGACATATAATGTTACGCAGTTAAGGAAATACTTTTGTAGGAATGAGGGTAAACCATAGAGAGAAAGGAAGCAATTAAAAAATAAAATTCAAGACTAGTTAACGTTTTAAGAAATTTAAAATCAAGTAAAACGATTTTATTCAATTTTGTCAATTACAAAACTAATGCTTTCAAAAAATGTTTTTTTTTGTATTATTCTTAGGTTTGATAACAAATGACTTTTAACTAACACTAATGTCTATGTTTAAATTTGACTTGATTTTAAATTTCTTAAAAAGTTAACTAGTCTTGAATTATATTTTTTAATTTGACCCTTTTTTTCAAATTGCTTCCTTTCTCTCTATGGTTTTACCCTCATTCCTACAAAAGTATTTCCTTAACTGCGTAACATTATATGCCCCTATTCCTCTTCTTAAATTTGAAGATAAAAATGATTTCTCACTAATACTAAATCTCCTATTTCAAATTTTATTGGTTTTAGTTTTTTATCATGTTTTAGTTCTTTCTCTGATTTGCCTTTAACTTTAACGTTTTCCTAGCCATAACAATTTTTTCTTCAAAATCTATTACTTTTCCATTGGAAATTTGCACAATTCATTAGAAATTCGTGGACATTCTTTCTTGAACTTATTTCATAATATGAACTATCATTTATTGATTCATGAATGAAACAATTTACACAATTTTCGATAAATTTTATATATTGGGGCCATTTTGTATGACGATCATGTACATAAGTTCTAAACATTCCACCTAATTCTCTCATACAACGTTCACTTGGATTACTTTGTGGATGATATAATGAAGTATGTCTTATTTGGATATTTTCTATTTCTAGAATTTCTTTCCACACATTAGACTGAAACTGACTACCATGATCACTTAAAATTACATTTTGGTTTCCCTACTTCTCTGATATATTCATTTACAATAATACAATGCCAATTGCTCTTTTTTACTGGATACAATTTGATAAATTTTGAAAAGACGTCTAAAAATACAAAAACATATCTCACCCCACCACTTCCAATTGGTAATTCTCCAAATAAATCAACAGCAACTAAATCCAATTCATTTTCTGGCAAAATATTTATCATTAAGCCTTCTTGTTTCTTATTTGAAATTTTACTCTTTTGACATGGTTTAATTTGTAATCGAATTTCATTTTCTAATTTTGGATATTCAAACAATTCCTTTAATATTTTGTAACATTTCACCGGTCCTATATCTCTCATGACAATAGTTTATTATTAATTCTATCAAAGTTCTTGGTAAACATATTTTTAAATTATTAGTCTTTTTTGATTTTTAAACAAAACTCCATTATACACCATATAACATTTTCTTAATTCATCAAATTTATCATTATTATTATTTATTAATTCTACCATTTTTTTGAAATCTTTCATCTTCCTTTTGTTCAATTCCTAATCTCTTAAACGCTGTTCTCAAAATTTTATCTTGTTTCAACAATTTTTTATCAGTGTGTAAATGGATTTTTTTTATTAAATGTTCATTTCCTGTTTATACCATTTCATTATTATTTGTTCTCGAAATTACATCAGCTACAATATTTTGTTTACCTGGACAATATTCTACTTCTAAATTGTATTCTTGCAAAAATAAAATCCATCTTAAAAGCCGACCATGAGTTAATTTACAGTTCTTTAAAAAATTTAATGCCTTGTGATCTGATCTATACTAAGTAACTCCTTTTCAGTGACTGTATAGTTAATTTCGCTGCTATAATTCGACTGGCGAACGCTATAACTAAATGATCTTCATTTTTTTCCTAATTGATATAGAACTGCTCCCAATGCAATATCTCTGATGCATCTGTATTTATTGTTGAATTAAAAGTAAAAGAGCATTCGGAACTAGCGAGCCGATGCTGGCTCGGGGAGGTGGGAGGGGTTTCAGGACCGGCCGGCTACACTGTTGCCATTTCGTTCAGTCAACCACTACTACTTCTACCCCCCCCCACATCAAAACAAACAAACTGTCATAGTCTCCCCTTCAGAGTAAATAATGCCAAGTTCTGGCTGGTTATACAGGGTGACAAAAAAAAACTTTTCAGGACTTCGGACTTTCGCACGAATATGGGGTCTACCGTGCTTCTTTATCACTGTATTATCCTCAGACATAATATACAACTGACCTATTTCAAACACACCTGTCAAAAATACACAACACTGCAGAGACCGAAAACAAGGTTAATATTCGAACAGCGAGTTTAGTTTTTTTGAAATGTTTCGAGTATTATTAACCCTACAACCGCTCAATGTTAAAGGTTTTATTTTCTTAAAAAATTAATAAAAAATATTAATTTTACACAAAACCTAAATTATAAGAAATCATTTTTCTCAGAAAGATGCATAGAATTCATCTATGTAAATTTTTTTTTTTTTGTAACGGTTTTGGAGTAAGTATGTTACATGTCAAAAACGACGTTATCATTTTTCAAGAAAAACCTGATTCATCCAAAATCAAAAGCTTACCACCTTTTTCTAAGATATACAAAAGTTTTGTGTACTATTTGTGAATATATTTAGGAAAAAAATAAACAAATTTGTTATATTTTAAAAATAAAAAAAAATTTTTTTTCGAAAAAACTGAATTTTCTCTTTATTTTTTCCAAAAAACATAAAAAATAGTAAAATATATTTTATACAGAACTTCTATATATCATTATGTCCAGAAAGGTGAATAGAATTTAGTTGTGCAGTGCAAAAAAATGTTACATGAATCACATTTGGAGTTTTTTGGTCAAATACCAAAAAATCGAGAGTAACGGAGAGTAAAATTTCACAGAAATGGTAATCAAAAACATACTAATACATTTTTTTGCAATTTTTTCAACCATTATTTGAGATTTCTAATATATTTGTGAATATATTTAGGGGAAAAAAATAATAATATGTTACATTTTAAAAATAAAAACAACGTATTTGACTAATAAGTGATACTCTGATGGTTGAGGTTAGGTTTGTAACCTCCACAATTTAGCCTCACTAGTAACAATCTGAAGATAGGCCAAAGACAAAAACATTAGATTTTAATAAGAAAATATATACTTTACAAAGAATAACACACATATTCACTTTTATAATCATATAAAACACTAAATATAAGAAAATATGCATATAGGCTGGACTTACAATATTAGCCTAGGTTATCTCAAATATGAACCGTTCAAAAACTAAACTATCACTCAAAAACATAAACTTTAGATATAAAAACACATATATTGTAACTTGTATACACAATTTATATACAATTTGTATACACAAACCTTCAAAATAACAAATATCTAACCCCAAAACAATATGCACCACGCCTTTTATTACAGTATTTACGTCACACAATTGATACGTTTGGAGAACAAAACAAAACCTTTTTAGTAACTATTTGTCACCATCAAGTGGTACCAACTTATAGAATGGAATTTCCCCTACAACTTAGTGTAAAGAAAAATCATTTTAAAACCATAGAGAAACAAATACGTGTATTCCTAAAATGCACCGAATGACAACTGAATTTTGTGTCGTCAGGTTTGTTCTCTGCTCAACTAGGAATATCTCTGGATCTGTTAGACGCAGAATAATTTGTAATCTATGGTTAGAAAGAGAAACATGTGATCTATAGACAGTGTTTTAGTTGACTTAAATGACAGAAAAATAGAGTTGTAATGATATCGGGAAAATGGCTTCGTGTTTTACGAAAAGACGCAGAGTTGAAAATTACAATTTTACGCAACAAAAATACGCGAACTTCACCAATTTTTGGAATATTATTTATAACGTTTTGTGGTATTTTTTTGCATGATTATGTATCTACGGAATATTAGCTTTCCAACAGTATTTTTTTTATTGCGATAGGACGATTCTAAGTGGGCGAAATGTTGAATTGCAAAATATGTGTTTTATAGCCAACTTGTCCGGGAGAATGGGTACGATTTTGGGTCTTTAACAGAGCACTCAAGACAGCAACACCCGACTGAGTAAACAAGGCGCAACCATGGCAACCATTGGCACAAAGGGGAAGGGTATGGTCTCTGATTGAACGAGAAACGTCGAACCTCCCCGAGGAACTTCGGCCGCCTTCGGCATCGCTAGTTCCCAATACTCTTTTACTTTTAATTCAATTATAGATAGAAAGGTTTTTCAAAATTTGGATGTTGTAATATTATTGTTTCCAAAAATGCCTTTTTTATTTTTTCAAATATTATTGTCTCTTTTTCTCCCCAATTCCATGATTTAATATTATTCCCTAATAAATGTGTAAATTTACTCCTAAGCTCTGCATAATTCCCTTGAAATTTTCTATAATAGTTACATAATCCTAAAAAACTTTGTAATTGTTTTAGATTTTTTGGTTCTGGAAATTCTTGAATAACTTTAGTTTTTTCTTGGTCTGGTTCTATTCCTGTATCTGATATATCATAGCCTAAAAATTTCATTCCTTTTCTACAAAAAACTGAATTCTTAATTTTAATGGTTACATTATACATATTCAATCTTTCAAAAGTTGTCTCAGATGCTTCATACGTTCTTCAAAAGATTTTGATGCAATACAAACATCATGTAGATATACAGTTGTAAATGCCATAACTTCTGGTCCTAAAATCATACTTAATCCTTTTAAAAATATTGACGTGCTAACATTCAACCCAAATGGAAGTACGATTTACACTATTGGCCGAAGGTACTTGGTAGAACCCCATTTTAATGAAAAAACAAACAAACACAATATTTAGTAAATTCTACAATTTCATTGAGTATTGCTGACCAACGTTTCGCCAGCAACGGCATTTACAAGGCAGCGACCGCTTCAAGCTCTTACTATCGACTGACTAAAATATCTGTTGCCGCTATAAACCTTCCTTGGTCAAACACGTGTTTTGCACTTTTCTTAATTACAATGTTTATAATATTTTTAACTATATCTATACATTGAATACATTTCTCTGATCAATTTCTACCACTCACTTTGTTTTCAAATTTTGTCTCTTTTAAGTTATTCAAGGAAAATAAACGCTCTATTTGAATGTTATATGTTTAGAACACGCCCCTTTCCTCTCTCAAACCTACCAATGTCTCGCAAGCTCAAAGATTCACCCGCTATGTTCAAATTCAAAAATGTACAATATTACAACTCTTGAAGAGAGCATAAAAAATTTCTCTGACCAATTAGTACTAATTATTATTTTCTTTACTTATTTTACTCAATAACAGAATACATTTCCTGTTCACTACCCTGAGTCAAATTTATTTTCTATTCAAACCAAGATTACAAAACTGAAAATGTACACTATTACAGAAACCGCTTTGTACATTTTTCAATTATTTACAATTTAATTAAAAAATTTATTTATGTTTTATTATCACTTACTATGATTTTAACAATATATATAGTTATAAGATTTGTTATTCGCCAATCCGAATATTGATATATTAAATAATAAATAAATGTAAGACTCACCGTCCACAATATTCTGTTTGCTCGTTTTTATACGACGGCCGTTTCGGCTATTCAGCCATTATCAAGTTTATTATTGGAGAAGCTCCTCCGTTGTCATGGAACACTTTGTGTTAATGTGTAACTACGTTGTTTTCTTGAGAGTTCCATGACAACGGAGGAGCTTCTCCAATAATAAACTTGATAATGGCTGAATAGCAGAAACGGCCGTCGTATAAAAACGAGCAAACAGAATATTGTGGACGGTGAGTCTTACATTTATTTATTACTTATATAAAGAGCACTAAATAATCAGAAACAAAAATATTTCAGTGGTAACAAGTATTATTGATTTACTATTCCCCCCCCTTTTTAATCTTTTAAAAAACTGACAAATACTAAGATTACATTATCATTATTTATTCATTTAATATCTCTATAAGAAACCTTAACAGGAAATTATCTTCCTTCACTGTCACTCACTACCGTTATCTAAACATCTGCCTTTCAGGCAGATCCATTACCGTTATCTATGTTTATCAAATGTCTGCCTTCCCACACATCTATTACTAACGCTCGACTTGCTTCGAATCTGGTCTTTGAATTCTATCTATTAATACAAATTTACACATTTAATTTTTACCTTTTATTTAAAAATTTTAAACCTTTTTTAATTTAAACACATTTTTCAAAATTACTATTTGTAATTATTTCATTAACACATTTTTTAATTTTTCTTCTCTTTGTCTACTTACATTATTTATACATATAACTTCATAATAGATATATAAATAAAAGGTAATTCCGAGCAATTACTTGGTCAACCCTAAACTTTTTCATATTTTACTACGATAATGTAGGAGAGATGTATGTGAAACTAAAAAAAAACATAATTTAGGCCCCGGAAAGTTGATATATGCTATATACAAATAGAAATTACCTCAGTAATCGCCGGGTTCAACGTCCTCATCCGAGTCAGCGGCAACTGGATCAGTGTTCTGTTGCTAGGAACCACTAGCCATAACGGTACTGTCACAACTGGCCTTCCGCGCGTCTCCCGCAAGCCAGTTATCGCGTGGACTTTGAACCTTCTTATCGCTCGGCAACCTGTACGATGGCCTTGCGGGCCTTGAATTGTATGTTTCTTGCTTTCTGAGAACATCCTTATGACCGTAGTAAAATATGAAAAAGTTTGGGGTTGACCAAGTAATTGCTCAGAATTACCAAATAAAATTACTTCAAATCAAAATAAGTATTATCCTTTTTTAGATTCCTAATTCTCTTACGCTTGAACACTTCTAGTTCGCTAATTATACATGAGTCATTCTAGTATAGAGTATAATCATTTACAAAGTTTAAAAAGAAAAAAACAAATATTACATAAATGAATAATACTTATTACCACTGAAATATTTTTGTTTCCGACTATTGAGAGCTACTTATATAAAATTTTAAGCAATAATAAAGCATTAAACCTAGATTACTTTTCTTAGTTCATTGTTCCGTGATCACTTTTCATTCGTAAATTTTACTACATTCTGTTTTTATTTTTAAACTTTACTTTAGTGTTGACTATTTTTTATATTAAATCCATTATTGTTTTTAAGTGTTTATAAAAATATTTAACAATGAATTCCTACATATTTTAACCGTAAACAATTTCTTTTACCACCGCTACAAGTACGTTAAAAAAAAAAATTAATCCGGAAAAAAATCGAAAAAAATATAAATATAATTTTATTGGAAAAATTAATCGGATATTCATAAAATACATCATTTTTAAGTGTTGTACTTTATATAAAAGGAGAAAAATTATTTACAATAAGTTCATTAGGTAGAATGCCAAAAATACCAAAATCAGAGTCCTGTCTTCACTGAGAATCACATTCCTTGCAGTGATTAATATACACTTAGTAGCTAAATCAAACACTTTGAACTCTAAAATCACTATCTACACAATAAACTATTTACAACACTAAAAAACTAACAATATAAAAACAATAATTTACAAAAAAATATTCAAACACTTAAAGTTAAAACTTTCGCAAACTATATTCTTTCGTAAAATATACGACGCGAGCTTGAGTAGGGCAATAACGGTTTAACTTTGAGCTTAGCCGAAGAGACAGTGGCCTCTATTCACAATGGCAGGAAGGTAAACAAAAAGACAGAGCGTGTCCGTCTTTTGTCTACGAGTTCTCCGAATTTTACAAAGGGCGGGTCGTAATTTTTACGAATGAGTAGTGTTCTAGGGTAAATAAATTCTTTAATTAAATTGTAAATGAATTAAAAATGTACAATGCAAATTAAAATGACAAATACCATTGAGAGAGTATAAAAAATTTCTCTGACAATTTAGTACTAATTATTACTTTTTTTTTATTAATTTTATTCTTTATTTATTTTACTCAGTACCTAACAGAATACATTTCCTGTTCACTGCCCTGAGTCAAACTTATTTTCTATTCAAACCAAGATTACAAAACTGAAAATGTACACTATTACAATGTTAACTTCTCCAACTTAACAAAACTTTTATTTTTTATACTATGTCCAGGTAGACCTATAGTATAAACTGATATAACTAATATCCAAAATTTCCACTAAAGAACCTTCAAATTCTGAATTTAGCAATGTCAAATAATTCCTTAATGAATTAGTTTATTGCTCAATATACTTATTTTCAATTTACTTAATCGTAACAAGTCAAATAATTTTCTTTCACTTCGATAACAAGCCAAGTAAACGGGATGCATCTACAGTAATAGGTTTTTCGAGGTGATAATTTGCAATAGATAAATCTCAAATAATTATTCTTGTACTCTGTCAAGAAACAAGTAATTATTCTCTTACTTTGCCAACAAACAAATATTGCATAGGTGATAGACATAAATAAAAACACGTAATCACAACACAGTAATATCTATATATTTTAATAAAATTTGTTTTTTATTTAAGTTGTAATGAGAGGAAAAATCAATCATATAGTAGAACAGAAGAATATATATAAAACTACACATAAAACTTTAATTTACCCTTTTATTTTAAAAGACACCACACTGCTCACAACACTTTATGCCTGGATTATAACGCCTTCTCTCGCTCCCTGGGTTGTTCCAATCTCCAGCTTCTTTCTGCGATGACGGAAATCCCTTGGCTCTGGTCAATTGAACTCCTTTTCTCGATCTGATTTTTTAAGAAAACTCCACAAAACTCCTAATCTGTAATTCCTATTGTTACTTAAATCTTCCTTTCTTTTTACTCTACTTTTAAATTGAACTTATTAAACTTTTTAATAAACAAAGAGACTTCTTGTCCCTTTATTTACTGATGAACACCTCTATGGAACACAGAGCAGACTATCTGTGTCCATAACCTTGCGTCTCGACGACCCTTGTAAGACTCTCCCTAAGAATTTATTTTAAGACTCCTTCTCTCGAACACGAGTTTTTCGCGCCCTGTTCGCTGATTCGTGGATTTTTCCTAGCTTTCTCTACACGTGTCCTTTCTCGCTTTCTAGTGGTTGTTTTTAAATCTTTCCATTGTTTTTTTAGGCGTGAGATCGTCTTCGATTGGCCTACCTACTTTCTCCTTTCCGTTTTTGTGTTTTTTGAAGTACCGTTAGGCTTTCTACTTGTATACCGTTAAGACGCTGGCTTTCCCTTTGATTTCTCTTTTTAGTAAAAAAAACTCTCCGCTACTCTAAGATTTCACTGTTGACCATGTGTTTGCTTCAAGGTTGTAGAAATCCTAGTTCTATTGTAATTTAACACGTACATTTTTTAACTGCATGCGACAGCTGTCGTCTCCCTTCATTTATTTAACATTGTTCTATTTTCTCATATTTGTTATTTTTATATAAGTTATTTTAATTATTTTATTATTAGATGTCATGATTGCGATGTTTTTTATTTAGGTGAGATTATGATATCGTTACAAGGTCTTCCATTAATAGATTTTTTAGATAAAAAATTTAATACTTAAACAGTGACCAAATATACTACCTTATTACAAGATCTATTACATCTATCGATACTGTATATCTTTTTTCGTTTGTTAAGCGTTAAGCTTCGATAGTCGCCATTTTGAATGGGCAGCCATATTTGAGCCACTGTGCAGTCCTTCTTGTGTCATTACATTACCATTTAGCGCTGCTAACTGTTTTCACAGAACTTAAAATGCTTACAACATTAGGAACAGCTGTTCATGTTTACTTCAGTTATCAATAACAACAAAAAACTTAACCTCAAATAAGTTGATTGTTTTTCTACGTTACATTAATGCGAATTAATCACATGTTAGTTTTATTAATGCCTAATATTTTCTTTGAGAATATAATAAGAAATATTATATTCCAACTTTATAAAATTCTACACTAATTTTTTATTTATTTATTTTTTTTTAAATTTTATTTTGTGAAAATGAGGTTTAACGATTTTCAACGCCAAGCCAAGCTTATACTAACTAGACTTACTAGCCTCAATAAATGTGTACAAGACATTTCAACTAAAGTTGCAGGCAGTAATCTAACATTAACACACGAAAAAAAACTTCTTGAATATCTTGAGGTAATTACCAAAATATCTGCAGAATTCGAAAGTTATGCCATCGTACAACTTCTGTTGAAGATATCACTGATGCACAAATCGAGGAGGTTTCCACACTTCATGATGAAGTTTCACAATTAACAATTGATTCAAAAACACAAATACGCCTTTTAATTCCTAGTTTGGGAAACCCTGCTGATCTAAATGTTAGTGCACTCTCGCAACATTCGGAGCATGCTACTGCTGTGAAACCATTAGTCAAATTGCCTAAACTAACCTTACCTAGTTTCAGTGGTGTAATTTCCATATGGAGTAGTTTTTATAATACGTTTAATGCAACCATTCATCAAAATGAAAGTTTGTCGCAAATTGACAAATTTAACTATTTACTTAGTTGTCTACACGATGAGCCTTTAGCACTCATAAGAAACATTCCTCTTAGCCATGAAAATTATCGAATAGCCTTTGATCTATTATGTATTCGTTATCAAAATCCTAGGAGGCTCATTAGCCATCATATTAACAAAATAATTGATATGCCAAACATTGACCATCCTTCATTGAAATCATTTCGGCAATTCTTAGATGTTTATCAAGAGAATTATCAAGCCTTGAAAATTTTAAATTTCGATATAAGTCAAGAATTAACACTGTTAACTATTTTGCTATGGAAATTAGACGCTACTACTCGCAAACGGTTCGAAGATCGTAGATCTATCGAACATCTCATGCCTACCATTAAATAATTGATTACATTTTTAGAACATGAGTGTGTTCATTTCGAAGACGCTCTCACATCTGAATCAGGTGTTAAAAACCTTACTATTTCGAAACCTACCACTTCAAAACAGGTTGTGACTTTCAAAAAACCAGTAACCCAACCTAACCGAAATGTTGCTTTGCCAGCTCTGTCAATGATTATCAATGCAGTTTTTGCAAAAGAAATGGCCATAGAATTTATAAGTGTCAAGATTTTCAACTTTTATCACCATTTAAAAGATTGGATTTTATAAAAACTCAACGAAATTGTATCAATTGTTTGTCTACTGGACATACCGTTACTAATTGTCCAAATAAACTTAGATGTAAAACTTGCAACCAATCACATCACACACTTTTGCATTTCGACGTAACAAAAACAGATTCAAAAAACAACCAGTCAAAGCCGCAATCTTCTAGTTGACTATATACTGGAAACAAAATTAAACCTTTAATACCACAAAATGTTAGTACTTCCTGGACAGGTTATACCTCTGCAAAAGGTCACCTAGTTTCACATCATAATAAAACCCTTTCAAACATTTCTATGTATTTACAAAAGCCTAATACTGTTACAGTTCTGAGTACAATTAAACTAAAACTAACTTCTAATAAAAATAAATTTCAACTTGCTACTGCTTTAATAGATTCAGGAAGCCAAACTTCAATTATAACTTCTGCTTGTGCATTTAACCTAGGCTTATATATTCAACCTTCATGTACACAATTAAATGGTATTTCGGACTTTACGAACAGCTATTAAAGGATTTACAAAAGTTAACCTATCAACTCTTGATGGTAACTTGATCAATGCAAATCATCCAGTTATAGTTTTAGATAACATAGCCTCCAATTTACCAAATTGGGAAGTTACGCCCGATTTACGCTCAAAACTCAAAAATTTGAAACTAGCCGATTATGAATTTAATTATCCTAACTGGTCAACACTTAATCTTAGGCCCAAATTTGCCAACTGCTATTGGGACAATTTTTGGATTTTCGTTAATTGGTCCTACTCAATCAAAAATAATAACCTATAACCCGCGCTCATTGTTACTTACAAATGAGTTAAACTTAAATCAAGTTTTACAAAAATTTTGGGAAATCGAAGAACCTCCTATCATTTCTAAAACTTCGTATGATGACTTGGAATGTGAACAACATTACATAAATCACATTTCTCGCGACGACAGTGGTCGGTATGTCGCCGCACTACCTTTCAAGAGTGACCCAACCTTGCTTGGTAACTCTTATGATGTCGCTAAACGTAGGTTTTTTAGTTTGGAAAAAACTCTAAATTCTAAACCACAGTTAAAAACCACATATATTGAATTCATGGATGACTACATTTCCAAAGGTCACATGACCTTAGTTGATGATTCAATTTTAAATCAATCAAATTAATTTTTACCACATCATTGTAGGACCACAAAAATTGTAGGAATATTTTAATATAAAACTGAGATAGAAGTCAGAAGCATTGTGTAGTATTGTTTATTCAGAGGGGGCCAAAGCGGAAGCAAGACAATAGGCATTCATTAGTGGTTGAGTTGGGGTGAAGATATTTCTGACTTTTTATTTCATTTTTGTAGTAAAGTAAGGTTTATAATTATTCTGTTAAGTTTAATAACATAAGTTATAGTGTTTAAAAACGGGTACAAATCAGGGAGTGGTACGAAAAATGGTCTATAAATGTGTATAATTTGGATGTGCAAAATGAAAAATATTTATTATGAAGATCTGTTTGTATTACATTGTATGGTGGAGCTGGATAAATATCAGACTGGGTCGTATTAACTTTTTTGTAAAACAATTTCATACCAGAATACAACATAATTACTTGTATATATTATTTTTAACCATATAGGCTTTAAAATAATCGTTATAATTCATTCCAATAAATTTATCGACTTGTAAGTTGGTTGGTATCTAAAATTTTAAAATAAATGCAATTGTTGTTTTGTTTGGTTTTTAATCCCCCCCCTCCTCCTGTTGTTTAAAGGCGAAAAACTCTCCACCATCATCACCTTATAAAAAAGGGATAATAACACAAAATAAATACTCCTAGCCCTTGAGTACTTTAATAGTGTCAGGGTCAGAAAGGAACAAAATAGATCAGAATGATTAAAGGGAAGGATCCAACCCAAGACTACATGAAAAAAGGTGTAGATCCAACTAGATCTCCTCAAGATTGCCAATCCCATACTCACTAAAGTGAGCCCCTGAGGGGTCAATTCTTTTTTAAAGCTGAAGTCTAAGAACTATGTTATAGATTTGTTTAGAAAGTGTAAAATTTTACATGATAAAATTTAATTCAATAAATAATCTAACAGAAATAATTTGAAATAGATGACAGTTTATAGTACCACAAAAATTAAAAAATTATTGATTTTGTAATAAATGTGGGGAAACAAGTATTTTTTGTAAATTTTACAATTAACTAAAAACAGCTAAATTTATTTCAATAAATAATTTCATAGAAATATAATTTGAAAAATTATCCCCTTGCCATTTAAAGGCGAACCCCCCCCCTGTCATCACCACCTTTTAAAAAAGAAGCGGACATAAAATAAGGACTCCTAGCTCAAGAATACTGTACTCTAATCGTGAGAGAATGGATAAGAAACAAGAAAAAGAGGGATTTAACCCAATACTAGACAAAAAAGGTGTAGTTAAGCTAGGTCCCCTCGGGATGTCAAGCCCATACTCACTAAAGTGAGCCCCTGGCGGTCAATTGTTTTTTATAGTTGAAGTCAAAGATCTATTTTATAGATTTATTTAGAAAGAGTGAAGTTTTATGTGATAAAATGTAATTAAATAAATAATGTAATAGAAATTAGATTTTAAATAGATGACAGTTTATTGTACCACAAAAAATAGAAAATAAAAAATTATTGATTTTTTAATAAATGTAGGGAAATAAGTATTTTTTTTTGTAAATTTTACAATTCACTATCAACAGCTAAAAGAAATGAACTGGAAATCTAATATTTTGACCACTGTGGTGGCTTCATTAGGTCAGAAAACATGTCTCCTTCTACCTTCTTCACATTCTTAAAATGCCTTTGAACCTGTTTGCACAGGCCTACACAACCTACTGTATAAAAAGAATAAATAGGTCTATTTGTTTTTTACCTTTGTGCACACCTTTATAAGTAATAGAAAATGTTTACGTTATAAAAATAGATCTTATGATTTGAGGGATCTTTGACTCTATACGCTCGCAGTTTAAACCAAAAACAATCTAATTTTCTAACAGTCGGTTGTAAATATAGCACCCAAAGACCCCATGAAAGTATTGGTGTTTACTAATCTTCAAGACCACGTGTGCAATGTTTGTTTGACAGCAATGTACGATAACCTAACGTCGTCCCGTGATAACAAGCTTGGTGTTTGCCCCGCCAGGAGTCGCATGCAACATGCAACATGAATGATATAATTCCAATGTTTGTTCCACATCCTACTATTTACAAGTTTCATAATAAAAAATAAAACAAAAAACCATTGAATAGACTATAATACTTTTTTTTTCAAAGATAGTATTATTAATTAAATAATTATATCAAGTGAAAAAAATACGACCTAGATTGGGAATTGAACCGAGGACCTTTGACTTTTCGCGCCAAAGCTCTACTAAGTGAGCTTACTTCCGATGGTAGAGCATTGGCGCATAAAGCCAACCCTCTAGGGTTCAATTCCCAGTCTAGGTCGTATATTTTTTTATTTTAAATAATTATTTATTTAAAACCAAAACTCAATAAAAAATTGACACCAAAAATAAAACATCTGAACAGCGAACTTTCTTAGTTTTTTAATTGTCTTTAAAACGATACATAATTCATAATTTTCGGACAAAAATAAGAGGATATACGCGGGAACGCTTTTAACATTGTTAACATGGGACTACAAATTCAATATGGCGGGTACTTTTACCGCCCCTTAATCATAGAATCTTCAAAGATTTAATCATAGTGGCAGTAACTGAAAGGTTTACTTTTCAGAGACTGTAACTCAACAGTCTCAGCTATGCCGAGATATAACGTGAATCTTATCAGGTCTAAAACACTGTATTTTGGTTTTAAGCCTATGCCAAATATTTCTAAAAAATTACAAGTAGTCAATATATAGGATATCAATGTTTTGTATATTATAGAATCAATTGTGTACTCTTAAAAAAAATTAAGAAAAGAAATGTAACAGATTTCGAGGAAATTAGTAAAAATAGTTGCTGGAAAATAGCCGTTGTATACTGCTCAATATATTTGTTGGTTGCAATTAGTTAATAAACGTTTGTTTTATAGACAAATATCTTTCCGAGGTAGTAGACATCTTTCTTAAAAAAAAAAAAAAAAAAAAAAAAAAAAAAAAAAAAAAAAAAAAAAAAAAAAAACACGTCACATTTTATTTTATCTGTATTAAAATTCAATACAAGAATGAATGAAAAATTGTAGATAGATGAAACAAATATTTCTGAATACAAACTTGATAATTATTTTAAAAGATTAAGTTCCCAATACTAAATAATTTAAATTAAAAAAATAATAATAGGGGTCAGTGTGGCTCAGTTGGTGAAGGCGTCACTGTAATTAGTTATTCAACAGTCTTCTAAAGGACAGGGTGACAATAAGACAATAAGATTTTAATCATACCTAAAGTTCTAATTGATACTAAATTTAAAATGCCTTAAAAGTTACTACATGCAATTTCGTTATCACTATAATTTACTCATTGGAAACATTGAATCATTACCAATTCCGAAGTTTTACACTAGAAAATGCGTGGCGAAATGGCAACAGCGCACCAGTAAGTAGGAAATGATGAGATCATTAATTTTATAAATGATTACAATACTGAAAACGAAATTCAATGTTAAAACGTAAACAACGAAATTAAATTAAGATGTTTCGAAATACTGAATTCAAAACAACAACAGTATCACTCAATGGAGAGAATATCCATTGTTTAACAGTTAAACAAAGGAGAGTATCTTTGTAAACAGTCTAAGCTTAGGTTTGTCTTGTTTTCACACTTTTAACTAGAAAGATATTTTAAAAGCCACACAAAATAAACCATATTACATGCACAGAATAACAAATAACACGAATTTGAAGAAAAGTCTACCTACGTCACAAGGTTTCCGGTCTCCATCTATGGTTCAGTGAAGTTGGTCTCGTCGTCCCTGAACTACTGTGGCTGTGCAACGTGTTTTTTCCCCCACCATCAACTCGCCTTGCGTCAAGTAAAAGACAACCCAAAAACATTCGGCACATTATAACCAGCACCAATAACATTGAATATTTATTCAATAGTAAGATTTTGAATTTTTTAGGTATGTAATATTTAAATAATTACAGAATCTTTGAAATCATCGTGTAACGTTTGTTGGAAAATGTTTGTTTGAAAATTTTTTAAATACTTTTTCATCTCTACTTCTATCTGTTGTTTATTTAGGGTCTTGTTTCTTAGTTGGCTTTCATTTTATTGTATTGTAAAGTCTAAAATGTATTATGAAATAACGTAAATAAGTGTTTATTGTTTTACGCAAGAAATCATGCCTCGATTTTTCGTTTTCTATATTTTTTTTTTTGCAAAATAAAACCTCAGAATAAGTATTTTTTAATTTAAAAAAATTCTGTTTTTGTATTAATATAATATGCTAATAGACAGTAGAAAAATAAAAAAATATAAATATATCGTTTTTTCCAAAAAAAAAAACAAATTAGAATATTTAATTGAATTTCTAGACAAAATTATATTTTTTAAATCACAATTCTTTTTTCGAAAATTTAAAAAAAGTACTGTAATGAAGGATCTTTTTAAAACATTGAAAACCATTGTGTTCTATTTCTTGTCTAAATAAATAAATTATAGTAATTAATTAGTTATGTATAATTGTAATCTTATCTGACGAAGATAACCGACAGAGGTCAAATCATCAATCCTGAGTAGTTATGGTAAATCATATTAAACATGATGAAATTCATTTTTAAATCTGTTAGAAAAAGGTTATTTCTCAATCAAAAATAAATGTTTAACAATTAAATTATTTAAATATATTATCAACAATTGTTTGTACATTGTAATATATTTTTTTTATGATTTGATATTTTTTAATAGTTGCACAACATGAAATTATGAAATAGGTTAAAGGTTCTTTTTATTATTATTTTATTTTTTAAAATTATTTTTATTAAATATATTTCTACTGGCTTTGTTTAAATTTCTTTTGAGGAATTACTATTTTTAGCAAAACCAAATCATATTGTCATTAAATTCAATAAATAAAATGAAACAAATGATTGTTTTTTAATAATTTATATTTTTGAATTTAATTATTTTCTTGACTTATTATTTATTTTATATCATGCTTCCTTCAATTGATTTAGATGCAAACATTATAACATAAGAAGCGCAAGCTTTGCTATGTTATTTTAATTTACTTTAATTAACCTTTTCAATTATTTATTAGCCACACTTTGTAGTGCCAAATATAACAATGAAGTTGTTATCTTTCAATTATTTTAAACTCTACTAAAAAGAACAATTTATAATTATAAACTCATTAACAAATAACGTTTACCTGGATAAAAATCTTTCTTTTAATTTATCATGAATAAATTTCTACAAAGACAATGAACATGTACATGAAATATCAATTCTTACTTAACTAATAAATCATTTATTCCTCATTCATTCCTTATTTTTAATTTATTTATAATAGACATTTAAATACAAAATTACTTTATTTTAACAAAGTTAAAATCTTGAATATGCAAATTATTAGTTTCCTTTTTAGGATTTTATTAATTTCTTTACAAATTTAATTATTACTTTACTTTACATTAACATTTATTATCTTTTTTTTAAATCTCGGCTAGCTCAGGTTTAAATTTATTTAAACAACACAAATCTCTTAATCTCGGGTCATAGGTCTTTTAATGGCTCAATTGAAAGTGAAATAGAATTTAAAATGAATTTAATAATTAACAGAACTTTTGGTACTTATCAATTGCTGGTCCTTCTGATCGGTCGATTTGCACTACACATCAAACTTTAAATTTCTCTTTTATATTAAAAGACACCACACTGCTCAAAACACTATATTCCTTGGTGATAACGCTTCCTCTCGTTCCCGGGGGTTGCTCCAATTTCCAGCTTCTTTCTGCGATGACTGAAATCCTTTGGCTCTGGTGAATTGAAACTTCTTTTCTCGATCTGCTTTTTAAAGAAAACTCCTAATCTGTACTTCCAATTGTTACTTAAATCTTACTTTCCTTTGACTCTACTTTAAATTAAAACTTATCGAACTTTTTAATAAACAAAGAGACTTCTTGTCCCTTTATTTGCTGTTAAACAATTCTATGGAACACAGAGCAGACTATCTGTGCCCACAACCTTACGTCTCGGCTCCCCTTGGTAGACTACCTCTAAGAATCTATTTTTTAAGGCTCCTTCTCTCGAACACGAGTTTTCGCGCCCTGTTCGCTGATTCGTGGATTTTCACTAACATTCTCTACATGTGTCCTTTCTCGATTTCTAGTGGTTGTTTTTTTTAAATCTTTCCGTTGTGTTTTTAAGCTTGAGAACGTCTTCGATTGGCCGACCTACTTTCTCCTTGCGTTTTTGTATTTTTCTGAAGTACCGTTAGGCTTTCTACTTGTATACCGTTAAGACGCTGGCTTTCCCTTTGATTTCTCTTTTTAGTAAAAAAAAACTCTCCGCTCCTTTGAAATTCCGTTACTGTTCACCATGTGTTTGCTTCAAGGTTGTTGTAATCCTAGTTCTATTGTAATCTAACACATACATTTTTTAACTGCAAGCGACAGCTGCCGTCTCCTTTCATTTATTTAACATTGTTCTATTTTTCCATATTTATTATTTTATAAGTTATTTTAATTTATTTATTATTAGATGTCATGATTGCGATGTTTTATTTAGGTGAGATCATTATATCGTTACAACATATTAAAATTAATTTTACATATTATTTACGTTCAATATTATAAATTCTATTTAGCAATAGATTTGTTTTCAATTACACGTTTTATTTATTTTGGATAATGAGGGTGTTATTATTAATATGAAGTTTTGAGGTTATACTATGCGCCACGCATCAAGTACGTAGGGTACCAACCAATGGGAGAGCAAGAATGGCGTACAGTACCTTGCACGAGGCTAATAGAGTTGCCTAAACAAGTAATTTAATTATGTTTGTGCAATTTTGTACGAGTTAAACAATAGTTTTTATTTAAATAATGTAAATACGTTCCGTCTTAACACACTACAATATGTCAGCGTTAGAAAAATACCGGGTGTTTCAAAATGAATAGCGGGGTTTTAACGCCTTATAATTTTTATTACACTACAATTAATTACTGACCTTCCCGAATTAAGAAACAGGATTGTTACCATTCTTAAGGATGAAAACATTAAGTAGATGCTTTTGTAACCAGGAATGGTAATGTTTAAAAAGAGATCTAGATAATTTTGATTGGCCTGTAATTTATTTAACCTTTTTAAATTTAGCGATTCTGAGTTTTAAGTTAACCAATTACATAAAGTTAACATATAACATAGATTAAGTTTTTTATTAAAAGGAACTATCTGCAAAGTAACAATTGACACTAAATATATATATATATATATATATATATAGCTAGTAATTTACATTAATTATACGCCCCCCTCAAAAACGATTTAGATAATTTTTAATCAAACCCCCCCCCCATACAATTAATTACAAAGTTAAAGTAGAAAAAGACAATTCATTGAAGTATGTAATGTTACAAAAATTTAGTTATTAAATTATATATATATATATATATATTAAAATTAACAAAATTTAATTAATTAATTACACATAAAATATATGATGGCCAACTGTAAAAAAAAAAAAAAATCTTTTTAAATATATATTTTTAACAAAGGAAGATATTTATTCTTAATTGATGTTTTTGACGTCAACTTTAGAATTTTGAAAATTAACCCCTTTGGGGTCGTAAGGTCGAAAGGTGCATGCTTATCCCATCCATTACAATTTTATTTTATTTTGCATTATATATATATATATATATATATATATATATATATATATTTCACAAATACACTTCAAGTTTATTCTGACTAATTGAAATTCACAGGTAAAGTTGTTTATTAGTTTTCACTTTTGTATCTTTTACATTACTTATAAGAAAGTCCTTAGGTCTTAGCATGGACTTGAAATTTACTGCAGGAACTTAATTTTTTACAGCATGCTGGAACCAGCCGTATAGGTGCAGAAATACATGTAGCAATTAAAGAATGAACAGACATTACTTGACAGGTTTATACATTTCTGTTGTAGATTCATGAGCAACATATTTCTCTGTAACTAAGTTTTATAAAAATGCAATTTCTTTAAAGTCAAAATGTTATATATATATATATTCAAATAATTACTGCATGACTACTTTATAAAAGATAAAAACGAAAAGGGAGCTTTTCGTTTTAAAAGATTGTTTGAATTTAAGCTGGTACAATTTACAGACAATTCAAAAATCAGTTGTAATTAAATTTAATGATTTATTAATTGATGATTTGATTTTATAATTACTAAAATAAAAGCTTTGTTTTATTCTTTCAAAAGATTATATAAATTTATACTCTAAAAAGAATTTACAGACAACTTAAGGTTTAATTATAATTGAAAACAGATTTCAAAATTTTATATTTATAAAATAGAATGCATATTTTAAGGTTAACTTAATAAGGTTTAAACTGAAAACTTTGGTTTACCTAGTCTAGCAGAGTCGAACGCTTGTAAGGCTCAGATGAGATTGATTACAATAAACTAGATACATTTCATTGAAACTTAACACGATTGGTTTTTTTAAATTTAGAAACATGAGTTTTCGCACGCCTTTAGTAAAATGTTTAAATCGTTGAAGTAAAAGTAAAAAAACAAACTATTTATAATTTTGAAAGAGTTGCGACATGCATTCTGAAACTAAACTCAGATAACTGTCGTTATCTCTAGAACAGAGACTGCCTCAAGGCTATCGCCTCGGGGCAAGTCCACAGTCGAATCAGGAGAGGCTGTTTTCAGACTAGTCCGCTAGATTGTAGCAGCTCACGGCCGCTCTAAATTAGGTAGGACGTTACAGGATTGAAGCAGCTGTTACAGCAATTACTCAAGAAACACTAATCAAAGTTTGGGAAGAACTCGCATATCGTCTTGACGTGTGCCGTGTGACTATTAGTGCTTACATTGAACACTTGTAGGCTTTTTTGTAAAACTCTTTGAGTTGCTTTTTCATTTGATGTGTCATTTATAGCGGTAAGTTTAATGTAATAAAAGTTATAAAGCATCAAAACCCCGCTATTCATTTTGAAACACCCGGTATTTATATTTAAACTTTTTGTTTTAACGGTAATAATTGTTTTCTCTGTTATAATGGTACAGTACAAAATTAAATAATAGTTTTAAATTTAAGTTTCTTACAATTATAGGGGAAAGATTTGTATTACATTTATTTATTTAGTTGGAATAATATTGTTTTCGTTCAGAAATCTCTGCCGATTTGTTTACAAGCAAGGACATTTTTTACTGATGCAATTTTTTTAAATTGTTCGTAATTTTTTTTTTTTGGCCATTTGGATGCAAGCAGTATCTACAATTTTATTCAACTCCTAAAATGAACGTAACTGTAGAATAATATCGACAGTGGGGAAACGGGTTGGCAAACCCGCACGGTCCCTATTGGTTTCTTCAAGGTCAGGCTGTCTACTATCTTCTCACTTAACGGATTTGACTCGTGGCGGTTTATCCACTTAATAAAGATACTGATGCACATTCCTGAAACTTTGTGTATTAATTGTATGTACACAAATGATGGCAAATGTTTGAATAAATTATAACAGTATTTGATATTTTTTATCTGTTATAGTATCAATTTATTCTACAACAAATAGATATTTATATTTCAAAAAATATATGTATTTGAATTTTTAACGATTGTGGTCCTAAAAATTGGTAAAAACGGCGGGGAAAATATTAATCAATAATTACAATATACCAACATATACTGACAAAAATTGTGAACTCAAAATGTTCCCATCTGTTAACGATCTTTTAAAAAAATTGATCTTCATTGTTCACCATTAATTATATAATCATATACTTTTTTTAAATCAAAATTATTCCTTTGCATAATAACATTAAATGGGACATACTGTTTAATTATTAGAGTAATTATAAACGATTACATAATTTTTGGCACAAGCAGACTCAAGGTGAACAACAAGGAAAAAAGAAAAGAAAACTAATGACAGCAACTCCCAAACAATGGACATAACGGTCAAACATTGCAAGACAAGTGTGAACCACAATGACGTCATGAGAACTATGGCAACATGGCTTAGTGCATGTTTTGGGACGTTTTATTCACAGATTTCCATTGTTTGATCTCACGCGGTAACAAACGCGTTTATTGATTTAAATTCGGATCTAGACAACATTAAAATTAATTATTATATATATTACGAGTAATATATTAAAAAAATATTTTATATTGTTTTATTACCACTTATTTTAGTTATTTAAAAATTTTATGGTAACTGTCAGGTTTGATAAATAAATTTATACCTAGGAAAACTCGCCTACTTTATTTTGAGGCAAATGACTTGAGACAGAAGAGGCGAAGAGTTTTTTGAGATCCGTCAGGCTGTTAATAATAAAGTTACGAGAAGTAGGCCGTAAGATAGCAGCACTTGAGAATCCAATTTTTGAACTTCTAGTCATACCATTGTAAAAATCAATGGTATAATTAAATTTGTTGTTTTGTTTTACAAACTTATATATATTTTAATTTAATATATAACATCCTCATCAATATTTCGCTTTCACGACTGCCAATCTATTTTGAAATATGACATCACATATAATTTAAGTTTGTTACCTAACATCTTGCCACAATGTGGTGTGCATTTTTATTAAAACTAAACTATGTTATTTTATTTTCGTAATTTGTTACATAAATTCATACATTTTCAGTAAGCACTGTGAAATTCACTATCTTAACTGAAAATTTCCCTAATCAGAATAACGGCAACTAAAACTAAAAACACAATAATTATATAGTTTATTCCCTTAAATACTCTGTCGTACATTTCTATAACATCCACAGAGGGTTCCACTTCTAAACTAAAACTAACATTTATATATATTCTAACATTAAATGATGTCCTACCGCCACTTCCTACTCCACAGATGTATCAACCTATCAATTTGACGCCATGTATTTTTTGCTATCTATAAATAAAAATTAATCCATTGATAAATTTTTAAACTCTTAAGTCACTTCAGAATTAGATCGTAGTCTACAATTAATACCCAAATTATTATTGTTCTTCAATTATATTTAGTTTTTAATTTATTACTTTTATTATATTATTTGTTTCCTGCACTAATTTGTCTTTGAAATTTGGCGTATATTTTTTCTTTTATTTTTCATTCACGTGTTTTAGTATACTCCATTTATGTTATGCTGTACCTTTTCATTTTATTGTGTCATTCTATTGTATTAATTTATATATTGTCATTCTATATATTTAATTTGATTGAGTATTACATTTAAAATTGAATACTATCACAGATATGATTTTGTGTAAAGTGTCTTGCGTTTCTCCCTTTTCTTTGTTGTACGTTTATTAAAACTATTTGTTGTTGCCACCTTTCATAAATAATGTTATTCGTTAAATGAGATTAGTTGCACGCTGATAAAAAGAAAGACCTATTTACTATTGTTATAATTAACACGATATATTAGAAATTTATATATTTAACAAATTATTGAATGAAACTAAATAACTGATTAAAATTAAAAAAGTAATTTATAGATTTAATTACGACGAATTTAAATACAATATTATTTACTGAACGGCAGTAAAGTAATACTATAAATATAAATAGAATGTCTTAGGGATACATGAGGAAAGCTGGCATTAATAATGCTGCTGACGTCATAGATGACCTTCGCTTGAAACTAGCCACGCCCCAGCCTGAGTTTTATATTAATCTGACTTTCGTTTTGTAATTTTCTCACCATCTTGCGTAACCATCGTAGAAAAAATAACGCTCTTGCGTATAAATACAGAGCTATAGGAAATCGATTTAGAAATTGTTAAAAGTAAGTTCCATAAAATAAAGCCAGACCATAAACCAGAACTAAAATACCATAAGCTTAAATTATTGAATAACACTTTTATATTACTTTATTCTTTTCTTAAAGATTACGATAACAATTGTAAAATAACATGGCAAATACGACGTGCAATAAATTATAACACATTTGAAACAACTAGTACGATGCGCAGTTTTGATAGTATATAAAGGTCGTTACATACACTTAATACTTTTTGAACGGTTAGTAGTTTGTTGCTAAGCAAAGCTTGACTATGATTCATTCATAATTGGTAAAATTTAAGCATTTGTATTAGAATCGTTGGTCTTGAAGGGAAAGATAGAAACAAAGACATGTAGATAGAAATGAACTGTTTAAGCGAGTTCAATAACCCCGACAATTGTGAAGTCGAGCTTCACTCGAGCTTCGATCTATGTTTAACATTGTAACGATTCCAAAGATAGAGTTGTATGGAAGAATGTCGAGTGAATCAATATTTGATTTGATATAGACAAAGACATGAGGTTGCTATTTGAAATTATTTACAGCTTGAATTGAAAATGAAAGCCCTTGATTGTGTTAAAAATCAAGATTATTGATTGTTGAAGGAGAGAATGCGCGTCACTCTAAAGGTCAATGCTACTACAGACCACTAGAAAAACATTCGCGCAGTGGCCACAGTACGGGAGTGTAAAGCAGCGTAATATGCCACTTCTTATATTTTATTTGTAATTATATGTACTTATTCTTAATACTAAAATAAAACATATTTTGATTAGTTTATATGATTAGTTCATATTTTGATTCGAAAACTAATTGTTATCTGAAAATATAAGTGAAGAAGGCCGCACAGGTAGAGGAGTGAGTCAGTTGGCGGGGTAGGGAGGAGTACAGCTGTCAGGTCGCTACTAGTCTGCTTGCTTATATTCGGCGTTTTATTAGCCGTAGAACAACTAAGGCTGCTCTTCCATAATATTAACAACAACACTGGATACTACTTCAAACAGATAAACAAATAAAATGTTTTTGGAACGATTAATATCGACCGCACACTCATTAGACAGAAGCTGCTGTCGCTGGAGGGCATTCGCACAGACCTCCCTTATTCCTGCCCATCCAGCCGGCCGCTTCTTCACACATATTTCCAGCAACATGGATAGTAATTTTCTCAAGGACAACCTAAATAATTTTCAACTGCCTCGCATTATTTGAATTGTTAACCAATACCAGCACTTCATACAATATGCAATAGTTATTACTTTAATAAAATATTTCTTAGCTAGCACTGAACTCTGTAGTGAATACAATAAAAATCTTGTTATCTAGTGCTGCACTCTGTACTGATCGGCGGATTCTACTCACATACACGTTATATAGTGCTTCACTCAACTGTGAGAAGACATAATAGCAAGCGATAAGATATTTAAATATTATTAGTTTTACCTAAGAAAAGAAGTCCCATGGCTTGTGAGGTTTAACAGTGTATGAGTTAAACAGTTGTATTTTTTCAGTTCAGAATACGCTAAATTTGGGAAGAGAATAATGCCCGCTTGTCCTTGAAGTTACCAAGGAATAAACCGATAGATGGCAGCACTGGAGTCTATTCTTTTAACTTTAAACCATATCATGGATCCGGCTTATACATTTTGATATAAAATCAATGAAATTACAAAAGTTTCCCATTTAAAAAAAATGTTATTCGTGAATTCAACCTTGTTAATTGCAGATTATATACTGTGAATAATTGAGTATCGAACAGTTTTTTCCCCTTCAATTGAACTCAGTTTTATTTATTACCAGCTTAATAGAATCGTGGAACTTGGAAGATGTGCATTTACAATTTGGCAAGCCCTGGCGTCGAACACGCTATATGTAGCGTATCCTCAATGTAGGAATGGGTCTGGGTGAAGAGGAAAAGAAAGGCCCCACACTTCATTTGTTGCGTTTATTTTCAGCGGTATAAACCCAATAAAAAAATATAGACCTCAAATGCTTCTGTGTAAACGCGAACCCCTACTTTCGTTTGTTTTATCTGTGTAAATAAGAATAAAACGTCTGTCACAGAGTTGTAACTTTAGGAATTAAATGTAGCTAAGCAGTAACCTAATTTGTGTACCTAGTTTTCATGGAATGGGTTGTACCGTCAAGATAGGCTAGGGAAGGGAGGACACGTCCATTACACCAGACACAATCCTAGTCTGAGGCTACTGTAGCTATCTCCGAGCAGTATCCCACGGCGACTCAAACTACAACCACCGAATATACAAAAATCTGGAGGAATTTTATTAATTCTTTTAATTCTAAATAAAGTTTTAATTATGTACTAACTTTGAAATAAATAAAATGTATGTTATTTAAAACCATTTTAATTAAACATAGGGTTAAAGCTTACTAGATAACGTACCTACGTAGAAAAGAAAACGGCAAAGAACATTGAATCAGTGGTTCTTGAGTCATAATAAAGGCTGGTAGAGTTTTACCGAAAAAGGCACGAT
Organism: Aphrophora alni; assembly: GCA_963513935.1. Lineage (NCBI taxonomy): Eukaryota > Metazoa > Arthropoda > Insecta > Hemiptera > Aphrophoridae > Aphrophora > Aphrophora alni. The sequence goes on from OY740772.1 coordinate 9,661,833, forward strand.
TGACAACTCAAAGGGGATTAATATAAATACATATCATTAAATTATGATAAAATACCTATTTTTATAACGCCACCTTTTGACGTGAAGTTATCTGCGCGAAAATAATTAAAAATAACAAGCTATAGGAAGTGTAAGTGTTTGTTTAGATTTGTAAGTTTCTTCTCAAGATATATGTTTCCGGGTACAGTATTTCCAGGTTGTGTATTATATTCGTGGATAACAGTTATTTCGACCAGATACGATTCTTTACTATACGGGCAGAAAAAACGCGACCGAATGTCGGCGGCAGAAAAGCGTAAGCATTGTATTCCTGGTTAACCTATGGACTAGACTATACGAACCGAATTGACCACGCCGACAGAAGCGTCAGCAAGCGGAGAGGCGATTTTTACGCCAAGCGACGCGCAAATTCGACTAGCAGAAATTCCGCTTATTAAACTATACGGACAGAACCCCGACCGAAAACAAAAGCGCACCAGGTGGCTCTCTGTAGAACCTAGAATCAAAACAAACCAAGTTGAGGAATTTTACAAGTAAGGTTATATTCAACTATTATGTTCGACACTGAACGGTTTATTGTAAAAGTAGAAGAACGACCAGCCCTTTACGACGTGAGTTGTAAGGAATATAGTAATAAATTTATTTAATCACAATGTTAGATTGAGGTTTGCAAGGCAATGGACGGGGACACGGGGAGTGGGATAAAAGTGGGTGGGTTGACCATCGCCTTTCCTTCTCCGTAAAGATAACATCATGCAAACAACTCAATAAATGTGCTGCACCAACACAAGCGATATCTATCTCATCCATTTTGGTACGGAATAGACTATAAAAATAGGTTATAATGTTACAACAAGCATTTCGTCAGTCCAAAAAACGCTGGTATAGTTACGCACTCCGAATTTCGGCGCAGAAACCTGATGTTTCGCTCGCGTTTTTTCTGCCCGTATAGTATGGCCCTAAGTGGAAAACTGTTCGTATTTTGAGATTTTAATTAAACATACCATATTAATTTTAACAAATAGGAATTTACCAACCGGATTTTAAATGAAAGTGGGGCCGAAATGATGTTCACTGGGCAACTTATTTTGTATTTATTCAAACTAATTATAGCACTGAGCATGATGTAATTAATCACAATGGAATACGACTTTTGTATAAAACCAAATGATGGATATTCAAGATTTTTAAAGAATCATATCACTTTTGTATTTATTATTATATTTATTTTTAAGGGCCAGGATTGAACTGCGAACTTCAGTTTTGATAAACGAGTAAACAACACAATGAAGTTTATTTTATTTTATGGAATAATATGTATTAGTCCCAAACCCACTGTTTCCTACTACCTGGATTTAAAACAGTAATTGATGTAGTTTCATTGTTGTCGTAAGTTTTAACTGACCGTGTAAGATAGGCGGGGCGAATCAACTTTCAGAAAGTAAATTGTTAAAAAGATAGGCGAGGAAGGATTTCCAGAGCCCACAGAGTATTGTTGAGGTTGTTGACGTCTGCGTTGCGATCTTCTGCTCCTGACGCTGGAGGCTTCCTGTTGTACCAACGTGATTCCGTTAAGACTTCTCAGCAAGGTTTCTGGAAAGGAAATGTAGGCCGATGAGTTGTCCTAATTTTTCTTCCCTAAAGGGAGATAACTCGAAAGGTTTGCCGCTGAGAATAACCTCAATTTTAACTTTCTTAAAAGGAGGCGACTTGAAGAATTGACAGACCGGTTACTCAGATTTCAATTGGAGGCGGTATAACGGGTCGTTCGCCAGTTGTAACTCCAATCCCCTTCTTTTAAGAAAGGAGGTGACAAGGTAAGTGATGAAGGTGTGTGTATGAAACATAAGTTTAAGGTAATCAAGTTGCCCCCCTCTCTCTGGAAACGAGTCAGATTGTTGTGTGATACAAGTGTTCTCAGCGTATGCAATCTCTCTCTCTCTCTCTCTCTCTCTCTCTCTCTCTCTCTCTCTCTCTCTCTCTCTCTCTCTCTCTCTCTCTCTCTCTCTCTGCGCGTTGGAAAGGTTGTACGTTGCAGTTCCAGTTGTTTCTGGTTATATCTAAGTTTGAATAATTTTCAAGCTGTCAGAGGTTGCGTCATCCGTGAGTGTCAATGTGCACGAGGATTAGGGACAAGTAAAGACCCAACTGTTTTCCTTATTGCCTTTTTAAGGAAAACTAAAAATTATATATCAAATTATTTCGATATTATAGTGTGCTTCTCTCGACTATTTACAATCTTATTCAGCAGAGCCTAAATATGTTCTCTAAAGAACTCCACCCGCGCCCACTCAACCTACAGAGATGGAGATGGTCTCATTGGAAAGCTTAGGGTCAGAGGATCAGTAGTATACATACAACGTGAACGTGTGACCTAACCCACGATCACTTTTCCGGCGTTTGTTGAAATGATTTTTGGTGGCATCATAATTATTAAAACCTATTTCAGGAGTTCTACCGGGCCGATTTTCATTTGTTTTAAATGAAAGAAAATTTCACCATTTTTCCAAAAAAAATTATTAATTGTCAATTTTATTTAAATATTTAAAAGACATTTGTTTAAAACACACATAACAGCCTTATTCTGACATCAGTCACAGATCACACCAGATTCACTAATATATTCGATGTATTGGGCTTAATCAGCTGTTTTAAATACGCATTGTTATAATGGTTGCTATGATAACTTAATTTGTATGTAAAATCACAAAATCATGTTTAAAACATTTTAAAATTATTTCACATTGGTCTTTGTTGATTAACCTATCTTTGTGCACTAAAAGCTCCCACTTAACCTACAGAGATGAGGATGGTCTCATTGGAAAGGTTAGGGTCTCTAGCTTAGGGTTAGAGGATCAATAGTATATAAAGATCGTGACAGTGTGATCTCTGCCACAGTTACAAGCAGGCCCACACTTTTGGTGGTTTTTTAAATATGGTTTTTGGCGAAAACCGTTTAGTTTGTTATTACAGTCACTGAAAGAAAACATTCATGTTTGAAAAGTTAGGACTGTAATACTAAGGGAGCAAGCAATACATTACATTTTCTATTTATACTAGAACCTATAAAAATAATTAATAATTTTTTTTTTAATACGGAAGGAGTAAAAGCCGAATAGCCAAATAGGAAAATAACATACATTGTTACAATTTTGTTCTCTCCTAAGGCCTCAGACATAGGCCGACCACGGGTGGCTTATTTACCTAGTTACTTGTCATGTGTTAATTGACGTTATTTTTCCAGGTGAAAATTACGTTTAGTCAGTAGAATCAACAAATCAAATAATATTAAACAAGCAAGGTGTGAATTTATTGTTTTCGGATGTGAGAAATCAATTTATTTAATTTAGGTCTCGACTTTTAGGGACCCCTCGGAGACGCACAAAGTGTGAGTACGGATGAGGCAATTCCGAAGTCCTATATTCTGTTCACTCTCGGATTGCGGCTGGCGAAGGGTATGTCGCTCACGCACACAAACGAGGGCGTTGCCCTGGAGGGGATTTAGAGCAGACGTTGACCTGTGAATTTCTGAGAATTTGGGCTGGTGTTGGTGAGTGTGTGTGCGTGCGTGGGACTGGGGCAGGTAGAAAACCTTCGCCAGCCGCAACCCGAGAGTGAACAGAATATAGCTGGATAAACAGCAGTGAATTTTAGGAGGTTAAATTAATTTATACGAATTAATAAAATAAATCTCAGGCCTATTTACAATTCAACAAAAAAGCCATCCACCACGCAAATCAATCTGTTATCGTAGACAGCTTTTTTTCCCTCCCTGTTGTTTAAAAAGCATCTTGGTCATCACAGCCAAAAAATAGAGAAAGAGAACACAAAATGAAGACCCTTTAGCCCTAATGATTATTCGCTGTTCAATTAATATCATTTCCTGCTTATGAAATGAGGTTTCTGAGCTACTATCCATCAAGAAAACATTGGCTCAATCAAAGTTAAAATGTGATGATGCTGTTTTTCCTGTCTATACTATTTACAGTTATTTTAAATAGTTATAATAAAATCTATCATAAAGTTAAATAGTTTATTTTCCCTCTTATAATGTCTAATATTTTTGAGATTTAGAAATTTTTCCATAGAATTATGTCGTCTCTTTCAATTAATACGGTTTTTCCTGTTTCTTTTCTAAAAAATAGAATCCTGAGTTTTTCAATAACTTCCATAAGGTTGTCCTTGGATTCTTAGTTGACTTTGGATGCCAGTATCGGAGACGGGTATACAACTAATAACAAATCCGTTATACTTGTGACTCTGAATGGTTTTGCATTCAGTTTTACTATGACTTTTACTTGGAGACACTACATTTCCTTTTTTCTGTCCACTTAGAAATCTGGTACTTGTTGCAGTAGCCTCACTGGTTCTTTAATGCAAAAACAGACTATTTCTTTGGATGCCGCTTTTTAATATAACAAACGACAAAGATAAGAAACAATAACAGTGTTAAATGTTTTAAAAACCCAAACATATTTATGGCCTCCGTCTTGGTAGAGACCTACACTCCTACCACTGTCTCGGTTTACAGTTGTGCTAATTCACTCGAGTGCCCATGTTCTGTTTAAGGGTGTTTACAAAACCAATTAGGTAAAAAAAAAAAAATGTAAAAACTGGTGACTGCATGTGAACCGCAATAAATCCGCGGTTTGTAATAAATCCCCTATTGGCTGGGGTAAATTCCACGTCCCGCTTTCACTGCACTCTCCCAGGCCCAGGACGGAGTACAATCACGTCCTTACAGAATAGGATAGTATAAACATCGATGGGTACGACAAATTTATGATCCTGAAATACCAAGAAATACGTTTGCTTTATTACCAATAGCCAATAGGGGAGCAAGAATAGCGCGCTGTTGTCAATTCGAACAACACCCTGCACGAGGCTAGGTGGAGATCGAGGCTACCGACGTCTTGCAATGTTAATACAATTGCGTAAATAAAGTAATGTTAATAGAGTAGAGTAAATAAAGTAGTTTTAAAATATTTGCATAGGTTTTTTTATGAGTTAAACGATAGTTTTTTTTTGTTTTCATAATTTAAACATTTTCAGTGTAACAGATACATTAACATTATATGTCACTTATCATACTTAAAGACGAACCTATAAAAGAAATGTATAACAAATTATTATTATTACGTTTAGTCCTTTGGATGAATATATTGCTTTGAAATCTAGTTCATTTTCTAAATAATACAAATTATTCGCTAGGTGAAGAAAATTTATTAAGGCCTGTTATTAACTAATAATAACGACAAAGGAACAAAGCGGAATGAAACTAACTATAAAATCAGGACAAATCGAACAGATTAATGTGTCTGGAAGTAAACAAGGAAATACACAGCTCAAACATTGACTCGACAGACAGTTGCCGAATAATAAATATTTTTATATCATTTGGTATTCTCATATAATTCTAAAATTTGTCAATACCGTACAAACTCGCTAACACGACCCTCAATAACAAGTGCATTTTTCTAATCCCCCTGGGATTGCCATAACAATTAATGTTAAAGATACCTCTATAGCACAACTATTATTATTTTAAAAACCTCAATACCACAGATTTTTGTCGCCATACAGATCGCTGCTCTAACCCTACACACCTTTTTGCGAAACCGAACCTTTATAGCAAGATAGTCATATTTGCGATTTCCATGGCAAATAATGGTTTACGACGAAAATTTAGACATGCTAAACCAAAGTGTGCAATTTATCGCAAAAATGTAAACCATTAAAAAGAAATCGCAGAGCTATCAATAACATTGTTGTTTATTTACATTGGTTCTTGCTTATTGCGTCAAAAGTCTTCTCGGAAATAGAATTCACAACAAACTTGACATACATTTTTATCTTGTTTTCGATGAACTAAGTAGCTGAAACGGATATTTATGGGTGTCAGGTGTTGAATTTTTCTTTGTTTGTGTGGTAACACCAATAAAAAAATAAATAAAATAAAATAAATAAATTTTTCTAAAGAATGCATAGTTTAGAAAAATATGCAAATTAGAAATATTTTGATTGTATGTGAAAATAATTAAAGGAAAATTAATAAACATTAAGATTTAGATAAATAGGGAATAATAAATAATAACCCTGTTAGGATTTACGAAAATAAGAAGTTCAGAAAGCAAATTTGAGGTTAGATGGTTAAGTTACTAAGGTCTCAAAAATGTTAAAGTTTTTATTTGGAATAGTTTAATAATAATTAAATGGAACAATAAAGTTTAAAATGTTGAAGTATCTAATTTGAAATATTGTTATGATTAATAAATAATGTGATGTAAGGGATTTTGATGAGTTTTAAAGTAAATAATTGAGAAATTTAAGATAAAATGTTTTAAAAGGAGTAATTTAATAAAAAAGAGATGATGATGTTTTAAATAAAAACTAAGGTGTTGCTGGGAAAATAATTGTGAGTAAGTTTTTTTTTAAAAGTAATTGAGATATTTTTTTTTATAAGATAATAAGAGATAATGTTTTTCTTTAATAAGGGAGAAATGAATGTACAAAAGTACTTAAAAATAGTGTCGAGAAATGAAGTCTATAAAGAGGTTTTCCTTGAAGAAAGTAATTTGGTTGCATTGAGAGTTTCTTTTAAGTTTAACAAGAAGTTTTTTTTTATCTACGAGGTTTCTTCGATGATATAGGAAGAATTTGCGACGTATTATTGAGGTTCTACGAGATTTACGACGAAATGTGATAGCGAGCCAAAGGGGCACTATACACATAAGGTTTTAAATGAGTTTCTACGAGGATATATGAGTTTTTTTACTGCGATGAAATATGAGGAAGCGTCGAAGGTTACGACGATATTGAGTTTTTAAATGAACTTATTACAGGTATCTACGAGGAAATAATAAGTTTGACTACGATGAAATACGTGGTGTACACAATTATTTATATGTGGTGATATAAATAATTAAAGAAGTTTTTATAAGAGGTCAATGCAATCAAATTATTAAGTTATGAGAAGCCTATAATGATGAGTTTTGAGATGAGACACTATGAGGTAATATTAATGTAAAAGGAGTTTTTTAAAGATAATAGATGAATTTTTTAATGTTGTTCAAGAAAATTAAGTAGTATTTGTAATTTGAGGTGAAGTCATGAATAATGAAGTTTTTTTAAATGTTTTATGAGATCTATAGAGAAGAAATTAACCCAGCAAAACCAAACAAGTTGAGAAATTTTGTGAATAATAATAATTTAAGTAATGACATTATAAGATAAATAATAAAATAGGTTTGAGATTAATAAATGGATATAATTTAGTCATAATAATAAACGTAAATCTAAAAGTAGTATTATATTTAAATGCTGTAATTAAAGAATATAATAATTAAGATAAAAGTACATTCAAAGCCAATTCCAGAAGGTTTCCAACTAATAAGTCAAAATTTTAGTAGTTTTTTTCCCCTCTCAAATTATACCATTCAATTTTTGGTGAATTGATATGAAATGCTTGCTCAATTACAGGACAAAGTCACAGAAAATTTATATTGTAATTTATATTTATAATGTGAAAATGTTTAATTGCTTTTACCCTGTTGCAGGTTTGACTACACTAATGTAGAAAGATTTGTGGATTAAGTAGCCAATTGACTACATTTAGTTGGCTAGACCTGTTGGGTTATATAGGTATATATTTTTTTTTGAATTAAATATAAATCATATGCATATATTTTGTGACTAGATTTTGATATTGTATCATAGAAGAATTGTAGATTATTTGTTTTTATTATTTGTGCAATTGTTTTTATTATTATAAAAAAGATAGGGATAGGAAATTGTTAGTTTATTTATTATTTGTTTGTTGTATAAAAAAGTGGGTAGGTTTGTAATACGACATCGGGACGATGTCTAGTAGGCGCCGGTGATGATAGGAAGAAATCATATTCACAAAGCTCAGAATGACCCAACTATTGTGAAACAAGTAAAAAAAATGTTGAAATGCTTGACTTGCAAACTCAACTAGGTTACCAAGACAACAAAAGGTATATAAGCAATCAGCAGGATTCAGAGGGCTCTCTTGTCTTTTGGAGCTTGGAAGATACACGGCTGTGTGGCTAGCCGTGGTGGAAGATGGCCCAGGAAATCTACGCAACAAACCGTAAGCAAGCATTTCTATACATTAAGTCACCAGGTAGAAGACTTGTAATTTCTTTTATTTAAAATATAATGATAGTTGGAATACTTCTGGGCTTTGAATAAATAATATTGTTTTGTTTTTTGTTCAATTAAATTCCTATTATTGTATTAAAGTTTTGTAGTTAAATTGTTGTATTAAAGTTTTGTAGTTAAATTATTGTATTAAAGTTTTGTATTTAAATTATTGTATTGAAGTCTTGTAGTAAAGTATAGTAGTAAAGTATCAGGCAAATAAATGGATATAAGTTTAATACCAAAGATAAGATTTAATAAAAACTGAACCACTGATCTTGATTATTAATTGAAATTAAAGAACCCAGGCAGTTTTAAGGGCCGTTTATAGCAGTTCACAACCTCAGTAGTAAGTCGTTTTATACCGCGGAACCTTTATAGCAAGAGTTCAATCTCAGTAGTAAGTCGTTTTATATAGCGGAACCTTTATAGCAAGAGTTCAATCTCAGTAGTAAGTCGTTTTATATAGCGGGACCTTTATAGCAAGAGTTCAACCTCAGTAGCAAGTCGTTTTATATAGCGGATCTTTATAGCAAGAGTTCAACCTCAGTAGTAAGTCGTTTTATACCGCGGAACCTTTATAGCAAGAGTTCAATCTCAGTAGTAAGTCGTTTTAAATAGCGGAACCTTTATAGCAAGAGTTCAATGTCAGTAGTAAGTCGTTTTATATAGCGGAACCTTTATAGCAAGAGTTCAACCTCAGTAGTAAGTCGTTTTATATAGCGGAACCTTTATAGCAAGAGTTCAACCTCAGTAGTAAGTCGTTTTATATAGCGGACCTTTATAGCAAGAGTTCAACCTCAGTAGTAAGTCGTTTTATATAGCGGAACCTTTATAGCAAGAGTTCAACCTCAGTAGTAAGTCGTTTTATATAGCGGAACCTTTATAGCAAGAGTTCAACCTCAGTAGTAAGTCGTTTTATATAGCGGAACCTTTATAGTAAGAGTTCAACCTCAGAAGTAAGTCGTTTTATATAGCGGAACCTTTATAGCAAGAGTTCAACCTCAGTAGTAAGTCGTTTTATACCGCGGAACCTTTATAGCAAGAGTTCAATCTCAGTAGTAAGTCGTTTTATATAGCGGAACCTTTATAGCAAGAGTTCAATCTCAGTAGTAAGTCGTTTTATATAGCGGAACCTTTATAGCAAGAGTTCAATCTCAGTAGTAAGTCGTTTTATATAGCGGAACCTTTATAGCAACAGTTCAACCTCAGTAGCAAGTCGTTTTATATAGCGGAACCTTTATAGCAAGAGTTCAATCTCAGTAGTAAGTCGTTTTATATAGCGGAACCTTTATAGCCAGAGTTCAATCTCAGTAGTAAGTCGTTTTATATAGCGGAACCTTTATAGCAAGAGTTCAATCTCAGTAGTAAGTCGTTTTATATAGCGGAACCTTTATAGCAAGAGTTCAACCTCAGTAGTAAGTCGTTTTATATAGCGGACCTTTATAGCAAGAGTTCAACCTCAGTAGTAAGTCGTTTTATACCGCGGAACCTTTATAGCAAGAGTTCAATCTCAGTAGTAAGTCGTTTTATATAGCGGAACCTTTATAGCAAGAGTTCAATCTCAGTAGTAAGTCGTTTTATATAGCGGAACCTTTATAGCAAGAGTTCAACCTCAGTAGTAAGTCGTTTTATATAGCGGACCTTTATAGCAAGAGTTCAACCTCAGTAGTAAGTCGTTTTATACCGCGGAACCTTTATAGCAAGAGTTCAATCTCAGTAGTAAGTCGTTTTATATAGCGGGACCTTTATAGCAAGAGTTCAACCTCAGAAGTAAGTCGTTTTATACAGCGGACCTTTATTGCAAGAGTTCAACCTCAGAAGTAAGTCGTTTTATATAGCGCGACCTTTATAGCTTATAGCACTTCCCAGTGCATTTTATGCTCAGGTCTAAACATGAAAACACAGCTTCCTCCCCTTCCCGTGCGCCCGCTGTCAAATTGGTTCAGTGATGTTTATTCATGTTTAGTTCGTTTGCTGTGCATTGTATTGTTTGGAACATTCATTGAAATGAAAAAGTAAAATTATTGTACGACATTTTCTGAACACTGTATATTAAAAATGACCGCCATTTAACATTTTCAATTTGATTTTTCTGAATTTCAGTAGGGTTCTACATGAGCACAAGAGGAACTTATTGCAGACTGAATGGTTGAACATAAATTATTTATTTTTTAAACGTCTAAAGCATGGACATCTAAAAAGGTAAATAATTCATCAATACCATCAGAACATAAGACAAAAAATGGGAAATAAATTACTTTTCACAGGGACTTTCGATATTGATTTCGTTAACTTCCCTATATGTGAGATAGTAGGAACGTATTATTTACTGAAATAAACTGGTTTCAAGTAACGAAGAAAACATAACCTTTACTTCGTTCTAGATATCAGTTTCAAACTGCAAATGAAACTAAAATAACTTTACAGCAAATGATGTCATCATCAAACGAACAAGTTGCGTTTTAAATTATACAGTAGACAAATGCAATCGTCACAACACGTGTTTACTTCAGAAAGTCGAGATTTAATTTCAAGTAATGACTATTAGTGCTATTTTATAAAATAGACTTCTGCAGTTTCCTTATTGAAATGCTGACAACCGAGAAGGCACGTTCCTCCTAGAGGGGACCCTCTATAAATATTCTACTTGATAAGATAGCCTCACTGTTTATGATTCTGTCATATGCAAGTTTCTCCTGATTAGAGTCCCTGTAAGATATTTCTTCCTTGTGTAGTGTAGTTCTTTGAATTTTTTTTCTTTCTGATAATTTAGTCTTAGTTATTTTGACTTTTCAGGGAAAAGCTTTGGGCCTCGGTTCCTGTTTAAGTTAATTAGTTTTCCATTCCAACATAAGGATAAAAAAAAATTGATTTTTTATTTACTGATAATTTTTTAATTTATATTCAAAAAGTAATCCATTGCCCTTCTGAAATCCAAATGGGGATAATTGATATTAAGCAAAATTCTGCATTTAGAAGTAAATAAAAGAAAATATTTCGAATATACAACTACTTTCAAAACTTACATAATTTAGTATTGCAATACTTTAGATTGATGTTTGTCTGAGAACAAGTTTTTCCATTATAAAAATATTAGGAAGTAATACCGTTCTAAACTAAGGGATGTTTACATGATAAATGTGATCTTGTTCAGAAGAAGTCATAAACAATATGCAAATTCAAAAGCCGCTAGATATTTCTAGTTTTGGTAATTATATAGCAGAGCTGCCTCACTTCAAAATCAATTTTTATGGGTTTTATTCGTCAAATAAATGCTGGAAAAATATTTTATTATCGAAAAAAAGTGTCGGAAAGATGATTACATAATACAATAATACAATTACACAAGTAGTTTTTTCGTGAAAAAATTAACTCTTTGTTATCTTTCATACTCATGACATTCACTTCAATAAATGTATATATATAGCAACCTGGCCAAACCTTTCGTGACATATAATAATACAGCCCTACATATGCGTACACTGAAGCACATACGCAGACAATTGAACGCCAATGGAGGGAAGTGCGAGGAAATGTGCCGCGATATGGAAATTCAAAACAACATTTCCATGGCCATATAGCCGAATTTATGTTTAAAAGAAAGTACAATGAGTATAATACTCGTTTTCATCATTTATGGCGAATTACGAGTGAAATACATTTAAATTCAATAAATTCCTCTTTTACTGAATTTGCAGCAGAATTTGACTCTGATTAAGATTTTCTTGTGTAATTATATTATGTAATCATCTTTCCGACACTTTTTTTCGATAATAAAATATTTTTCCAACATTTATTTGACGAATAAAACCCATAAAAATTGATTTTGAAGTGAGGCAGCTCTACTATATAATTACCCTAGTTTTATCTAAGAAATAAAAAATAAAATTCATGTATGTGTGCCTACTGAATTTTTTTTCTCGGACCAATTTAAAGAAAAAATATTCGTTAAGTTAGATAAATTAGAAAAAACAATAAGTAGTGTGGTGGAAAACAATGTAATAGAAGTTAAAAATAACGTAAACAATAGGTTAGGTAATGTTGAGGAGAAAATAGAACAAAAAGGAAATAGTAGGGTGGAAGACAATGTACAGTAGTTGAAGTTAATGATTACGTAAACATTGGGTTAGGTAATATGGAGGTACAATTAGAAAAAATGGAAGATAATGTAGTACAGTTAGATTTTAAGGTAGATAAACAAATCAGTAATATGACAATATGTTATGAAAATAATTTTACGAATAAGATTTATGAGGGATTTAGAGAACAGGAACAAGTAAATCAGAGTATTTATGTAAAAGGGAGTGTATTAAACGATACAATGGTATCAAAGTGTAATAATGAAAATGAAAAACCACATCAAAAAGTATTCTTAGAAGTTGTAAGAGCATTCAATGAAATAAAGGGTGTAAAATGGGAAAATCATAAAAAGAGATTAGTAATTAGAAAAATGTAAAGATTAGGGATAAATCACAAAAAGACATTAATAGTTAGAAAAATGTTAAGATTAGGGGCAAACCATAGAAAGAAACTAATGGTTAAAAAGATGTTTAGACTAAGGGCAAACCATAGAAAGAAAATTGCGATTTGGAAAAAGGTCAAGGATAAATCTTACAAAGAATAAATGTTTAAAAAATTAAAACCAAATAAAATTAAAATAGGAAATTAGTATTAGTTAGAAGTTATTTGTTATCAAATTTAAGAATAAAAAAGAAAAAAAGCATTTTTGGAAACAATAGTTTATAACAGTCAAAGTTGAAGAAATCATTTTATTTAAATATAAATGCATTGGATATTGAGTTAGAAACAGTTTTGTATTAGACGAAAGAGGAGAGTAGGTTAGAGCATTTGATAGCAGAAGATTGAGTGACAGTGGAGATAAGATGTACAGTCAGTCAAGGGAAAAGGAAATGTTCAGTATAGTCCTTGTCTGTAAAAATATTATAAATCAAATATTATCTGGGGGGGAGCATCTATAGAAACTAAAAAATATAATTAAATGAAACTTGTGATTTATTGTTGAAAGTTGAATATTATGTTTATAGAATTGTCGCATATTATTTCATAAGAGTATATGTTATTGGAATATAAAAAGAATTAAAGTTTTATAAAAGTAATTATGTAAGATAAAATAAATATTAGCTTCTGAATACTTAGAAATTTCAATTTAACAGTAGGTTGCAACCATTAAAAATAATAACAAATAAAATTTTAATGAACGTAATTTTTGGATTAATTTAGTATGTAGGATGTTATATATTTGACTTGTATGAATTTTGATGTTATATGATGTTTATTAATAATAAAATGTGCATTTCAGAAAAAAGGATTCTGTATTTTATTTAATATTCTACAAAGTACACTGTTTCAAAAGAACTTGCGACCTCAGAGAAACATAAACTCTCTTCAAGAGTAATAATTTTTTAATAATTATTTTTACTTTTGTAATAAATATTACAAAATGGCGCCTAACTTTTATTAAATTAATTTCAAATAACTAACAAAAAAATAAATAAATAAATTCAACCATAAGTAAGGTCACACATCTAGAGTTGCACTGTTGTACGCATTTCCGCAAAAATATCTTGGAGTATTGATAATTTTAAGATACCTAAAACAAAATCGGGATTAAATATTTCATCTACAAAAATTATGTATGTTTTTGCTTATTTTTACATTCCAACCGCACTGACTGCAAACAAACTAATGCATCCAATAACAATTTAGTTCTACAAAATCCAGATTTTATTAAATCTTTTTTTCTACAGTGGTACCAAAAGGAGTAGGAGAGTTTAGTCTGCGTAGATTACTACGGACCTTTGCCACAATCAATTGGGGGGATGCAAATATATTTTCGTGGTGATAGACGCTTTTACGAAGTATATAAAGTTCGAAATACGACAACGGTAACTACGTTAAAACAGGTGAAGAAGTACATACAGTAAGTACAGACACCAAAATGCATTTTATCCGACAACGTGACACAATTTACAACGCAAAAGTGGGAAGCAGGACTAGCCGAGCTGGGAATAAGAAGGAAAACCGTCGCAATTCGGAATCCATAAGGAAACATGGCTGAAAGGATCACGAGACAGTTGGGACAGTTTTGCCGAACTTTATTAAAGGACAAACATCAAGACTGGGGAAAATCTTGGAAGTTATCGAAACATGTATCAACGAGTCATACCACGAATCACTTGAAACAACTCCCATAGAAGCGCAATTCAAACGGAAGCCGACACACAATTGGACCTCATAAAACCAACAAGAACCGATAACCAGCGATGCGGACATATACCATAGGATAAAGAAAAAGCGAGAGAAGTATGCGAAGAAATTTAATGAACAACACCCACCCAAGGAATATGAATTAGGGGGAACGAGTGTTGGTAAGAGCCTGCATATCATTGAAACTTATTGTGAAGCTGTACCATAAGTTTTGCGAGCTATACGAGGGACCGTAATAAATAAAAAACTAAATACGACTTATGAATTAAGATATATTAATAAGGACAAAGTTAGAGGAATATTTAATTGTAGGTTAATAAAAAAAATATCATAAGTTAGGAAACGTTAGAATAAAGTGTAAGTAAGGATTTTAAGTAATAATAAAAAAGGGGAAAAGAAAAAAACCCATGGACAAAGGGAGTCCGAGGAACAATAGTCAAAGGATTTATTGTATGGTCAGCGACATGCGGCACACGAGAACAAAGGCCATTGTGAGAAAAGGGTCTCTACAACCAATTGTTCAACACAAGGGGCAAAGATAAAATTTTATTTTAACTAAGCTCTGCATAAAAAATATAATTTATCTGGGGACAATGTAACGATATCAAACTAATCATTTACAATTAATTATGATTAATGATATCAAAAGATAGTTAATTAAAATTATTACAAAGAACTAAAAAAAATAAATAAATAATAAATAAAAAGAAATTAATATTGAAGAAAATGTAACGAATGCCAGGTTCAGTTTAGGAGGTTGGAATGTAACGGTACAAGGGTAGTGTACAAGAAACACAAAAAAAGGGGGGACTTTTAGCTTTGAAGGAGCAAACGCGCCTACACACTTAAAAAAAGTAATGTTATAACAGTGGAAGATGGGATTTGAAATTAAATAGAAATAACGTATTAACCATGTTCGTTGTAAAAAAAAATCGGGCATAGAAAACGTAGTCTATATCTTAAATCGGATTTTGTTTAAATTTTGGTGAAGGGTAAAAAAAATCGTAAAAAGTAAAAGAATCCGGTTTAGAAATAATTAGTAAAACATTTTATACAGGTTACGCTCGATACTAGTTTATGACACAATAGAAGTAATCTTTATTTATATGTATATCTAAGAACCTCGTCCATGATTCATTTTCACAATGAAATTGTTGTACGACAAAATGTTTCATTAGTATATTTGATTTTGTGAATGCGTACAGTATGTGAGAAAGTTTGTGTAATGCTTTCTGTACTGTTTATTTTATTAAAAACACTAAATTATTATCATTATTACTAGATATCATGTGTGGAATGACCGTTTGTCCAATCAATAACACGGCAAACCAATGTTTGTAAAGTGGCTAGTAGTATGATCACCGATTTCTTCTGCAACGTTGTCGCACAATATTATAAAGACGTTTCCCAGTATCGGTAACGTTGCCTGATATTGTATTGTGAATATTATCGTAAAAACATACGCATATTTTGAGGAACCAACGTTGCATAGAGCGAATCTACCTTTAATTAATTAAACTGTTTGTAATAACATAGTTAAGAGTGCTTACGCTACTAATGAAATTAAAAACATTGGTTGCCAAATGCTTGAACAGTTCATGGATTGTTTTTAGAAAGTGGTAATATTGGGTGGGGTAGAAACGAATGTTTTCTATCCTTGTGCACAATGGCATTGGCAGTTTTCAAGGAGCCAGGAATGTACGCTTTCTCTTTCCCACCCTATGTTCTATTATACCCTTCATAAGGGGTTTTACCCTTAAATATTGGATAGCATTCTTCAAGTAACCCTAGCCAGTTCCAGAATTAAAATAAATTTATTTTATTTTACTAATTAATTTAATCGTCTGAGGGGAAAAAGACATTAGCGAAACAAGAAAAATAGCATAAAATAATTAAGTCATCCAACAATCTTCACTATTACATAAAATATAGACGGGGGGGGGAGTTATTTCATCAGGAAACACGTGTCTCCTGGTATGTAAGACTCTCGGTTCTAACCTCCTCTTCTTCAAGCATAAATCCTCCCTAAAATTTTGCTCATAAAATATAACATGTTCATGGGTTTAATCATGGTACTTACCCACCCCAGGTACTTAATATAGCACAAACAAATTCTCTAAATGTAACTGATGTACAAAAAGTTTGTTTCTTGGTGCATTGTAGGAAATACCAATAATTAGGGTAATTTTGTTTGAAGTAGTTGGCACACAGGTTTTCTGTACTTTGTAACTGTGTATATCGTTACTTTCTTGACGTCGGCTAGGCCTTAAAAGCCTCTTTTCTTTTCTTGATGGAAGTGCCAACACAAGGATACAAGAAATTCAGATTAAACTGGAAGGATAAGAATGGAAATAATCACAAGGAAATATGAAAATCCAGTTGGTATTTCGTCTAAAGGTAGAGCTGGAGAACTCATTATCACAACTTTTGTCACCAAGTAGAATATCAAGATAACTGTCATGTCTACTCGCTTTGCAGGTGTCAGTGTCTCGGTCCTTACGGGGCTGACTCGCTACGCTCGTGTCAGTGACTCAGTCTTGCTGGATCTCGTCCTAATATCACAATTTCTTGGGAGGCGAAGCTTTGAAATCACATTTTAACAATAAGTTCGCTATTTGTCATCGTAGAGAGGTCGGATTGGTACCACAACGTGCAGAATATAAATTTCCAAGTTCGTATCTAATTTAGAGTATTAAACGTTGAAAACACACAAGAGATACGAACAAAACCATGTGTTAAAATGGATGCCATTTTTAATTCAATTTTTATGAATTTCAACATTAACACACAATTCAATATCAGGATATCACATTTAATTGAAAGGTTCAAAATTACATTTTAAACAATAAAAAACTTCGCTATTTGTCATCGCAGAGAGATTTGGTTGTTACCACTACATACAGAATTGAAATCTGGAAATTTATATTTCATTTAGAGCGTTATAAGTTGATTAATAAAAGAGATATGATGGAAAGGGAGAAAGAAAAGTTGTGCCAAGAGGAAGACTAACTCAACTAGATTATGGAAACGATCACAAACACTACAATGTAACTGAATTAATTTTTGACAAACATCGATTCGTAATGGACATAGGCCAACTGCCATCTATTTATAAACTCTTGACTATTAGTTCTTTCATTTCATCCTTTAATGTTTCAAAGTTGTTATCAACATCAAAGTCAATAATTGTTATCAAAGTCAATATCCGTTCAGGTGGCGGCGCACTCACGCCATCGTTGACGTGTTAGAATTTCTTGTGCCCTCTAATAATCTGATCGTTTAGTATTATTAGTTAGTTTGGGATTTTATGATCCTGTTGAATTTTTCTTTTCAACGACAAACTTTTTTTTTCGAAAACATTTTCTTCAGTTATCATCTTATTACAAATTTTAAGTTTTTCGTTTATTGTTTAAATCCAACTAACCTTTCAGTTTTATACCTCATGTGAATACAAATAAAATGGCGGTGTTTTTCTCATACCAAATTCTGTGTTAAAATTAATTAACAGAAAGAATGCACGAAATTATAACTTCTTTACATTGTCCACGGACTCTAAAAAGTAAAACAAAACTGTTCCCTAAGAATAAATCGGAGATTGTTAAAACTGGAATATCATCTATTCTAGGAAATAGTCTCAAGGATAAAAGTGTAGAGTGGAACTGCAAGTTTGCAGTTAAGTGGCGAATTGATGATTGTGGCAATGAAGATTATGCGTATATAAGAGATACAAGAATCGCATGTGGTCATTCGGATTATCCAATATAACACCGTAGCTGTTCATTTTTCCTTGTTGCTTAAAGGCAAAAAACCTCTCACTTTGTTTTTGTGTGAAAATGAAACGTTATAAGTAAAAAAATAATACTTATACAATATTTTCACACTATATTTGTGAGGTTGAGGACAGCAGTGTAATCATCTCTTAGGATACAAAGTAAAAGTTCATTCAAAAAACTGCGTTGAAAATTTTGATGATTACCAAACTTGTCCTTTATTTCGTAATCTGGCTTTATATCGTGTTGACAAGGTATCTCTTGTAATAATATATATGAGTCCATGGTCTTTCTATGTGTGGAATGTGCAATGTTACCAAATGCATAACGGCATAAAGACGTGAGATATAAACAAGAAAAAATACGTATTTATAAAAAAATGCCACTAGAATTGTAGGACTATTTGAGTTTTATCTACATTTTTATTGATTTATCTTGTTGATAGATCAGTAGGCGAGTATGTAGCTTTGTTTTTTCTTTCCTTTTCTTCCCCCCCCCCCTCTCGTTGTTATATCGTCTATTATGGTGTGATTGTATCCATTTGAAATTGCTATTTGTTTTATTATGTTTATTTGTTTTGTTTTTTTACATTGTTGTTGTTCATTGGTTACTTGTATGCTGTACGTTTATGGTTGGTGTGGTGGTTGGAACTGTTGGGACTGGTGTGAATAGTGGTGGGTCGGTTTGTGTGAGGTTTCTGTACACTTTGAATGCAAGTTTGTTGTTTATATTGGTTATGGTAAGGTCCAAAAAGTTTATTCTGTTGTTGTTTTCTATTGTTGTTCATCGCTCACTGGTGAATGTGAGTGATGAGTGTATTATATTTAAATAGTTTTGTAATTGTTGATTTGTCTATTACTGGCTGTGAAAAGGTATAATGATATCATCAATGTATCTGTAGTAAAAGTATTTATACAGTGGAACTACCACTACAAAACATATTTTACTAATTAACCTTCAAAATATTTATAGAGTGAAAATACCACTACACAACATATTTTACTAATTAACCTTCAACTATTTATACAGTGGAATTACCACAACACAACATATTTTACTAATTAACCTTCAAACTATTTATACAGTGGAATTACCACTACACAACATATTTTACTAATTAACCATCAAACTATTTAGGTATATAGTGGAATTACCACTACACAACATATTTTACTAATTAACCTTCAAACTATTTATACAGTGGAAATACCACTACACAACATATTTTACTAATTAACCTTCAACTATTTATACAGTGGAATTACCACAACACAACATATTTTACTAATTAACCTTCAAACTATTTAGGTATACAGTGGAATTACCACTACACAACATATTTTACTAATTAACCTTCAATCTATTGATATAGTGAAATTACCAATACACAACATATTTTATTCAGTAACCTTCAAACTATTTATGCAGTAGAATTACCACTACACAACATATTTTACTAATTAACCATCAAACTATTTAGGTATACAGTGGAATTACCACTACACAACATATTTTACTAATTAACCTTCAATCTATTGATATAGTGGAATTACCAATACACAACATATTTTATTCAGTAACCTTCAAACTATTTATGCAGTAGAATTACCACTACACAACATATTTTATTCAGTAACCTTTAAACTATTTATGCAGTAGAATTACCACTACACAACATATTTTATTCAGTAACCTTCAAACTATTTATGCAGTAGAATTACCACTACACAACATATTTCACTAATATGTTTGTTAATATGTTTGTTTTAATCTTCAAACTATTTATACAGTGGAATTACCACAACACAACATATTTTACTAACTAACCTTCAAATTATTTATACAGTGGAATTACCACAACACAACATACTTTATCCAGTAACCTTCAAAATATTTATAGAGTGGAACTACTTTCAAACATGTGCAATAGATTTTAGTTTGCATAATAAATCTAACTGCAACTTTCATATTCGTAAAAAAATTTGTATAATAAACGAAACTACAATTTACTTTCAATTGTCAGCTAGTCTGCACCCCCCCCCCCTACGGGGCAGTGTAAATACATACAATATGATGATGTTGAAACCTTGTATTTATGTTTCCAGAAACTTGTCTTCCTGTCATCTTCTGTCTAATTCTAATTAAATCTCTTCATCTGTCATATATTTATGGACGTTTCCATATACTACCATAGGGGGATACAAATAGTAACAATTGTAATTATGGTTTTCTTTCTAGTTGAGGATAAAACTAAATCCATACTTTTAGTCTCCTATTATAATTAGAATATAATACTGTATGCTGTCGTACAGCATATATTTGAAAATTAACTACCAATGAAAACTAATCGATAGAGACCTAAAGAGAGATTAAAGAGAAGTAATCTAGCCCAAGACTAGATAATCAGCTGTCTGGCGTTACTACTGTAACAGCTACACTTTCCATTGATTTTCATATTCTTCCACAATTTAAGTAAAATATTAAACACATTTTATATAAACAAAGACCAGAGCACTGTGGAGACAATATATACAAGTACAATTTCAAAAGTCCCTTACCACACTTGGGAATAAACAAAACACAAACTTTTTGTCAAAAGTAAAATGTTTATTCCTATTAGACCCTTATAGCTATTACAACAACAAAGTTGTCATCTTCAGAGGGAATCTTAACAAATACTAAATCAAAACTATTTACAACTATACAACTAAAGTGACCAGTTTCCCTACCCCACTCCTCTGGTGCATTGACCTATCAACAATAGGATTGACAGTTCAAACACCTGTACTGTTACCTGGAGCAACCCTGAAAAACTGTGTCCAGCATTGACAGAAGGCCCTAATCGTTATGCAATTTTATGCTTATCACATGCAAAGTACTCTAACGCCAATGCTGATATAAAGCTTATGCAATATTTGACGCATAAATTTATACTAAGCATATGTTAATGAGATGTAAAGTGGTCTCACGGCAATTAAGTGCCGTTTTAAGTGGTCTAAGAGTAATTAGGTACCATTAATAGGCCATTATTACGCAATGATTGTCTAGGAGCCCGCTTTTATTAACTACTTATCAAATAGTACAATAACGTTTTTTCCACTATGTTAAACGTTTTTAAACACTTTACCAAATAGTACAATAACGTTTTCCCACTAGGCTATGTTAAACGTTTTTAAACACTTTATCAAATAGTACAATAACGTTTTTCCACTAGGCTATGTTAAACGTTTTTAAACACTTTATCAAATAGTACAATAACATTTTCCCACTATGTTAAACGATTTTAAACACTTTATCAAATAGTACAATAACGTTTTCCCACTATGTTAAACGTTTTAAAACTCTTTATCAAATAGTACAATAACGTTTTCCCACCATGTTAAACGTTTAAAAAGTCTTTATCAAATAGTACAATAACGTTTTCCCTCTATGTTAAACGATTTTAAACACTTTATCAAATAGTACAATAACGTTTTCCCACTATGTTAAACGTTTTAAAACTCTTTATCAAATAGTACAATAACGTTTTCCCTCTATGTTAAACGATTTTAAACACTTTATCAAATAGTACAATAACGTTTTCCCACTATGTTAAACGTTTTAAAACTCTTTGTCAAATAGTACAATAACGTTTTCCCTCTATGTTAAACGATTTTAAACACTTTATCAAATAGTACAATAACGTTTTCCCACTATGTTAAACGATTTTAAACACTTTATCAAATAGTACAATAACGTTTTCCCACTATGTTAAACGTTTTAAAACTCTTTATCAAATAGTACAATAACGTTTTCCCACCATGTTAAACGTTTAAAAAGTCTTTATCAAATAGTACAATAACGTTTTCCCTCTATGTTAAACGATTTTAAACACTTTATCAAATAGTACAATAACGTTTTCCCACTATGTTAAACGTTTTAAAACTCTTTATCAAATAGTACAATAACGTTTTCCCTCTATGTTAAACGATTTTAAACACTTTATCAAATAGTACAATAACGTTTTCCCACTATGTTAAACGTTTTAAAACTCTTTATCAAATAGTACAATAACGTTTTCCCTCTATGTTAAACGATTTTAAACACTTTATCAAATAGTACAATAACGTTTTCCCACTATGTTAAACGATTTTAAACACTTTATCAAATAGTACAATAACGTTTTCCCACTATGTTAAACGTTTTAAAACTCTTTATCAAATAGTACAATAACGTTTTCCCACCATGTTAAACGATTTTAAACACTATATCAAATAGTACAATAACGTTTTCCCTCTATGTTAAACGATTTTAAACACTTTATCAAATAGTACAATAACGTTTTCCCACTATGTTAAACGATTTTAAACACTTTATCAAATAGTACAATAACGTTTTCCCACTATGTTAAACGTTTTAAAACTCTTTATCAAATAGTACAATAACGTTTTCCCACTATGTTAAACGATTTTAAACACTTTATCAAATAGTACAATAACGTTTTCCCACTATGTTAAACGATTTTAAACACTTTATCAAATAGTACAATAACGTTTTCCCACTATGTTAAACGATTTTAAACACTTTATCAAATAGTACAATAACGTTTTCCCACTATGTTAAACGTTTTAAAACTCTTTATCAAATAGTACAATAACGTTTTCCCACTATGTTAAACGTTTTAAAACTCTTTATCAAATAGTACAATAACGTTTTCCCACTATGTTAAACGATTTTAAACACTTTATCAAATAGTACAATAACGTTTTCCCACTATGTTAAACGATTTTAAACACTTTATCAAATAGTACAATAACGTTTTCCCACCATGTTAAACGATTTTAAACACTTTATCAAATAGTACAATAACGTTTTCCCATTATGTTAAACATTTTTAAACACTTTATCAAATAGTACAATAGCGTCTTCGCTGGCTGAAGCAACAAAATCTATCACAATACAAACACATGTATATTATTTTAAAGTTTTAGATAAAAACTTTACATAGCTAGATCCTAGATTATAATTTAGGTTTCAACACATGCTTCTTTACACACTTGTACATGTATTACTAATTTAAACAATACCTTAATATTGTAATGTTCAATTAATCAGAGTAAATAAAAAAAATAACAGATTGAGACGATCTTAAGAAAACCAAATTTCAATTTTATTTTCCTAAAACTAGTATGGCAAATATACACATAAAAAGAAATTAATGTTCGTGAATAAATTCCTATGCGGGTAAAATTAACTGGATAGTGGTTCCTTATTTTAAATATAAATAATTTAAAAAAATACTTTTTAGTATAAACCACAACTTTATTTAAAATTTACCGACCATGGTTTCGCTAGTTCATTCATGTAAACTACTTTGACAATGCTGAACCTTGAACTAGTGAAACCATGGTCGGTAAATTTTAAATAAATAAGTTGTAGTTTATACTAAAAAGTGTTTGTTTTAATGATTAAAATAGAATACCACCAAGCTCCTACGGTCTTTAGCATAAATAGTTTGAATAATTATTTATTAAACTCACTTTGATTAGTTGTTGGCCTCAGTGAATGCTGTTTCCTTCTGCATCATCAAGTTCTAAAAAAATAAGAATAAAAGACGTTACAGAAACTGCATTAAGGCTTTTAATTTATTTATTTTAACGATTATATGTTTTACCAGCTGGTATTGTTAAATTAAATAATATTCCAAGTGAAAAATATACGACCTAGACTGGGAATTGAATCCAGCCTTACGCACCAAAGCTCTACCAATTGACCGCTCCTAGCTTCAATTCCCAATCTAGGCTGTCGTATATTTTTCACTTGAAATATTATTTAATGGATTTAAGAGTTTACTATAACAAAAGGATAAAACTGAAAAATAATGTGGTGTTTCAGAATGGATATAAAATAGTTTGTAGGCACTTCAGTGTTATTTTCCTACAGTACTACGTGAGTGCACTTTACACTCACAGCGGTTGGTAAACGCGACAACTTAAAATCAACTTTATGTAAATTATCAGAAAACTTCATCTTTGCACAACGTGCGAGGAAATAGTATATTACATTACAAGGGCGGTAAGTAGTGTTTTCCCGTGCGAGCGTGTTATAGGTCTACCAGAGTACCAGACAGAAAGAAACCTGCGCAGAACCGACATCTCGAGAGTGGCTCGCGCACGGATGTAGGGGCGATGGCAGGGAGGGGATTGGAGCGGTGATGGGGATAAACTGTTACATTTTAGCCATAATATAAAGGAATTTAAACCGATAATTTAATGTCGTTTTACGTCTTTTACTTTGTTAAATATTTAAATTTACTAATTGTAGTTGTCAGGAACAAAAACGATACACATTCAGTTTTTTTTAGCGCTGTAGTAGGTTTGAAAAAGAAAATATTAAGCCTAAACAATGAAGCAGGGGTCGGGTATGTCTGGCCTAACTCGGGCTCTCCCTTTCCCACCACAGTTCTACCTGTGCGAGGTTCTTTTATAAGCGGTACCCCTATAGTTCTTGGACGAATTACGTACGATACTTTTCATTACACTTCACAGAAAATATAACATACTCTTAGTCATTACATCATTTTAGTGAAGTAAACTTTCTTACAATCCTAAATTTTTCGGTGTTTAAGCCTTTACTCAACAATGCAGCATTTTGATGTTTTCCAGATTCTAAAATTAAAAGACCACCTCCAATTTTAAGGTTTAAATATTTTGTAATCTTATTTAGAACAGCAGCGATGACGTGTTCTATCAGATTCAATGTTACTGTACGCCATTTTCATTCCCTAATGTATACTAAATTGTTTGTTATTTTTGCGGTTATACAAAGATTACAATTTACGCCCCATCAGGTGATTTAAAAAATATGTGAAAAGTGACATTATATATAACGCCGAATTTAAGCAGTAGTGTTTACGAGCTGTAAGTGTGGAAAATACATTTGTCTACACTCTACAGTTGTTGACAAAGTGGCATTTTGTTCATTTAAATTAGTTTGCAAAACAGCTGATTTCTCAACAGTTTCACTTTTGAAATTTCAGTTTCACCCACTCCGAATGGCAACCGAACAAAACGAAATTTAGGTTAAGTTTATTTCAATTGATTTATAATATACAGGAAACGTCCCTTATGTAGGTTAGATCAATTCTTACATGTAAATAATATAAATAAACAACAAAACAACGTTTTAAAGTTGAATAGGGAATTATTCATGAAGATGATGGACAGTGTATGTACGCGGAGAGTATTTTTCGTTTGCCGAGTTTTGAAGTTGGCAATCCCGTTTCCTCAACAATACACCTAAGTTATTTGGAATATTCATAAATAACCTGTTTTGACGTGAGAACTTCTACTCAGTGTTGATGTGTTGTTTAGCACTACTGCTATATTTTGTGTAGTTAGTTTTAAAATATGGACAGTTCAGAGGATGAAAACCTGTCAAATACTTCGCCTAAATTAGCGGAAAAAGCTAACAACGTTGTACTAAATCTCCTTCCTGTTAAATCAAGAAAAAAGTACGACCGCCAGTATGAACTGTTTTTATCACAAAATAACAACTGTAGACAAAGTATAATGTGCAATTCGTGAGCAAAGTGTCTTTTTTTAAACTCGATAAAATTGATGCACTCGGCTTCGTTTAAAAAAGTGCCACTTTGCTCACTAGTTACACAAATAACTATTTACGCACTACTGTAGGATAATGCTTTTCACATACACTTATTTAAATTTAGACTCAGATATAATACAACAAATGTTCAAAAAACTCCAATTTAAAATTCGTAATTTTTAAAACAATAAACAGTATTCGACTGGCTCCTGCATGTGCTCACATCTAGTGAGTACAGGCGAGGCGGGTTTTACAACTTTCATCATCTATCGCATGCGGCCCGAGGGACGATTTTTTGCGCCCCTCGGACTGTTAGGAATTAAAACAAAATATAAGAGTTATGAAAAAATTACAGAAAATTATGTGTGTTTTTGCATCAACTTATGTCTGTAAATCTACATTCAGTAAGCTGAAGCTCATAAAAAACAAGTACAGATCCAGGTTAACAAGTAAGAACGTTGAAAACATTTTGAGAATTTTTCAGTTTCTTCCCAACCTGCTAATATAGATGCTATATTAGAGAGCTGTGAAAGATTTCGCCCAACCACTTCAAATAATTAACAAATTCAAGTATTCCTGGAATTAAGTAAAAGACATTTCCAACTTTTGTATATGCAGTTTATTTTATTGATGTAATAAACTCATGTTATAATCATATTTTTTCTAAGTTATTTAACGCCACTTGTACTTGCGGCCCTGAGAAAATTTTTATGCAAACCAATTGGCTCTCTAAGAAACCTAGTGAGGATCCCTGACTATACTATTATCAAACTGGGAATACTGTTGAACAAGGATCACTTCATTCACACTAGGGCAGAGGATAAGGATGTCCGGTGACCCCCCCCCCTCCAATGAGAGTCACCTACTGGGCTGCATTTTATTGAACTTGAATTTATTTGATTTGAAAATAAAATCTGTAATATATTTTTATTCTACACATAATTACAAGAAAAATGAGACCAAACAATGTATAATACACCGTACTGAATTATATTATAGCCCAAAAGCAACAAATGAGTGACTGTATGATATAAGACGACACTTTTGTAAGTAATTTAGTACTGTACTTTGTAGTATATTAATCTAGTTCTATTGATTTTGAAAATGTAAACTTTTACTACATAGTACTAAATGTTTATTTAATGCATAGATTATCACAATGTTTACAAAATAAAAATATGTTTTGCATTTTTTAGAAATATTTGTCACATTTTCTATATTACTAGGGAACTTTTTGCTGTTTTCAACATTATTCTCTGTATTACTGTTGCTTAGATGATCAAATGTTAAATTTACAAAAAATAAATTGTGTAAATGTCAATATTACCGCGTTTTAAAACATATTTATTCATACACAGCTTATCACAATGTAAATAATAAAGTACAAATTATGTTTTATACTATTATTATTGTATTGTGCTCCTTTGTTTCATTAAAATCGAAAAGTACATATTTTTCGATAAAGATATTGTAACGATATCATGTTATCATTTATAAATAATTATTATGATTAATGATATATAATGCTAAATATTTAAATAACTCATGTAAAAATAATAATAATAATAAAATATGGAAACAAATATTATTTGATGAAGGAAATAAGCGACAGCTGTCAGCTGCAGTTTATGATTGGAAATGTAACGGTATTAAAAGAAATGTACGTGTCAAGAACAAAAAGAACAGGACAGGGGATTCTTTAACCTTGGAGGAGCAAACGCGCCTACAAAGAAAAAACATTCGAGTAATGGGATCTTTAGACAAGGGCAGATGTGTTTCAAAATTGTATAAAAAAAGGGGAAAACAAAAAAGGGAGAAATCGAAGAGAAAGCTAACGTCTATAACAGTACTCCGAGTAGAAAGTTCTAACTGTTTTCGAAAAAGAAAAAAAAATAACGAAAAGAAGATAGGTCAACCAATCAAATGCGATCCCACGTTAAAAAACCAACGGGCAGATTTGAAACCCACCACTAAGGAGAGAAAAAGGCATGTGTTGTGAAAGTTGAAGGATTCTAAACGAATAAGCGAGAATTCTAAGGGTACGAACAGAACAAGTGGGTCGCGGTGGATGCTACTAGTTAAGTCGCGGTCGATGTCGACATCCATGTACAACAAACACATTGTAGTGAATGGAAGAGAACAGAGCAGGTAAGTCGCGGTGGAGGTTTAGCGCGATGCCATCCAGGAGGTTTACATCAATGCTTTTGAAAATCAAATGAGTTTGTTTTACATGGATGCCTACTGCGCGGTCTACAAGGATGCTTCCCTGTGCTTGGTCGCTTGGTGCGTTCAAGACCAAGTTGCCATCCCCCACCACAGCAGCTCGCATAGAACACGTCTGGCGTCTGTCATTCTGTGCGATAGGGTACTCTAGTTGCTACCTATAATCTCTTTTGCATATTACGTTCATTTTTGAATTTCAAGTGCTAAATATGAAGGAAGATCTGATAGCAATTGTGCAGCTCACTCCCGTATTGTGGGACAAGACCCAAAGACAACATCAATTGGAGTTCGATGAAAGTTGTGGTGAGAAACAGAGCAATTCAAATAGGGAGTTGTTTCCAATAAGTACGAGAATGTCTCAGACGTCATTCTCATATAGGAATGAAATCGTTCCGGGTCATTTTTACGTTCGAGGGAAAGATGATGGTATTCCCCTAAACGGCTTCTTTCAAATTTATTGGATGCACTGAAAACCGTCTGTTGGGTATATTACCTATCAGCCACCACTTGGTGACAGCTGACATTTCATCACTATCATCACTTGACTCACACAACATTGCAAAAGCACAATCTTTATGTCAATCAAATTTCATTAAACTACTTCACTTGACAGTGGTCCTAGCTCGACTGAGCAGCGCAAGTAACCTCCTTGCTATGTGCTGTCGACATCGACCGCGACTTAACTAGTAGCATCCACCGCGACCTCCACCTCCACCACGACCCACTTGTTCTGTTCGTACCCTAAAGGGAGTTACGATCTACAAGAGCCAAGGAGTTAGCATTCGTCGCCGATAAGGAAGCTAGGATCAGAGTCACTCGAGAAAGCCAGAGAAGGAAGTTAAAAAGTGCATCGATCAGTGTGGTGAATTAATAGAGCAGAGTCTGTAATAGTGTTGTGTAGTGTACTGTGAAAATAGACCAATTGATCGGAGCGACTTCTTGATAAGTACAAAGTTGTTATCTATTCTTTAATTAATCATAATTTAATTTCACTTTAATTGAGCCTTAAGAGATCCCGACCCGAGTTAAGAGTTAATGCTAAATAGAATGATCAAACTGAGCAAACCGTGGCAATTCAATAAATGTTAGAGTACAATTAAATTGTAAGTAGTATAAACTTCAAAGGGAGTCATTATTAGCAAAAGAAATTCAGTAAATGTTAAAGTAAAGTTTTCCATATTGTAATTTGTAGAAAAGTTATAGGAGTTTCATTAGACCAATAGATTTAAGATTGATATAAAATTATTGTGTGTAAATATTCAAGGAAAGGATATAAACAAGGCCTTGAATATTGTCTAAAAAAAAAAAAAAAAAAAAAAACCATTGTAAAAGAACAAATTAAGTTAAGGAATGACTGAAGAATGAATGGAAATAGTTAAGAACCAATGGAATAAAATTATGTAAATGTTCTTTTGATATAGATTTATTTTGCAATAAATTGGAATAATTGAAAAGGTAAAAATTGTTTGCGTTATTAATTTAAAAAATCACAAATTTTGGGGCTAGTAAGTCTAACTGTCTAATTGGATTATGTTATATTTGATGCCCAACAGTTAAGGGTTAATAATAAGTACAAATAAAAGGAAAAGATTGTAGGTTATAATATACAATAGTGTTGTTTATTCAGACTTAACTGTCATCCATTTTGTAGCAAACCTTGTTGATTTTGGCCTCTATTACAGTAAATTATACATTGTTTGATCTCATTTTTACTTGTAATGATGCGTAGAATAAAAATATATTACAGATTTTATTTTAAAATATCAAATTAAATAAATGAAAGTTTGATCAAGTGAAGCACAGTAGATAACTCATGGGGGTGGGGTGGCCCACGGCACCTAATACTCTGCGCGCTTGTGTGTGTGGCGCGTGCGTTAGAGTGAAACGACCCTTCGTTCTGCCGGATTCCCAGTTTGATAATAGTATAATTTTGCGTTAGATCTCTCTCTTTATATTTCCAATCTCTCTCTTTATATTTCCAATCTCTCTCTTTCATATTTCCAATCTTTCTCTTTCATATTTCCAATCTTTCTCTTTCATATTTCCAATTTTTCTCTTTCATATTTGCAATCTTTCTCTTTCATATTTCCAATTTTTCTCTTTCATATTTGCAATCTTTCTCTTTCATATTTCCAATCAGCTCTTTCTTGAGCTGACGTTAATTAGAGTATTATGGGTCTCGTTTCCTATAGCATGCCCGGAATCACCTTTAACTGACACCCGCAATAAAACGCCTGGCAACCAGTACTGCTGCGTTGCCAGAATGAACGCACAAGGAATGCAGATGATTAGCAAATATTTTAGTTGATACAGATAATCTCATTACTACTCTAATTAATAACATTGACTTAATGGTTTGACACAAGAAATACTCCGATTTTTTGTCCATCTGAAACCCATTTCCTTCAAAACTTTACGAAGACTGTCCCGCTTCCAAGGAAAATAATTAATAACTATCTAAATATTTCCAGAAAAGACAAAAATACATAAATCATTACATTTTTTATAATAACCTAAAAAATTATAATTCATTAATATTTCATTTATGATTAATCTTATGGTTGCAACCTAATTCAAAATAAAATCATTCATATTTCAAAATGCAATATTTTTATATTACAAAATCTCTTTTACTAAATACTTTTTTTTTTAAACATCTAATCTAATAAATCAACTCATGAATGTTTTTTATTATTAAAGTTTATGATCATTATTTTCAATAAAAATAAATAAAAATTCTCTTTTTAGAAGCCACGTGATATCTCTGCAATATATCCTATCCAAATTTTGTTAAAATAGATTATAAGTTCCAATTATTTTTTAAGGTTAAGTTTTTATTAAAAACATAATTAGAGCATGTTATACCAAGCATGCTAAGATACACTGAAGCTAAATTCTGTATCATACTTAAAACTTTCATTTTAATTCAAACTATTTCCTTGTTCAAACCGCATGTCTCGTATTTCGAACTCACATCCCTTCTCCCTAAAAAAGTAACTCATTCAGTTTTCGTATCACTTCCCAGATAATCACTATTGTTTGCTTTCTCCTTCATTCAAAACTAACTTATTAAGTCACATAATATTTCTTTAAACGCAAAGTCTTGTATTTTTTTTAAAAACATTTTCTTCCTTCCACGGTTCGGCTTAGCCTCTCCGAAAATATCTATGTCATTCATACGTCTTGCCTCTTAGAAAAGAACTTATTCACTGAACTGCACGTCTTGCTCAACTATTATTATATACGTTTTTATTATTAACATACTTTTAACAAATTGCTCTGACCATTTCGTACTGATTACCTTCTTTATTTATTTCATTATATAACAGAATACACTGCCTTGAGTCAAACTTCTTTTCTAGTCAGATCAAGATTACAAAACCGAAAATGTACACTATTACAATACTAAAACTACAAAATGTTACGTTTCAAAAATGATATATTTTTTTTACCGATTTCTACTCACAAATAAATTCTAAATATTTGTATATCTTGAAAAAAAATTAGGTTAGCCTATGTAGTTGTCATGGGCACTTTCTTGGATTTTTCACTTTTTCCACTTCACATTTTTTGATCTTGACATACTAACTCCAAACTGTTATTTATATGACTTTTTTTCATTTCATAAAAAAATTCTATGAACCATTCTAAAACAAATGATATAACAAGTTGGTTTTGTATAATATTAACTAATGTTTGTGATTTTTTAAAAAAAATATTGAAAAATAAGCAAAAATCAAATGTAGTTATCACTGCCAGATGTAAGGAAACCATATATCCTCCTATTCAGAAATATCAATAGGTCATGAATGTAAAATTTCTACATGGTTTGGATGTTTCTGAACAAATATCTCCTATTACAGCATTTTATCTTTAGATTTCAACAAGAAATCGAACGGCAGTGTGGGGCAGTTGCAGCGCACCCTGTACAAGGTCAAGTGCGTGCAACTTTCCGTAACATTTATTTCAAGCAGAACGGGTTATTAAAGGCGATGTTATGTATAGGAATATTTAATCTTTAACTTTAGAAAGGTCTATTATATCCTCTCGCTCAGTAGGTATGTTTATTAAACTTTGTAAGAGAGGACGGATATCGTCTGTTCTGTTGGAGCAACTGCTGATAAGGAGAAATGAGAGACGAAAATTGGTGGGAATGCTTCGCGTTTCACAACTTCTATAGTTTTTACTGTGGAAGATGGGATTTGAAATTAAAATAGAAATAACGTATTAATCAATTTGAAATTTTTAGTCGTTAAAAAAAACTTTACACATGTAAGTGTTTTGACTTAAATAAGTACAGTAGTATAAAGTGATGAGTGAAAAAAATTTTACGTTAAGAAATATTCATTTTGAGAAAACTTGGATAAAAACCTTTCGATAAAAACTTGAGATTAAAAAAGTGGTATTTGAATGTCCGTCTCTGTACTGTGCTTTTCAGCCCAAAAACGTGGACAGATTTTAATCAATTTTGGCATGTGGTGATATTTTTGGCTCACTAACGGAACTTTAACATCACTATTTATTTTTTTTAATCGAATCGCTTTCATTTATCATAAATGAAAATTTGACTGTCTGAATTGAAAATTAGTCAGACAAATGAATATTATAACAAAAAACTAAAGAAATGAGTGTTGCTGATTCCATAGTTTACAAGACATTAGACGCTTGTACTGTGTTTAATTTGAATAGAATGGATATAGTTTAAGGAAGTAAACAAAATACCTACAAAGTTGTTAAGACATTGGTTATGCACGATTTTCTAAGTTATAGCACTTTCTATGCATATTGACTTACCTCATCGCTTATCCGCGGGTAGTTATACTTCATTTATTATTGCTTCGGACTTGACCTTCTTTCCGGGGTAGCAGGACATCAGGGGCTCGCCCGCTCTCCGACCAATTAGAGGGTGGAGGGCGAGTTTACAATCCTGCCATGTTGTCACGTTTCCCAGACAGGGAGAAAGTTTCCAGTCTCGCCAAAACACTTGTCCTATAAAATTGACAACAGTGTGCTAACGGCTCCCCTCCCCCAACGCGAGTCCCACGTCCGTTATACAGATTGTCCCGGAACTCTGTAGAACCGCTTTGTAGAATTGTTCCTTAGGTAAAAATAAGATAAAAGTTCCAATGAACATAGGTCCGGAAACGTTTCGCTTCCCATTTGTCCGCCATTCTTTAGAAGTAGATAAGAGTACAAATTTGATATACAAATTTGTTTATGTGACCAGGGTACAAAAAACTGGAACGTTCTCTTGTATATTTTCAAAATGGCCACCGTTTAAAATTTTTAACGTAAAATATCTGAAAACTGTTAACTTTACCAAAAAAAAAAAAGTATACACGTTGCCCATACCAAATTTAAACACAATCTTACTAATTTCAAAAGTTACCAATATATTTTTGAAACACAAAATGGTCGACAGACAGAAAACAAAGCATTTCAGGACAGTAAAGGGAGAAGATAGTCCTGGCTCAGGTGGATCCATGCACCCACCCTCCCCCAAAGTTTAAACCCTTTTCCCCACCCATTTTGATTTTTTACCCCCTCATCCCTGCCCCAAAAATTCTCCCTCAACCCCACCCCAACCCTACCACCCCTCCCCCCCAAAAATCCCTCCCTCCAACTCCCCATTCCCCTACCACCCACAGCAGTAAGGAGGTCATAGTACTTATCCAACCCTCTGGCTCCAGGTGGATCCAAAATGAAACCCAAGTACTTACTCAAAAAAAGTGTACATCGAGCTATACTATCTTGAGATTACCTATGTATCTCTGGATTGCTGTAAGGAAGTCAAAGTACTTGCAAACCCACTGACTCAGGGTGGAACCCAAGTACTAGTACTTATCCAAAAAAGGTACATCCAGCTACGCCATCTCGGGATTGCCTATGTATCTCGGGATTCTAGATGTGTGACCTTACTATGGTTCACAACACTCATAATATATTACTGTCACATTTCGCTACTGGGAAACGTCCTGCAGAGGAAGTTGTGAAAATCTTCAATATAAGCATAGATGGAGTAGTTCCTCAATTTAAAGGTCTTTGTTAGTACAACACATTGCCACAAACCCGACTTCAAAAGGACAATTCAATCAGAAATGGCACTCCCCAAAGTTTGTTTTTCTGAGCGAAATTATTGTAGTGCTGATACACTAGAAATGCCCAATACTCTTATGATTACTTTACTTTACTTTACCATAGCACTTTCCATATACAACATTACAAAAAAGAGTTTCGTACCAAAGTATCTAGCTTATCATTTTATAGGACTTAAGCGAGAAGAAGAATTTGTAAATATAACTAGTTTTATATCATCTATTTTGAATGTAAATAATGAGATGATTATTTAATTGCTTCATATGTTTCTCCTTTAGGCATTTTCAAGCAACTAAATTGAAAACAAAACAAGTCTAAACTAAAAATGTGAGACAAAAGGAAAGGATAGAAGAGTAAAGGAGGGTTGAGAAATGACAAAAGAAAGGTCAATGATCTAAACTGTGGGATGGAAGTGGGGGTGTTTTGGAAAATAAAGGTTACATAATAGGTCTCAATAGTGGTGATGAGTTAAGATGTATTTGTTCATTTAAGTTGGAAGTATGGTTTTTTAAAATTGATCTATTGATTTCTAAACATTCCAGGTTATTGAGTTTCCTACTTTTTTGTTCAATATGCAGAAGTTTAACGTTTAACTTAGGATCAAAATTATGTCCTGTGTCTAATAAATGATTTGCAAAATTTGAATTAGATTTGTCATACTTCCAACTGTGTAGGCCTACATGTTCTTTAACTCTATTCTTAACTGACCTTCCAGATTGACCTATGTATTCACAATTGCAATCATTACAAGAAATTTTATACACACCACTATTTTCTAAACTATCTCTCTTATCCTTATTGTTAATAATTAATTTTCCTATATTTCTAGTGCAATAAAACGCAGGTTTATAATGATATCTATTAGATATTAAATTTCCAACTTTATAAGTAGTGTTTCCAATGAAATTAATCTTACAATATTTACAATATTTGATGTTTTCTTTTTCATTGTACTTAGAATTATATAGAGAATCACATATTTTACGTTTTAATTTTTTATTTAAAATATTAATCAACTAATTTGGTACTGTACATGTTATTGACTGCAATTTGTTTGATAGTATTCAATTCATTCTGGAAATCTGTAGGAGATAAGGGAATGCTTATAAGTCTATGAATCATGCTATGGAAGGAGGCATGCTTATGGTTAATGGGGTGGTTAGAATATGCTGGAATAACAGCATCTGAATATGTAGGTTTTCTAAAAATATTGAAAGAATGAACATTATTTTCTATGTTGATATTTAGATCAAGAAAATTGATGTTATTTCCTTCCCCAATTTTCATAGTGAATTGAATACGTTTATGAACAGAATTAATGAATTTAAAGAAATTTTTTTCACTGTCTCGTAGTACCGTTAAAAAGACATAGGACATCATCTACGTAGCGATACCAGTATACGATTTTGTTTAAGAAGGGATTATTAGACAAATAATTTTTCTTCAAATTTAGCCATGAAAATTTCGGCAAGGAGGGGTGACAAAGGAGAACCCATTGCCAATCCCACTGCTTGTTTATAAAATTGATTGTTAAATTTGAAATAATTATGATCCATGCAAGTGTATATGGAACATTTTAATTGATCAATAAAATCTTTCTCATTGGTGTTTTGAAGCATTTCATGAATGATGTCCTTACATTCTCCAATAGGTAAATTTTAAAAAAAAAATCTATTTTGAAGACAATTTTGGTTCAAATTTTCCAGATTAAATTTTGGTGGATATCCCAAGATTAAATTTTGGTTCAAAAATGTAGGCCAAATGTAGTGTGGTGCCTGTAATAAAAGTATTAGGCTAACAAATCAAATTGGGCTAGACATATAAAAACAAAAACACATGTACGCTTAACTAATTTAGGTATTTCTAACGTTATTGATATGAGTAGCCTATAGGTAATGCTAAGGTGAAGCAAGTTCATCAAAACAACCTTCCAAAATAGTATATTGTGATGGATGTCATAGGGATATTACCAAGTCATATTGGTCGAGACATGTGAAATCAGAAATTCATATAGGCCTAGGCCTAAATTTAGATACCTTTAGGCATATAGCAAACATAGGTAGTTTAGATGTACTGTACTTCTAATATCTAGACGTAGATGCCTATATAGATAAGTTCATCGCAGATATAGGTAGTTTAGATACTTCTAATATAGAAAACTTAAGTAGTTTAGATGACTATATCTCAGGTAAAACTAATTTTAATACTTTTGGCGCTAATGATACTAGTATAGATAATTCTAATGTAGACGTAACTAACACAGTTAAAGCTAGTAATATAAGTTAATTTTTTTATTTTACAAATATTTTTGTTTTCTCTTAAAAATTGTTTAGGAAAATTGTAGATAGAAGGTACTGCTGTGCGGGTTGTGTTCCCAATTAATACTCAACCGCGAAAGGGAAGTGAGGTCAAGGGAGATTCTAAATCAAGTTTGGAAAATACATAAACTGTACAAAATCCGTCAAGGACTGAAGCCAGGTTCGGTGTGCCAGAATATCGCCATGTTCGATAATATGTTATACTACTATTATTTAATAGACTATAGGCTAGGCCTACATAAGTATAAATTTTTTAAAAAAACAACATATATTTATTTCAACAGGTTATAGGTGCAAATTCTTTTTGGCGTACAAAAGTAAAAGTAAAATAGATCATCTAGGCCTAATTAATTATATTCTAATGGTAGCCTACAATAACAATTGTTAAAGGAAGTGTTGGTAAAATAAAACGACAATGGCAAAAAATTATGATGAATTGAATTTTAATTTGATAAATGAATATTGATAAACTTAGGCCTATAATTAAAATGATTTCCAGGTTTGGAAATTTCAAATAAATATTTTATTAAAAGCACATGGTCTATTATACAAAATTATAAGCAGAAATGTAAAATATGAAAGCAACAAAGCATAGAAAGAGACCGACAAGTAATGTAATTACAAGCCATTGCTTATAAGGTTATAATTATTGTTGATAAAAGGTTTTAGTACGTAGACATCATTAATTGTAAAAAACATTGAACGAAATATAAATTGTGTGAAATAAATGAGAGAGTATTAGAACATGGAAAATCTAATATTTTGTAGAAGTTTTACAATTTTACATTTTATAACAATAGGTAGGCCTACTGATGTCAGCTCATATTAGTAAAGTTCAAAATTTAATGTTTCAGTTAAAATCAGTAGGCTAAAACAGGATATGGGCCTAGATAACAAAATGTTTATTTACCTAAGATTTTAACAACTTTGCTTATGATTATAAATATTTTATTATCGGGAATCAACAGCTAAATTACAGAAAAAACATTATTGAATCTTATTGCAAAGATTGTTGGCTAAGGAAATGAGAAATAGAAACAAGTAGGCATAGTAATATTTAGGAAATGAAAATACTAGTCATATTCAAAACCACGGAAAAGAAGTGTTTTGTTCATAAATTAAGGAAATTCAGCTGATAGCCTAAATATTTTACCCATAATAAAAATAATTTTGTTTATTTTTCTCTCAAAAGGCCATCAGAATGTCTTAATATAGGCTACAGAAACAATAAAGAAAAAATATAACAAAATAAGGCTAAAATAGGCTATTTTTTCAATATTGGATATTATAAATACAATGTAGTTGCTGGTATCGACAGATCCACAGTTTTTTTAATTGTTGATGAATTTTGTGTTGTAGCCTACCATACTGATCTCTGTCATCAACCTATGACTTCAATTGTGTAGGCCTATATATATTACATCGAATTTAATTATTACATTTGTTTAAGTGGAATAATATTAAAAATTGTTTTGCGTTTATTTTTACTTACACATTTATTTTATTCATTTACAAGATAATTAGGCTATACAGATTAGGAGTTACAGTTAATTTTCATTATTATTTTTGTTGTTGTTAATCCTTTACTAAATATCTTTATTTTTAAGAATTATTTATTCAATGCGGAATTCACTTTTTAACTGAAAAATCATCCAAAAACCATCAAACGAAATCCACCAATTTCATGGGTCACAATTTCTTCCTTGTGGCTGCAAAATTTTATCGCTCTAAATATGAAGGTAAGCACAATTATTGACCCCTAAACCTACGATAGGTTTTGCCAGTCTATATATATATATAGCCTATAAAGACACCTGGCCAAACCTGTTGTTATATATTATAGTTCCAGATGAAATCTGTTTGTAAAAGTATTTGTGATAGTAATGATGTAGTGTGCATGCGGCAAACCATATGTGGTTCGCATTTCACATTACCAGTCGCAAATGTGACAAACTGCCATTATAAATGTCTCTAACCTATAAATAGTAGGATTTTTTAGTTTTCGAATTGTGATTTTTCGGTTAAAAAGTGAATTTTATAAGATAAGAAAAAAAGTTTTGTTTTTCTGTTTTATTTCACATAAAAGTTTCTTTTTTGACTTTGTCATTCTACATTTAAGAAACTTAATTTTGACACTAATGCCCTTTCCTTATTTGTCTTTTACATAAGCTTATATTGTATGTACGTGTTTAATGTTTATTGCCCAATTTTGTTATAGGCTATCATAACTTCAAACATCCACTACTCAAGACAAAGTCAACTGTTTGAAGTCGGATTTGTGGCATTTTAATTCTTTTTAAATATACCTTTAATTTGATAGGAAACTCGACATATGCTTACATAAAGATTGTTGACCAACTCCTGGAAAGGATGTCACCGGAGTCACCGCAGTAGTTAAAATCCGTAAAAAAGGCATGAAACTCTTAGAACCACGTACTAAACGCAAGGTGGAAAGTTCTTTTAATCTAAGTTTCATAATTTAGCGGTTATAAAAAGTTTCTATACTTTTTTCACACTCTATATTATATATTTATCTTCCCACACCTACTAAATATATTAATAGTTATTATGTTAATAAATATATGTTGTAATATTGAAAGAAACATACACTTATAATGCAGTCGCTAACTTGACTCACATAGTCATTACATAGTTTAGGCCTAATTAACAATTGTACCTCGGA
Organism: Aphrophora alni; assembly: GCA_963513935.1. Lineage (NCBI taxonomy): Eukaryota > Metazoa > Arthropoda > Insecta > Hemiptera > Aphrophoridae > Aphrophora > Aphrophora alni. Next base: position 9,700,901 of record OY740772.1, read on the forward strand.
CTCAGATTTTTCTATAAAAAATTATGGCATCGTAAAGTAGGCCTTGTATTCAAATAATCAGATCATATTTTTTGTCGGAAGACACTTTCCAAGTCTCAAAAAATGCATTTCTTCACTGTCAAATAACACAGGAAACTAGGGAATATAGCTGCTGTTAGGTTAAATCCAGGTCAGATAACGAAAGCAAAATCCTACGTTAATATTTGACAACTTTAGTCAAGTTACTGAAAGTGTTATCACTACCTTATTTTCAAAAAATCAGATCATTTTTAATTTCGAAAGACACTTTAAAGTTAAAAAATGCATTTGTTTAATAGAAAATAGGCAATACAAAAGTATGAAATCGACTTCACAGTGAGTTTCAAGAGTCTAAGTTGCGTAAATATATATAGTCACCAAGACAGATCTAATAGGCTAATACTAGTGATTATACATCGTGATCTGACAAGTGACTTGACAAACGTAGTCATAAATATTAACATTGGCATTCATAACCTACATAGCTGGACTTTTATAAATCTTATTTTTATTAAACTAATGCATTTTGTGACTTGAAAAGTGTCTTCCGTTAAAAGATATGACCTTGTTGTTTCAATAAATTACAAGGTAAATACTTTACGATTTCATATTTTTTTATAGAAAAATCCAGGACCGAGGTACAACCGATATTTACCCATTACATTACATGAGCACTGAAACGTTCTCTAACCAGACTAACAAAGTCTTAAGGACTAACGTACACATTCGTAATAACCCAAATAATCATTGATTCCTTGTGTCTAAAAGAGTCAGTCTCTTCAATATTAATGGATTCTGAGACTTGAAAATTGTATAGCATTGTCAAAAAATGTTTGATTTATGACAAACAAGGTAAATGGTCTAAGTTTGCATGACTTTTGGCCACGAAATGACAGGGAAGGTGTAACACATAATTACCATATTGTGTGCACTTCTCTTTGTTGTTGTTGTTGTTGTTAAAATGTATTACTTCTCTCTATCATTACAAACTCATTATGTTGTCACATTACTTGGCTACCCACATAACAGAAACTTATCATTAATCACAAAGTGTAGTTTAGGGTAATGTGATCTCAATCTACCAAATTTATGGAATAGAAAATCATAAGGATAAGCTAGAATCAATCCTTGCAATTAATACTATAATATACTAACATTAATACAAATAATACCAACATTAACATTAGTAATGTTTATAAAAAGAGTACTTACGGTTTAAAAAAATAATTTAGACAGTTTCTGTATTCACTAACTTTTACTCCACTCTAACAAAAGTATTTTTACACCAACAATACACATTTACGATGTCCATAACAAACTTTTATACTAAATCACTAAACACTGTAAAACTTATACTGTAAAATGCATTCACTGTATTTACACTCTCATATTATAGCACTCACGTCATTATTAACGAGGGTGAATATTAAACTAGGCTACAATTAATTATTAGTTTTAACAAATCATAAGATATATTTAGTATTTACTTTGGGTTAAGCGCGCCATTGAACTACGAGTATGAACTCTGAAGTATGAACTAAATAAAGCGTAGACACAGGCACTGAGCTAGTGGGCACAGATCACAAACACAAAATAATAAACATAGATTAAAAAATAGAGATTTAAGAGAAGTAGCAGGGTGAGCGTTTCCTCTTTTAGAATATTGTAAAATTAGAACCAAGATTAACCATAGTAACCCATTTCCCCCCTTCTCTTTTCGTATATGCATAGTAGGCCCTATTCCCGACTGCTTTTATTGCTTGCGTTTTTGTTTGGAATGTGAAAAGTTCTAAGTTAAAACAAAACAAAAAAACAAGATTGTAAGGAACTGTTAAACAAGTTAACTCAATTACGTAAAGATCGTATTTTGACTACAAGCCTTTGATTATTTTTTATTATTGTTTTTTTTTTAATGTCTGCACTACTAAAACGACAATTTGATCAATATTTCTTAGGAATCAGTGTGTACAGGTTCATAATAGGGGAGGGGGAAGTAAATTATATAGTATTATTGTGTTTATTAGTGTATTAACTTTGTATGTGCTCTAAGTTAATGTATCGCTGAATACTTAGTTATGTATTCTAAGTTAATATTTGAAATCGCTGAATCTGTAGGCAACAACCTAAAAATAAAATTTAAAAAAAAGGCTAGAATGATTATTTGACAGAATGATAAGTAGCGTTGAGACGTTTTGCTATTGAACTACGACGTTTATTCTTACTGTATTACCGAGTGTACTCAGAATTAAATTAATCTGTATTCTACCTGATACCTTCTTATTTGTGAATTTTTCGACATTACAATTTTTCCACTGTTGAAATTTTTCAATAATTTTTCTTGTTCTTGTTTCAAGAGTAAATAAATTTTTTTAGGAAGTTAGTTTCATATAATTTACTGTTACTAGGATTAATGTTAATTTAAATCAACTTCAATTATTGATTACCAGTTGTAATTTTTAATTTAAGCTTCATAAATCAATTACATATTATTTAATGGAATGTAAATAAAATTTCACACTTCAAGTAAAAGTATTTATTTTATTGATCAAAACAGTCTGTTAAATTAAATAATCTGCTGTCTACAGAAACATGACAGTCAATAACACTAAAAACCAACTTCTTTCCTGTTACTACCCTCTCAAATAGGACAAAGAAACAGGAATGGATTATAAATGAGATTGTAAATGTGGAAAAAAGCAGAACCTTATGTATCCGTGCGGAGGGTGAGATAAAGAACTGCCTGGGACACAGAGTCCAGTCAGGTAAAACCTTGCAACAGATCATGCAAGAACCCAGGTTTGGAAGATGTGGTATGCAAGGTAAAGGGTGGGGTTTACCTTACAAATACTTTATTAGTGAATTTATTGGAAGAACTACAAGCTACATCTTCTTCTGCTGCCTACTCGTAAACCTGTTATTAAATCGCATAAGGGTTATACTAAACATGTACATAATTTAAATAATAAGATGTTAAAAGAAAATCAAAGTTTTTATGTTCCATTGAAAGTTAAAGTAAAAGTTTCAAAGCAAGAATTGCTTATGAAATTGGACATGGGGTCTGGAGTGCCAATTATAGGGGAAAATATGTATAATACAAAATTCCGACAACTACCATTATTGCAGACGAATCTGAAACTAAGATTTTACACCCAAAAGCCTATAGTTTTGGTAGGGAAACTAAAGGTTAATGTTCTTTATAAAGGGGTTGAACAAATAGAAGTTCTAGTTTGGGAAGGGATTGGATGCAAAAACTTGAAGTGGAATTTAAAATACCGGTAAATAACATTGTTTTGAATTAGTGTAAGTTTGAGGAAAAATTGTTTATGAATTTCCAAAAGTATTTAGTGATAAATTAGGTATGTATTGTAAGGAAAAAGTAAAATTAAATATTAAAGAAGGGAAAGACCCATAGCTTATGCATCACGAACTTTGTTGAAATCAGAATCTAACTATTCTCAAATAGATAAGGAAGCATTATCCTTTATGTTTGAATTTAAAAAAAAATCAATATATGTGGGGTGAACATTTTACTTTGATAACAGATCATATTGTTAAGTATTCTACGTCCTAAGAAGGGATTACCAGTTATGGCTGTAAGCCGATTACAAAGATATGCAATGATTTTGTCTAATTATAAGTATGATATTGTGTATGGATGGGTTGTTGTCACGTATACCTATTCCTAGTACAAGGAAATTTAATGATGATAATGTAATTTTGTAGAATGTACGCATTTACAATACATTAATAGAGAATAATATTCCGGTTAATTTTGAAGATATTAAAATAGAGTGTAGATCCAGTATTGAGAAAGGTATTATCTTTTGTTCAGTATGGATGGCCTTCTAAAATGATAACTAATAATTAGATGGCTAATGTAAATGATAGAAATGTTAGGATTTCAAATGAACCAGGGTTAGAATCTAATTTAGTAGATACAGAATTATTACATTATTTGCGTAGAAGAGATGAATTATTGTTAGTTGAACAACAAATACTTATGTGGGGTCATAGAGATATTATACCTATGAAATTTAACAGACTTTATTAAATGAATTGCATGAAAGTCATTTAGGTATAGTTAAAAAATGAAGTATTTAGCCAGATTTTATTTTTGGTGGCCATCACTGGGTAGTGATATTGAAAAGATGTCAGCTAATTGTGAATTTTGTTTATTGGAAAGGTCAAACTTGAGTAAGGTCAAATTACATATATGGGAATTTCCAAGGGGTTGTTGGCAGAGATTACATTTAGATTTGTGTGGTCCTTTTAAAAATAAATTGTATTAAGTTATTAAGGATGCATATACAAAATGGCTAGAAGTAATTGAAGTATCTAGTACAACTGCAGAACTATTAAATGCAAACTAATAATAAATTAAGAAATTTATTTTGCAGTTTGGTATTCCGGAACACATTATTACAGACAATGGTTCACCATTTACTTCTAGTGATTTTAAGAACTATTTGAATAGTAATGGAATTAATCATAGTTTTTCACCACCTTTTTGTCCAAAAACTAATGGGTTGGCTGAAAATGCAGTAAAACTTGTTAAACGAACTCTAAAAATTACTGTTCGTGAAAATGAAAATTTAGAAACAGCTCTATGTAAATTTTTATTTAAGTATCGTAATATAGTTCATGTTACGACTAAAGAAACTAATGTTTAATCAAGTGTTAAGAGGTAAAGTAGATTTGTTAAAACCGAATTTAAGGAATGTTGTAAGTAAAACACAACAAAAACAAATCGAGAAATCAAGTAATAAGGGTAAACAACTAAATTTTAAAATATTAAATGCTAGACAGTTAGTACTAGCCCGAGTCTATAAAGACAATAACAATAAATGGAAAAAAGGATGTATTAAAAAGCAATTATCACCAGTAACATACGTAGTTAAATTTAATTCAGGAATGATGGGTAAAAGACACATAGATCACTTAATAGCAATTAAGGATAGTGTGAAAGAACAGTAATAAACCAAATTCATTAAGGAACAGTAGTGCAAATGAAACTAATGTTTGTGTTAAGGATGACACTATGATTGTTTAGGCAGATGAACCTAAGTATCCTATAAGAATTATGAAGAAACCAGTAAAATTAGATTTGTAAATATTAATGTTGTGTTATTTAAAATAGTTATTTCAGTTTTGTTTAATTAGGTGATTATTTTGTTTGTTTTAATAAGGTGTCTGTTAAGTTGCTAAAGATGTAAAAGTCAGTATATAACTTGAGTTTTGTAAAATTGTATTATTTTAAAATATGAAAAATAGGAAATTTTAAAATTAGGGGAGAGAATTGTGGTATATAGTTTTAATATAATGTGACTATACTTAAAATGTTAAATATTTGTAAAGTAAAATTACTGTACTGACTATTGCTTGAATACAATTGGTTGTTTATTGCGATTCCGATATACCAAAAACCATGTTTTCGAAGGCTCCCTCCTGGGGTTTCCGAGTTCTCCTGTTTTGTACTAGCAATGGACACCACGTTAACTGTGTTTGTGTTTCATTTAAGTTATCTCTCTACATTAGTTATAGTTTCCATATCGTCTTGGTTAATTATTAAGGCGATACACTACAACTAGAATAGAATTGTAATTTACGGATTTTTCTACTCTGTTTTTGTCCAGAAACCCAAGGACGAAAGCGACGATGTGTGTACTTGCCTAATCTAAAAAAAAACAACCATTTACACCATATAAGTGTAACAAGTACACAAGATCTATATGTAAGGATCATACAGGCTCAACAAGACTTTTGTGCTGTGTTTGTCACTGTCAAAGAGAGAAGAGACTGAATTAGTATAAAACTACATGAAATGAGCTGTTTGTTATTTCGTATTCTTTTAGTCTTTTGTTAGTTTACTTATAGTTATGTGATAATAAAAAAAAATGTACATTTTTCTGTAAAATGATCATATTAATTGCAAGAAAGCTTCTAAGTTTATTTCAAAAAGATATAATTGTTATTACATTAACAACGTATATATATGTCTTTTGTGTATACATATCTTTCTGAAGTGTTTTTAAATACAAATAGTTTTTAAAATTAAAAAGGTCATACGGTAAATGGTGTCTATACACTTAACCAACCATGTGACTGAAATGAAGGAGACTGATTCTGGGTTAATACCTTGGGCGTTCCAAAAAAGTACAGGTAGACTATTGTCCATTATTATTTATGGATTTAATGGTGTTGAGTAGGGAGGTCAGGAAGGATGAACAGGTAGAATTTTTTTTCAGTTTTATTTTCTATGGAGAGTTCCAAACAGAAGGTCATTAACTCTAGAACGGTTGGACTGGGTCTGTGAGACCCACTATTTTTGTTTTTCAGATTTTATAATATATTTATAGTTGTTGATTTGGAGAGAGAGCTCTGCCATAGCAAATGATGTCTTGTTTTGTTTAGTGTTTGTTTGACAGACAACAGAATAGCATATGGGTCTGTTTGACCCAGTCCGACCGTTTATGTTGCAAGTTTGTACCAGTGTAGTCTGTATTTTATTTAAGTATATTACAGTTTTGCTAGTACTTTAATATTTATCTTTTATGAGTTAACACCGAAACCAACATTGTAAATAGCTTTTAGTGAATCATGGCAACAGAAAACCTTTCTAACAGTGAAATTGACAGAATTTTTTTTTGATTCGGGTATTCTGACGTGGATCCAGACTTTGAAATAAGTAGTTGCCATGATAGTAATAAGGAATTGAGTGCTGATGAAGAGGAAGTTGATCAGCCCTCATTATCTTTTGATCCTTGGTCTTCTACCAGTACCAGAAAGCCTGCTGAACCTCAGCCTTCTACCAGAACCAGAACCCCTGCTGAACTTCAGCCTTCAACCAGCACTGATGTTGATTCAACTCCAACTTCTGTAACTGACTCGGGTATGCCAACTCCACATTTTTATAAAGGAAGGAACCAAACAACTAAATGGAGGAAAACCTGTTATCCACAGAATGTTAGAACCAGAAATCATAATTTAACTACCATGCATTTTTCTGGAGGTATTCGAGCTGCTATGGATGTACATTCACAGATTCATAACAGTTATTTTTTAGCAATCCATTGATTGATTTAGTTCTTGAATCAACCAATATCTTCATTGATTCAATTCGAACTAATTATACAAGTGACCCAAATATAGCTAGGGCTACATGTTTTGATGAACTGAAGACATATTTTGGCCTTCTGTACTTGACTGGAAGATTACGTGGCGGTAAAATGAATATTGAAGACTTTTGGAGGACGGATGGGACTAGAGTGGAAATATTTCGAGCTAGTATGTCATTGAAAAGATTTAGATTTTTGACTCGTTGGTTTGACAACATCCACACGAAGGACGAAAGAAAAAACCAAGATAATCTTGCTGCCCTGAGATCCATTCTTGATATTTTTGTCTCCAATTGCAATACATATTATGTTACATGGATGAAATGCTTGTTCAATACAGAGGCAGGTGCAGGTTTAGGATGTACATCCCAAATAAACCTGCTAAGTACGGAATCAAGGTGTATATACTAGCTTGTTCAAAAACATACTATGTGAAACATTTGGAAGTCTATGCAGGTACTCAACCAGATGGGCCTTTCAAAGTTAGTAATAAGGCAGATGATGTCTTTTTGCGTCTTGTAGAGCTAGTTAAAGGCTCTGGAAGACATTTAAGCATAGATAATTGATTAATTCTTACGCGGTTGTCAAAAAACTGAAGACAGAAAATAATCTTATTGTTGTTGGCATATTAAAAAAAAACAAGCCTCTAATCCCTGTTGAATTTTAACAAAAAAATCTAAAGAAGAATACTCAAGAATTTTTGTGTTTCCAAGAAGATGTAACATTAGTTTCATATGTACCAAAGCGTGACAAAACAATACTGCATTTTTCATCAATGCACCATGATAATGAAATAGATCCTGACAGTTGTGAAAAGTAAAAGCCAAGTACAGTATTATAACATACTACAACCAGACTAAGGGAGGAGTAGACGTTGTTGATGCTATGTGTGGCGAGTACACTGTGGCAAGAGGAACTAGGCGGTGGCCTCTCTGCCTCTTTTTTCAGTTGTTGAACATCACAGTTCTCAATAGGCTAAGAGATTATATTGTTAATAAGGTTAGTCGTAGACAGAAATTTGCTTTGAGTGAATTTAAAGTGGAAGGAGTATTCATGGCAATTAATAGTCTCAGTAATAGCAAATGTCTTGATGTGTTTGGCATAAATGCTTCCATGCTGAAGTTGGCTTCGGTATATATTTGTGATGTTTTAACCTTTCTCTTTAATGAATGTATAAAACATGGAATTTTTCCTGACAAACTAAAATTAAGTAAAGTAATACCTGTACATAAAAAGGGCAAGAAGACCATATGTTCTAACTACCGACCTATCTCAATTGTGCCCACGGTGTCGAAGGTATTGAAACGGCTAGTTCATACTCAAATTGTTAAATATCTTGAAACCTGTAATTTACTGTCCAACAGTCAGTTTGGTTTTAGGCCAAACCATAGTACGATTGAAGCAGTTTTGGCTCTGTTGTCTGGTATTTTTGGGGGATTGGAAACTAATAATAGTGTCTTCTTTAGGTCTTTTGACATGTCCAAGGCCTTTGACACTGTGTCTCATGAAATATTAGTAGATAAGTTATTATTTTATATGTTTGATGATACTTTGGTTGATTTTCTGAATTCCTACCTAAGTAACAGATGGCAGACTGTTTTCTTGAATGGCTCATTCTCTAAAAAGCGGATGGTAAAATATGGAGTGCCGCAAGGTTCCATCTTGGGGCCGACTCTTTTTATATTGTATATCAACGATTTGCCTTTTAACTTGGATGATATGAATACCCAATGTTTTTTATTTGCTGACGATTTGGGTCTATGTATCCAAAAGGAAGACATTAGTTTAACTAAAAACCTTGTTGATGTCAAATCTAGCCTAATACAAGATTGGTGTAATGCCAACAAATTAAAGTTAAATTATGACAAGGTACAAGACTTGTCTGTATGTCTTAGCAATGTACAGCACAATGTGAGTTCCTTGAGGTTCCTGGGAATTATGTTGCAATCCAAACTAAAATGGCAAGATCATATTGAACTTGTTGCTTCACGTATATCAAGGGGCCTTTTTTTGCTTAGATCTATGAAAGGTTATGTGAGTCCCAATGTTTTGTTGGTTATTTACCATGCTCATGTGCATAGTCATATGGCCTATGGTACATTGCTATGGGCTAACTCAAACAATGCCAATAAAATATTTACTTTACAGAAAAGAGCAATCAGAATAATTAGTGGTGTCCCATGTAGAACTCCATGTAAACCACTGTTTATTAAGCTGGGTGTCTTGTCTCTACCCTCTTTGTATGTCCTCCAAGTGTTGTTATACATTAAGCATAGCCTACCTACCTTATTGCGAAACAATACTATACACAACTATTCTACTAGAACAAGTAACAACCTAGTCATAAATAGATGCAAATATAGTTGTACACAAAATAGTGCTATGCAACAGGGTATTAGACTTTTCAATGCTTTACCCTGCCTAATTCGTGAGGAACCTTTAGCTAAATTTAAAAAAATTCTAAAACATTTTCTAATAAAAGAATGTTTGTATAAGGTGGATGAATTCTTTGTGTGCGCATGCAGGCTGGGTTGAGTATTGTGTGAATATTTTGATGTTGTCATGCATGTTGTACATAAAAATGGTACTAGGTAGGTTTTTGCATTTGTTTTTGATGGTATGTGAAATTGAATGTTGAATTGTATGTATTAGTTATTAATGTTAAATGTTGCATTGAATGAAGTTATTAGTTAAAAATGTTGAACATTTTCTTGGTAATAGTGTTCTGTTGACTTGTCTGGGTGCAATGTGGAATTGTCAAAAAGACTAATAAAATTGTAATATAATGTAAAATTGACAAAAAGACTAGTTTTGTTGTTATTTACAATGATATATTTTAATTATTTTGTTGTGTACTGTTTACAGTCATATTTTTAAAAGTTTTAATATTGATGGTGCTTTTTAGTTGTTTATAGGTTTAATCTTACTTTGATAGTTTGTTGTGTATGCTTTTGAAATGTTTATAATGGTATTTTTGAAGAATATACTGTTAATTTGTTGGTAATAGTTTTCTGCTGATGCATCTCACATAAATTGTGCTCTACATACGTAAACAAATTGGAATTTAAATAAAATAAAATAAAATTATTTGTAGATAATAAATTGTATGTGTATATTTTACTATAATATTTGCTATTTTATAAATTTTGTTATATTGCTAGTGTTATCAATAATAATTGTACTTTATCGTATTGCATACCTGCTTGTAGGTTATCATTGTGTTATGACTTGTCTTATACAGATGTAATATTTGTCAAGAAAGGACTAATAAAAAAATTGAAATTGAAATTGAATTGAAATTGTGTTCAAAGCAAACAAAAATGATTCCATCAGAAAAGAATATCTCAGAACCCTAGGGAAGTCTCTTATATTACCATATGGTTGGAACAAAGAATGGTTGAATATCCACCTGCAAGAAAAAGAGGAAGATGCTACAAATCCAAGGACAACAAAACGAAATACTTTAGTAAGATTTGCAAGGTATGTTTATGTTTGACACTTGCTGAAACTATTTGCAATGACTTCTGTAAAAAGTGATGATTTTATTGTTTTAAAAGTGACAATATCTCATAAACTATTAATCTTATTCTCAATTCCTTATTATATAATGGAAGGTCATCATTTTTACTTCTTATTTGAAGAACTAACTTCCATTTATATTTATATTTCAATTAAATTAAGTTATTTTTCCGGTTTACTGACATTTACTGCTAAAAAATGAATGCTTTTCAGTTTTCTTTTTTACAAATAAATATTATATGATTCAAAAAATTAGAGTAAAGGCTCTATATAAACATAATATACTATCTGAACATAATAAATATTGGTCACTCCATGTAAATAAACAGTTTTGTGACTCATTTTCAGTGTTTTATTATTTGGCTCCCACAGAATCAACATGTTCTTTTATCAATATTTTGCCTGACAGCTCTAGGGTTAAAACTCTATACACAAAACAACTCTCACAGAAATTAAGTGGGCGATTTCACTCCCACACAAAGGCTAGGAAAGTTCCTGGCCCAGATACTATTGGAAATACAAAACTCAAAAACTTATCGGAGAAAGCACTCAGGTTCTTTACAAACATATGTAATGCAATTCTCCGCACTCAACATTTCCCTGCTGCTTGGAAATATTAGTTTTTCCCAAGCTGGGGAAGGACAAGCCTAGGCCCGAATCCTAAAGTTTGCTGAATACAATGAGCAAGGTCTTTGAGAAGATCCTCAATTGCTCATCAGGCCCGTATTGTTCAATATCTAGATCAATCACATTCCAACACTTGATAACACCAATGTGCTATATATGCTGATGACACCGCGATATCTGCACAGTCATGGCAATCATGTGTGATCTACAGTAGGTTACAATCTTCACTAAACAATATAGAACCATGGCTTAGAGCATGGAGAGTAAAGGTAAATGTGTTTATTTGCTAGGCACTTTTGCTCTCTAAAAGAAACTCACACACCATTAATATGTTGTTATGGTTATTCAATGAAGACATACATAGGCAGTGTCAGGTTAAGCACCTTGGGGTTATCCTAGATAGAAAACTGACTCGGTCCGCCCACATATCCGACACAATTAAAAGAGCAAACATGACACTATCACAACTAACTATATCCATTGCTCAATAAAACAAGTTCTCTTGAATTGAGAACAGCCACCACAATCTATTTATCTGTGCTTAGAAGCATCATCACCTATGCAGAGCCCATCTGGGGTCACACTGGGGACACACACATGTGCAGGCTACAGATATTCCAAAACAGGGTTTTGAGAATAATCACTAAAGCACCAATGTGCACCAGAGTTAGGACCTTACATAAAGACTTAAATGTGCCGTTCATCAAACAACACATTTAACGATTATCAGCTAATCTCTACAAGGGGGCCCAAGCACACCCAAAATCAACACTAATCTCTTCACTAGGTAGATATGACACAACATTTGACAAACACAGACGGCCGCTGTCCTTATTCACACGACCAACCTTGATCTCTCATTTGGGGCTATAAAGCCATGCATACCCTACTACATACCCAAATTTCACCTCTTTCCTTTCTAGCTCTAGACCAAAGGGTGCACCGCAGCGGCATGAGCCAAGCTGTCGCCACCAGGACGCAGTTGCATGCAGTCTAATCTTGCACGCTTATTTCAGTATCGAGTAGGCAGCAGAAGAAGATGTAGCTTGTAGCTCCTTCAATAAATTCACTAACAAAGTATTTGTAAGGTAACTCCCATATTTCACCTTGCACACCACGTCCACCAAACTTGGGCACCTGCATGATCTGTCGCCAGGTTTTACCTGACTGGACTCTGTCAAATCAGGTCTTTACCTCGCCCTTCGCGTGGATACATAACGTTCTGCTTTCTTCCACATTTACAATCTCGATATGCCCATGGAAAGAGCTTCTCAGCTTGGTACATGGAAAACCTTTCCTGTTTCTTTGTTTCACGCGATAGGGGTACTAACAGGAAGGTGGTTTTTAGTGAGTAAGAATCTCACACTATTGGGAAGATTAGATTTCTCCTTTTTTCTTTTGAAGATTTTTCACCTATCCTGCAAAATAAAAATAAAATTAAAAAAAAAAAAAATTGTTAGTGAGTCCCTACTTTTTGTCGATAACAGTTTTTGCAGATTTATTTTCTTCAAATCACCTTCCCTGATGGCTGCTATCTAGAAAAGTTTGACAACCTTGTGAAATATTATTCGGAATTTGTTATCCATGAGGTGTTTCTAGTAACAAAAATTAGAAACTGTTTTTTTGAAATATATGTGTTATGCCAGTACATTTTTTAAAAATTTCGCAGGATAGGTTGAAAATCTTCAAATGACAAAGGGAGAAATCTGCTCTTCCTATAGTGAAGTGAATTCAGATCCCTATCTAAGTATTTAATACTGTAATGATTCCTGGTGTCACCTAATAAGGAAAAAGAAGAACAATTTGAACAAACCTTTTGCAGATTTGTTAGCAGTGTAATATATATTGTGACTGGAGAATGTGATTTCACTACACCTGACAAATTGAAAAATGCAGATTATTCTTCACTGGGAGGAAATTAATATGCACAAAAATAAAGATACAAATCTCATTTTTCATCGAAATTTAGATATTGATGATATCGGTTACAACTGTCTGTCCTTTATAAAATCTATGCAGACAATTGGAATAAAAAATAATGATATACCAAGGGTATTTAGTTGGTGCTCAAGGCCCCCTTAATTGTTTGATATTGCAAAACCATGATATTTATCATATAAAATCATGTCATATCATGGTACAACTGAGTTACTTGATGATGAAGGTCAAAAAATTAATATTTTTAAGAAGGTAATGTTTTTAGTAGTTTATTTTGGATTTTAGGCTTCATCTAAAGTTAGCAAGTTGTTCATGTTTTATGGTAATATATTGTGACATTTTCATGAGGTCGGTAAACTGGAATAGTCCATGTCTCAGATAATGTATGTTTTCCAATTTAGACATGTTTGTAATATCTAAGATCCAAAAAACTAATAAATTCCCCCCTTTAATTGTCCAAATTGCTTTAAAATAAAAAATATATCAGTAGTCAATAATGGATTTTACATATTATTGATATGGTTTATGTGAATATTTGCCATCATTTGTTAAAAAACTAATAGGTTTACATGTCGTTTTTAAAATCAACTCTATTTCCAAGAGAAAAAAACTATAACATGAGAAAAGTGAAAAATGCCAATAAAAACTAGTAACTTGAGGCCATTCTGGAACTAAAACTAAAATTAATAATCTAAAAAAAAAATGTTGGCATTTCCTCATGTTCTAAGTTCATCACTTAAATAATGAGAATTAATTGATACTCTCGTAAGTTGTGTATTAATTTTTATATACACAAATTATGGAAAATGGCCAGTTTTACCATATGAATAATATATCTATAGTTATATGTACAATGTCAACTAGTTTGAAATAATTTATTAGCAATACAGTTTTAATGTATATAGTATAATTTCATGAATGAAGAGTATGCAAAGAGTGATGAGTGTTAGTGAATATAAATATGTAGAAATTGTTGTTGTTGTTGTTGTCCAACAATGGCTCTTGCTAGCTCACGCCATCTTTGATCTTGCTTCCCAGTAGAGACCAGGGAGGTCTTTTTTCCTCTGCTTCTCTTTATCCAGCTTTCTGCAGACCAAGAGATGGTCCTTGTTCATGACAGTGTCCGGGATTTCACATAATGTGCAGTTGTCATAATCCAAAATCTTCATCCTCTTCAGGTGTTCATTCAGGCAGTCGTGTCCAGTTGTAAGTCGAAAAATTACGACAGATGTCCTCTGCAAGTCCTTGACTTTCTCATACAAGTCGAATACATCTTCATAGGACTTGTTCATTATGTCCTCTTTGACCTTATTGGTGAACTGAAGATGAGATGCTCGTTTCAGTTCGCCAATCCTTGCTTCCAGGGTGTGTACTCTTCTTGGATTCTGTATTATGTGAGTTCCTTGCTTGGCCAGCTCGTCTGCTTGCTTATTGCCTTGTATGCCTACATGTGATGGGATCTACTGCAGAACTATTTTCTTGGTAATATACTTGACTATATTATACTTCTTTTGGATTGATTCAGTCAAGGAACTTGTTAAAATTAACCAAAATCTCAGTATTTTTATTCAACCATGGCCGCATTATTATCTGTCTCAATGTCTCATTGATTGCAAATAGTTCCGCTTCAAACACGGTAGAGTCTGAGCTCAGCGCAAAATGTGGGAAAAATGTTCACAGAATATTCCTGCTCCTGTTACGCCTTTAATTTTTGAACCATCATTGTAGATTTGCAACCAATCGTCTGGTGGGTACAGGTTGTTAATAGTTTCCAAGGTTATTTGAGCAACTGTGACTGAGTTATCCTTGACTTTATTTATTGGCTCTGCAAGTTGAGTGCTTATGTTGTACTTGATGTAGTCCAGCGGGCTTTTCAGTTGTGTCGGTTGCTCGATCACCACATTATTTGGTTTCCATTCAAGCATTAAGTGATTGAAGCTTGTTTGCATTTTTAATGTTTGTTCGGCTGGTGGTTCCAAGATCCACGGGTTATTGTGTCTCCTGTGAAGAATTTTTTCGTATGCTATTATGGTTTTGTACTTGTACTCATTATGCAATGGTTTGGTGTTTTATAATGCGGCAATTGGTGTAGTCTTTACGGCACCTGTTATCATTCGTAGGCAGTTGTTTTGACTTGTTTCAAGTTTTCTCAAGGCATCGCTGCCTGTCAAAGCAAGCATTTCTCCACCATAAAGGAAATTTGATTAGATGTATGATTTGTAGGTTTGGCATAGTAGGTCAAGCGTTCCCCCCCATTTTATTCCTGCTAATCTTTTTAGTATATTGTTTTTGGAAGAAATTGATGCAATGTAGTTTGCGTGGTCTTTCAGATTGAGCTTCTTGTCAAGGATGACTTCTAAGTATTTGGTACCGCAATGCTGCTGGATTACTGCATTTTCTACTTGGAGCGATATATCTTGTGTTTTTGTTTTCAGTGAGAAAAGCTGATAACTTGTTTTCTTGACATTAATTTTCATGTTGTTATTCTTACTCAATCTGGTCAAATCACTGATGGCCTCATTCACCCTATCACACATTGAATCAAAGAAGTTTCTGTCCTTGTTGCTGTTTTCCAACCATACCAATACATCATCCGCATACATTGCACAATTGAGTTGTTTGGATGGTAGCGCTTTGGGGAGATCGTTTATGTATATGTTAAACAGCAGTGAGCTAAGAACAGCCCGTTGTGGGAGGCCCACTTGTGTTTGTTTGTATTTGGATACAGCCGTTTTCCATTTGGTGCATATCCACCGTTGGCTTAGAAAGTGTTTACGCCAATAAAACATGTTACCTGTTATATGTAGGTCTCTAAACTTTTTTAACAGTTGAGAATCCATACCGTATCAAAGGCGCCTTCAAAATCAACAAAGACGGCCAAAACTGATTCTCCTTTATTGAATGAGTCTTTCACACTCTGTGTAAACCTTAGCACTTGGTTCATAGGTGTATAGTAAGACCTGAATCCTGCTTGGTTGTTGGAGATTAGATTGTTGTTTTCCAGGTAGTACTGTATAATCTTGCAGCAACCATTTTTTCCATTGTTTTTGCAATTATCGAAGTCACGGAGATTGGCCTGTAGCTGAGCATTTCATCACCTGATGTTTTTGGTTTTTTGATGGGGATGATGATTGCTTTTTTCCATATTGATGACATATCAGATTTTCTAGTCCACACCCAAGTTTTTGATGAATTCTGAATGGATTTTATCAGGGCCAGGAGATTTATTTACTTTGAGCTTTGAGATCACTATATCCAATTCAGCAATGGTGTACTCCTTTGAAAAGATATCAAGGCATTGCTCAGTTGAGGTGTTTTTGAGTTGTTTTTTGACAACTCAGTTGTGTTTCTTGTTCTGTTGAGATAGCTTGTGTTCTTCTTTATAGTGGATGTTGAATTTTTTTGCAATTTCATTATCACAATGCAATGTAATTTTTATTGGAGCAGTAGGTTTGTCCTCCCACTTATCTGTTAGAGTGTTTATGTGTCTATGAAATCTGTTGCTGTTTGTTCTATAATTCAACTGTCCAATAAACCTGGAGAAGTTGTTTCTTTTTGCCTCTTGTACATGCCTGGTAAAAATAATGCATTTGCTCTTCACCACTTTTAACATTTTTCGTGTCATTGTGTTTTTCTGCTCTGTCCCTCAGTATGTTTCTCCTATTCTTCAGCTCTTCCAACTCTTTGTTCCAAAAAGGTTTGTATTTCCTTATCTTTCCTCTGGGTATGTGCTGTTTTGCCGCCTCCAATATAATTCTGAAGAGGTGTTGCAGCCTCACTCCAGCACTGGCTTCCATGTTGATTTCATCCACACTTTCTTCCACAGTGTTTTGGAAATTCTTCCAGTTGGCTTTCTTGAAGTTCCATAAGTTACGCTGGATTTTTTTTGTCCACTCTATGTTTTAGTTGTTGTTTTGGTAACCACTGCCCTGTGTCCGCTGCCTTCATCTTCCATAAAATATTTAGTTGTGCTGTTATAGATGTCACTTGATACCATTGCCAGATCGGGGTTTGATGATGCTTCTGAGTGGTGGATATATGTCTTCCTATCATTTTGAATGGTACAGAAGCTGGATGGGATTAGAATCGATAAAGTTTTTTATTTCCCTACCTGCTGGGTTTCCATCTCAATACCCCAGCGCACTGAATGTCCATTAAAGTCACCTGATATAATTGTCTTGTTTGTCACTCTCGTCACATGTTCATGTCGGAGTTGTTAGGTGGGCTATAGATTCTATATACAAAATATATAATTTTATTCTTCCAAACCTCCACCTGTGCAATCTCTGACTTGTCGCTCTCCATTATTTCCTTGAGGACTTTAAAGTTGTGAGTAAGGCTGTTCTTCACACCCACCACAATGCTACTTGCGATCTGTCTAGACTTGTACAAACAAGTCATTTTATAATCTGTAAACTTATAATAAGTTATCTCTAACATGTTGGTTTTTGTAATAAAGAAGACATCAATGTTGTGCCTGCTTAACTGTCTTATAATGTTTAGTTTTTTTTTGCCTGAGTCAATCCACCTGCATTCCAGTGATACGTCTTTATACTTATATTGTGGTGTATATTGTTAGCTGTCTGATTTGAGATATTGTCTACCCTGATAAGGACAGTTTGTTCTTTTCTCTTTCCTTTCCTCAGTCTTCCTATGATTTGGTTCTGGCTTTGGGAAGCATTAGCCATCATTGTTGATCATTTAGCACTACCCAGGGAACATGTACAGCTTGCTGTGGACGTGATCAACTTTGTTCCCCAAATATTGTAGCGAATTACATTCTCTCGTCAAATTTAAAAAAAACACACTTTAGTCTGACTTTCCATTCCTCTATTCTTTTTTGGTTTATTTTCTTCAGAAACTACTGATACAATATCAATGAAATTCTAAACAGTAGATAACAGTATAAATGAGTTCAAAAATTTAAAAAAATCTGCTCAATTCCAAAATAACAATAATTAAAATTTTTTTTGTGAATAATTTGTATTTATATATCTTAATATTAGTTGCATTTAAATTTTCCAGTAATATTTAAAATGCTGAGGTTATTTTTTGGTTGAGGCTATATCTTAATAAGCGGTGCAAAAACATTGTACATGCCTTTTCAGTCACCCATCCCCCAAACCTAATAAAAATTAACCAAAACTATTCATCACCAATAATGTCACTTCAGTAGTGGTCAGTCAAAAAGTGAAAATAAATCATGGATCCTACATTTGGAAAAATATTTATATTTAAACAGGGCCTAAATTTGCTTTGCTTGTGCCATAAACATGTCCTTAGTGTAAATCGTATTGAATTAAAATTGATTTTTTACTGATGATGATCAAGGTTTATTTATGTTTTGTTTGTTGCCATTTATTCTTAATTAAACCATAATTTTGCTTACTTTTACACATGAGCTGGAATCATTTAATCTTCACATTTTAACAGTCCCATAGCTGATTTTATGGATAACTTACAAACTGGTAGTTTTAGAAATATGGCAACGAATAAGTTTTGTTTGGTTCTTCAGAGTCTACACTTGAGACAAGTTTTGATCAAAATCTTAAAAACTATAATATTGAAAAATATATTGAAATTAAAAAAAAACTTTTAAAAATAATTTTGAGTTAATAAAAACATTTCAAGATATGGCCAAAATATGCCCTTATACCAAATTAATTTTAAATCAGTTCTTTTTTTGAGGCTGTAGGGCACTGCACAAATCCCATTGTGGCCACCAGATTTCTTTATGTACTGTATAACTCTTTAGACTAATTTTATTCGAATTATCCAAAACATATTCAAATTCAATGAGATGTTTTAACTTTACTTCAAAAGGAATTTCAAGGAACCCAAATACAAAATTTGAATAAACCACAACTTCAAATTAAAGTTTGAATTAGACAGAGTTCATGGTACTATAATAAAGTCTCATAATATAATAAAAATGATAATTTTATCTACAACATTTTTTGTGTGTAGTTGTATAGAAATCCGTTCATAAGTAATGAGATTTAAAGATAGCAACCAATCATATATTCTTGAGATATACATTTTTATAAAAGATACCAACAGATAGACAGGAAAGCACATTGAACATTTTTTGTTCAGTTTGATGGAGTCAGACAATGCTCACACTTCGTAATGAGGGTCTGAGGTGTGAGCAATGTCCACCTCCTGCAAAGATGCTTATGGCTCAACCCTTCGAGTAAGTAAAAGTATGAGCGTTGTCCGTTCCCCAATCAGAAACACAGAATCACTCATCTGAGATGTTTAATACATTAAAATACATAATATAAAAGCATAGAATACAACACATTTACAAAACACCATTTTATATGATTATGTGTTTATCTGATGATAGAGTAGATGAGGTCTCGAAACATGTCACTTTAAAAAAAGGAATAAATGTGGTCATAAGGTACTGTATTCTATAAAATACGAAAGCAAATATTGGTTAACAATTAATTTAGAAAGTACTCAAATTTTACTCAGCACTATTTATTTTTGTAATTTTAAATTGACTTGGAAATCATAATTTTCTTTTACTTGGCTATTGTCAGATTGGTTTGGTTTATATATTTTTAGATTTCACCAAAATTATATAAAATTTATTTTCATATTTTTATGATAAATAAAGACATCATATTTTGGGGGAATGTTAGTACGTAGTATGTTTTGTTTAAATATCTGTCTGGGGTTCTTTGATTCTTCACAAAAGGTTTGGGATAATAATCTTCTAATTTTCTCAAATTTGAACCGAGTTGGTAGAGTTGATTTTGAAAAATTACATCTTTATAATGGTCCCATATCTCATTCCTCATGAAGTGGTATATTTAGAGAGACGGTTTGTTTGACCCTTTAGAATTACCATCGTTGGCATGTATGTATATTATATATGCCAACGATGGTAATTTTGTGTTTTCTTCTTATGAGAACTAAACCCCAAATCTCGAGTTATTTAAAAAAGTAAAACACTGCACGGATGACAGGCAACATTCCACAAAGACATTTATTACAAAACACTTGACATACAAATTTTAACCCATCACATTCTAACTTTCTCTATTCTTGTTGAGAAAATAAAAACTACAAATAAGTTGTATTAATTATGATGTTCTGTAATTTCTATATCTATAAATTTTCATATCAGCTGTCAAAAAAGGTTATTTTTAGTCTTGCCACAAATAAAACAACAGTGATAAGACCAACTAGATTTTTGGTAATCTGTGGTTTTAGAAGAACCCCATCCTGTATCATCTTTGGACACTCGTGTGAATCTTCAAAACCACAATTTCCTGATATAAATGTATAAATTGATTTACTTTGTTGTTTATTTTCACTTGGTTTCCGGGTTTGTTCTTGTGAACTTATACTGGTAAGTTATCAACTTTGTTGTCTTTAAAAGACATATATTTTACACCATAATACCTGAGTATTCAAACATTGTTACAAATGATCTAATTCTTATAATCTAACAGTTTATTTATTCACAAATACTTGTTGTAGGGCTTAAAATTTTGTTAAATAATTAAAAACAACATAAAAACAACTCATTTCACTTTTTAACACCAAATGTTCTTTGTAATTTTGTATTTTAAAATTGTATTACATTATTTGTATGTATTAAAATAATAACAAAAAAGTGTTTATCTGCTTATATATTTTAATAAATATACTTTTAAAAAATGTATTTTATCATCACATAACATTTTGTTACATGGCATCACCACATGTGACATTGCTAAAAACAAATAAATAATAAATACAAATATAAACAACACACATACCTATTAACACTAGATATACAAATTCCAACAACATACAGTTTTAATTGCACTGTATAATTAACCAATGTATAATAGACAAGTTACATAACTTTATGATTTAAATATTCACTTATATTATATTATGATTTTGTTAAACCAACAATCTTTTCAGTGTTTTTTAAAAACCGTTAGGTGCTAAATTTTCTTAATGTACAAAGTTCAAAGTTTATTAAAATATTTTAAGTCTTACTGGAAGACTCCACAAT
This sequence comes from Aphrophora alni, assembly GCA_963513935.1. Taxonomy (NCBI): domain Eukaryota; kingdom Metazoa; phylum Arthropoda; class Insecta; order Hemiptera; family Aphrophoridae; genus Aphrophora; species Aphrophora alni. Next base: position 9,722,138 of record OY740772.1, read on the forward strand.
AAGACACCATATAATATTTCATAACTGAACAAAAGCTTCCATGTTAACTTAAGGGATGTTTATGTCAAAGGGTTAAATTAGAAATGAGTAAGATATTTGAACAAATCTGTACATTCATATTTAAATCATTAATTTCTTATAGGTTTTAAAGGCCCTATGCCTACTAAACAGATTTTCAATTAGGTTATGTGTGGTCAGCATGAGTCCCCATCACCATAATTCTGCTTTCACTAATTATTGTAACTCTCCTTCATGATGCTCTGTCAACATCTTACTTTTCTAAGCCCCTAACAGATCCATTGGAACTATAAATTTGTTACATAGTAGCATATATCTCACTAATACAAATCAAGTATTTTACTTGAATTTTTTTTAAACTTTGTAACCAAAAAAGTTGTTTTCTTCTGTGTAAAATAAAAAAATCTTAAATAATTAAATCTACCGGTATATTGGTTGTTGATAATTACAGTGTGATTACAAATTAAGGAAATTATTTGGTATTGCATAAATCATAGAATTATTATTATTGCTTTTTATTAATTTTTTTCTTACCAGTATTTTTAAGAGTTGAACTAAATTTACGCTTGGAATTATTGGTGTTACATCAAATAGTATACAAGGAGAATATTTTTATTATTTTAAGTTATTTTGATATTAGAACAAAATTAAACCTAATAGATAAATCTAATTTGTAACAATGTATCTGAACAGGAGCATGATCACAAAGTAAATTCTGTATTTTGTGCCCAAACAAATTGGTATTTAGTTTTTAGTATTTATATTTGAATAGTATACATTTAAAAAAGTTTTACAGTATTGTTATATTTTAGAGGTAATTTAACATTTCAGAAATACAATGGCAGAGAAAACCGCACAAGGACTCTTGTACTTGTTTGATAGGCCCACTGAACCGGCCTTTCTTCCAAAAGGTGACAAAAATGTGTCTTTTGATGTTCCGGATAATTATCTGGTAAGTCATCAATTTCTGAAGAAAACAAATTAAAATATAATATTTTACTGTTTTCAAGTAAACTCAGTTTTTTCTAGTTTCCATCTTTGGAAAAAAGGCTAACTGAAAGGTCTTGAGTACCCAAAGCTAAAACAATATAATGTCACCTAATCCTTGCTTGACAGCGAGTTCATTTTGATATATTTTCAATGTGTATCAGTTTTAATCAAGTTCGATTTTGATAGAATTTAATACAAATATTCTAAATGCTGATTTGTAGATTTGCTAGTAGCAAAAATTCAGATGTAACATTGTTTTTATAATTTGTGATTCTATGAGTTAAATTTTTGAAATGATTTTATTAAATTAAATCATACATTTAGTTAGGCTTGTGTGTTATCAATAAAAACAAATTAAATGATTTAAAAACACAGGTTTTCTTAGGAAGATCCTCAATTGTACAACTATTTAATTTAAGCACCCAAAAGGACCTATAAAAATTCACAGGAAATTTATTGAAATAATCTAGCTTACAGTTTTATGTTTAAAAATATTGTATAATGAAAATTGGAATATTATATTATAACTATAATAGAAAATTAGCTTGTGGTTGTGTAATTTGCTGTATATTTTATAATTATTCCAATAAGAATCCTTAAATTAATTTTAATTAAACATTATTTGTTATATTTTTTGTTCCCCAGATTATATATTTATAAAATATTGATTTCTAAACTGTCTAACTAATAAATAATAAATCATTTTAATGCTTTCCTCTTCAAAATCCTATGAAAACCATAATTCAGGTGATTTTCATTTAACTTAAAAAAATTGATTAAAAATACATAAAAACATGTATTAATAAGAAATGTAATTTTTTTTGAAAAATAATGAAAAAACATAATCTTTGGATGATGAAATTTTCTACAGATTTTCATCATTTAAATCTATTTCCTTAAGATTTCTAATCATTTGCAAATTTAATCAATCTCTGAATATTGTAACAGTTTGGAAACCTAATACTTTTTATAGATTTTAAAATGGCAGCTTTTCAAAAAGTAATTGAATTTGAAAGAAGTTATTTAATACATTCTTAAGATTTTACTTTCCATAGTATATTCAAATATACATCTTCTAACTAAGCATAGAATATTTACTCTCTTTGACAAATTTATATTTTATTAACTACATTTAATTATTTAGGTGGATCGCTATCGTCCTCTTGCTGATAACTTGAACAACCGTTTTGGAAGTGGCGAAAAAATTCAAATAAAAGGTGTAACTCTTCCCGACATCAGTCTACCTCTTAGCTTGGGTCGACGTGCTCCTTTTTCGCTATTTGTTCCCCTCCATCGAAAGATGGGTGCTCGACTTATTGATGTTTTTATGGGTGAGTAATAATGAAAATAGTGTGATAAGTTGTATATTGGCATTGGTGATAACTTATAAATATATTTCTAAAGAGTTTCTTATTCCTTAAAGACAACATCCTACTGTAAGGATTGATTAAATAATTATATAAAATATATGTATGCAAAATAATCTCTCTCTCTTTCTAATATAACAGAGTCTATCTGCTAGTATTCCTATTATGGGACATATTATGACACATTTATTTAAAACAGTTCACTAATCTCTCAGTGACACTGTGGGTTTTGATTATTTCAAGTTTTTAGTTTTGGTATTGATTATTTTTTCACAATGAGCAGTAGAAATCAAAGGCACAATTTGATCCTTTATTGTTTGAGGAAATTTTTAACAAAGTAATTAGTCATAAGTTGTTTTCATGTGATTGAACCTTTTCAATTTACAAAGTATTGCACTGATCGTTAATTTGAGGCATCACATGTCATAACCAATTTCAAAACATACTAATTAAAATTTGAAGGGATATATATCCAGAACTTACATTTTCCACAGAATATTATTAACTGCTCACTGATGGTAGTGTACCTGGTCTGAAATTTATCTCAGATATTTTAATAAGAGAATCCAAGATTTTAGAAATTGAAGTTATTCAGTTTTACATCAGTCGAGCTTCTAGTATCTCTTTACCTTCTAACCACAGATAATTTATTAAAAAATCAAATTGGACGGCATAATTTGTTGCCGTACAGTATATCTAGTTCCACAATATGAGCTATCAAAAGCTATACAAAATTATGAAAAATAAAAAACAAAACAAAAAGTTAAGAGATTACATTTTCTTTCTTTAAATTTATTTATTCTGAATTATTAATGTGTTATGGTACTAGAATAGCATATGTCAATAAACAATATTTTAATATGTTATTGGTGATATTTATAAATTAATCATAGTTAAACCATGGGAAACGGTGATTATACAAAAATGACACATTAAAATAACCTTGGAACATTGACAATTAGTAAATATTACTCGCTAGGGATTTGAAATATTGGCTGCAGTTTGATAGGTGACCATCCACTCGTCGTACAGTTTAATGGCTTGTGGATATCATATTTGAAAGAACAGGTTGAAATGTACTATTAGATAGGTGGGGCAAGGAGTAAACTCCCCTCCATCGTTATAGAATTAAACAGATTGTTAAGTACAATTTTACAACATACTGTGGTGGTCTAAAATTGACAGATTAGATTGGAACATGCTTAATACTGATACTTACTATGATACTGAAATGTACATGTAGGCCTAAAGATTATATATATTTATATTACATATTTTAAACATATGTGTGTTTTTGTTATGATTGGCTGTGATGTTTACATATATGTTGTATGGTTATGTTTTTCATGTAAGTAAATCTAAACCTAGACTATTATTATTTAGAAATCAAGTCTCTAGACACCTCAGCCTAACAGAACACAATCTAGACTATAGTGTGAAACAATTTAAAGAAAAGGTTTTATTTGGTTTATTTTTAGTCTCAATTAAATCATTGTACTATTAAAATATGTAACAGTAAAATGTATTTGAAGATAATCAATAATCAAAATTATATAACTTTTAAGGTATGAAGACGCGAGAAGAATTCCTGTCTGCAGCAGTTTACTGCCGTGACCGTATGAACCCTTATCTCTTCATCTATGCATTCTCTGTGGCCATTCTTCATCGTCCTGACACTAGAAACATTGCAATTCCTCCACTCTCTGAAGTTTTTCCTGAGAAATATATGGACTCAGAAGTGTTTGCTCGTGCTAAGGAAGAATCTAACATAGTCGAGGCTGGTTCAAGGGTAAGAAAAATCATTGTATACAAAATTTATTAATTCACAAACTTGACCACATTGCAGATAAATTCAACAACATAATATAAACATAATCTTCAATATAAATTTTGTTTGTTTTTTATGACATTTAGTTTTTAATAACAGCAATCATGATTAATGTTAGCATTTTTATTGGTTCACTCCTAACTCGGAGCTTTCATCAGAACATATTGAGCTTGAATTTTTTTAAAAATTTATTGATTTTAATTCTAATACCTTTTTTACCAGCACGTACTGAAAATACAATAATATTTCAAGTGAAAAATATACGACCTAGACATGGAATCGAACCCAGAGACCTTTGGCTTTACACTGCAATGCCAACTAAGCTATCCTAGTCGCTTCCTAACACAGGGTGTAGACTTCTCACTTGACTTTGCTTTATTTGCACTTGACACCAAAAATTGCAGCTGGGAAGCGATAGGATAGCTCAGTTGGTAGAGCATTGGCGCGTAAAGTCAAAGGTCCTTGGGTTCGATTCCCAGTCTAGGTCGATATATTTTTCACTTCAAATATTATTGTATTTAATGTTTTGTTTACTACATGTGCATTAGAAACAAAATGTAATTAGAATTTTTTACATTAAGAAGAAATACAAAAATGATCTACGCAACTTTAAAGTATTATTATTTTTTACTCTCTTCAAAGTGCAAAATGTTGTATATATTTATTTTCATTTGTTTTATTCTTTTTGGTATAAACAACTAACAATAATTTGACATTGTTTGGATTTGTTATTTTCCACACACAAAATTGTGCATATACATGCAGTGATTTTTACAAACCATTCAATTGATTTTGTTCAAAATTGATACGTAAGGTTTTTTGCTTTTAACTATAGACATATAAAGTGATTTTGGGGATCGAATCTGAAATTTGTTTAATAACTGACAAGAAAAAGTACAAAATTTGTATTTTCTCAAAATCGGCTGTAATAATTTTAATCAAATTTGGTGACAATTAATAATTTGAGTACAATCTTCTGTCGAAACGCGTCGATAAATATAAATAATATTAACAAAATTATAAATCTGGAGTAAATGGCAAAACATTAAAATGCACATAGACTCCTGTTATTAAAACTCAATTTCAATTTATTAATGTAGGCCTAGGACAAGTTTATGATGAGAGGGAGGCAAATGGAGACATTATTTAAATATGAATAACTCCTCAAGAGCTTACTATATTGTGTATGGGATTGACAATACTGAGAGATCCTAGTTGGAATTCATGTTTTCCCTAAAGCCTTGGGTAACATCACTCTCTTTCATCTTTCTTTCAGGTCTGTCTTGAACAATCCTTGTTCTTTTCCTACACTGATACTATTAGAGTATTCGAGGGCTAGGGGACTCTATTTTATGATCTTTTCTTCCTTTTTTTATAAGAAAATGTTGTCCGAGAGTTGTTTTGCTTTCAAACAAAAATATGAAGACAGTAAATATTAATAATTAGAAAGTTTAGATTCCATTTGGCGAAATATGTGAAACAAAATTTTTTTATTGAGCTGAGTAATATTCCACTCTGTTAACTACCAAACAAATTTAAAATTGGCTGACAATTAATTAAGAAGTTTGGGCAAGGTTGATTCTACAAATATCAGAATGCCCAACAATTTTTGTCTATGTAAAAGTACATGTGAGAAAATTTGTGAAATGTTTATGCACCAAAATAACTGTTTAACTGCAAAATATTTATAAATTTAATAAAAATGTAAAATTTTTGTATTTTTAAATGGAGTCAAATTTGAATAGATTCAATGTACCAAACAATATATCTTTAGTATCAGTAATTATAACAATAAAAAATTTAAATGTTTAAACACTTAAAAATATAAAAACTTTAAATGAATATATTTTAAAATCTGATACTCTTCCAGATACCATTAGAAATCCCACGGGACTACACAGCTTCCGACTTGGAGGAAGAGCATCGTGTTGCATACTTCCGTGAAGATATGGGCATCAATCTTCACCATTGGCATTGGCATTTAGTTTACCCATTCGATGCTGCGAGGAACATTGTAGACAAAGATAGGCGAGGAGAACTCTTTTACTACATGCATCAACAAATCCTTGGAAGGTAAGAACAATATTCTTTCTGTCTTTGAAATACTTTATTTATGAAGTTTGTATTATCTTATATTAAAAAGAAAAGAGTTAATATTTTTATATTACCTTAAAGATTGTGTTAGAAATACATTTATATGTTACAATACACTATAATATAATGAATACATGCTTATTTATTTATAGAATAAAACATTAATAATTTTAATTACAGGTACAACTTTGAGCGCTTCAGTAACAATCTCGCTCGAGTGAAACGATTCATTAACTGGCGTGATCCAATCCCAGAAGGTTATTTCCCCAAACTTGACAGCCTGGTATCCAGTCGTGTTTGGCCTGCACGAAATGCCAATACTATAATTCGTGTAAGACAAATTAATTGTTACAATTCATTTTTAAATATTCTAATTCTTCTATGAAATAAACCTAAGCGCTTTTACACATCCAATTGAATTATTTTTTTAAACAACAAATAATATTTAGAATAATATCAATTCTTAAAGTAAATTATAATAGCCAAGAGATTAGGCATTATTTGTATTGTAAAAACATTTTAAATAAATTTTGGTTTAAAGTGTGATATTTTAGTTTAAAAAAAAATCATTAGTAATGATTTACATTTTACTATCTACAAAATAAACATATATTATAATATTTTTTTTATTTTGTTAACATTTGTAATATTAAACATCCTAAGTTGTTCCAATTGTTAGTCAGAAACACAATTTTTTCACATATAATTAGCTATTAGAGACTTTTACTTGAGATAAATTATGTAACTTGTGAGTTTACAGTTTGAAGGCTCCTAATATAAGTGTTTTTCTCTGTTTTCAGGATGTTTACAGGGAAGTTGATCAAATTAAGTTTGATATTCAAGATCTAGAACGTTGGCGTGATCGCTTCTTCCAAGCTATTCATACTGGCAGTGTTGTTAGCGTAAGTATTAATAAACTGTATTTATGCAAGTATACACATCCTCATATTAAAGAATTTATTTTGAAAGTTTAACTATTTCAATCACCTTCAAAGCAAGATGAAACCTGGAATAATCAAATGATTACCAATCGTAATTTCCAAAATATGTTTTGAGTATTCATTCAAATTCATTTATAAATGTGTATATGTCAAATGGTCACAATTTTTGTCTGGTTTTCTCCAAATTTAAAAGAAAAGAAGAGAAATACTGTGACTGGTTCCAAACAGAAAGGAGAGTGAGACAATGAAGCATCAACCTTTCCTCTAATAATAATAATGGTTGAAGTTATCATAGAAGTTCAAGCCCAAAGCACAGAAACGTAAAATGACAAGATACACAGATGATGTCATGGTATGGGAGGAAACTGAAGAGAGAACTAGCTAAATGAACAGGCCATTAAGAAAGCATCGATTGGATATACATTTGGAAAAAAATTAAAATGTTGAAAGTGGATAGAAATAAAAAATTAAAGAGGAAAGTAACACTGGAAGGTATCTTGACAGTGTAGATGAGTAGGCTACAAATACGTAGGAAACAATGGAGTATCATAGAAGTATCACCACTAATGGTAATATACAAGAGATCAGGGACAAAGGATTTTGAAGAGTGATCAATTTTACAATATAGTAAAGAATATTTATAGTGATGGAATAAAGAGAAAGGAGTCAAAAGAATGATGTATGTATAAAGTAAGTATACTATAAATTTTAACAAATGGGTCAGACATGGATGTAGATAAAGAGAGATCTGAGCAAACCATGACAGAGATGAACTTTTTTATTAGAGTAATAAAAAAATTACAAATAGAGATAGAATAAGGAATGAAAACCTTAAAAAGAGACAATCAAGAGGAAATATTTGTTATGATTTGGGCATGTAATGAGAATGGATGAATGCAGAATCTTTAGAAGAGCACTATAGAGAATAGAAAAAGAAGTAAACCTTTGAGAAGGTCATGAACAAGATGGAAGGTTCAAGTTCAGAAGGATATGTAGGCCTGGGAGTAGACTGGAGACTGGTGGAAGAAGAAAAGTTCTGGTGACATCCAGGAATGGTAGTGCCAGATGATTATCCAAGGCGGAAATATAAAACAATGATAATGATAACAATAAAAGTGTGTTGCATTTGTAGTAATCACAATTTTTGTCTAATTTTCTTCAAGCTAGACACAAGTATACTTGAATAAACCCATAGGCCAACAAAATAAATTAGTAAATTCCACACTTTTTAACATTTAAATTTTCTTTTCAATCTAATGTCTTATAATTAGTCTTTTAACAAGGGCTATATATTTACCAATATAAATTAACAATTTAAATTATAAACTGTTATTTTTGCAGAGTGACGGTACAACCATGCAACTTACTGAATCCAGAGGTATAGATATTCTGGGCAACATGATGGAAGCCAGTATCTTATCTGTGAATCCCAATCTCTACGGTGATCTGCACAATCTTGGACATGTTGCTATCTCACTCTCTCATGATCCTGATCATAGACATTTGGAAACTTTTGGTGTTATGGGTGATTCAGCGACCGCAATGAGAGACCCTATATTCTACCGTTGGCATGCAATGGTCAATGATATGTTTGAAGAACACAAGAATACTCTACCTCGTTACACAACACAACAGGTAGGCTTGTTTGATTAAATTGTTTACACTTTCATGTAGTACAGTATTAAAAAAATATTAATCTTAGAAGTAGAATCTGAGTTATAATGTGCTACATTTCTTGACTGCACGATGTAATTGCTCAGCTTGTTTGTAAGATAATACTTCATTTGAACAAATTTTGGAAAGCTGTTTATCTAAGCTATCTAAAGAACGTAATAATAAAACTTAATGCCCATGTAGAGGGTATAAATCATAAAACAAAGCTAATGTTTTAATTGAGTAAATACCTGTTTAAATGCTACTAAAATTACAACAAAAATTGTTTGTTTACTGTAAGTTTTAAACCTAGGTATATCATCATGTTTTGTACCTTATACCAGTTACACAGATATAAGAAGCTGTAATTTTGTCATGCTCTGTGATAAAAGGTTTTCAAAGCAAGGTAAAATTACTTCCCATATCGGCAAGATTTAATATGTTTGTATTAATTTTTTATCACATTTAGTTTACAAGAAACTTATACATTATTATTTACAGAAAATTCTCTATACGTTACAATCTACATATAAATGACATAAACTTAATAAATTAACACAGGATGGAAATATATAATCACAACACAAAACAAATTAACCTGTTCTGATAACAACAAACTGTAAGCACCAACACACTCTTCTACAGAGTAAAACAACACTTTCTATGAGTTAGAATCTTAGTGAATTCCAAAATTACTCAAAATAATCTTTGTTCTTAAGATTTTCTGGAAGCGTATTAAAAACTTTAACCAGAGTGGTATACACTGCATTCTAAAAATCATTTTATAAACACAGGATATTGAAGGAATCTCATACGAGTAGGATATTCATTAATTTTAAACATACTATTACATTAAAAAAAAATAAACATTCATAAATGTAAATACATGGAAAAGTCAAAATTTTACTTTTTTTATCAAAAAAGATTTGCATGATTATTTTTTAACTGAAAATTTAATTTCAAGTGTTTTGGACTGAACCATTCTTCTGACAAGACCAAAAGCTATCTCTGCTGAATTAGCACTATTTTTGCCAACTACTGTTAATGTATTGTCACTGGCAAATAATACTGCTTTTTTAGAAGTAATCCAACATTTAGAGGTTTATGAAATACTTTTGTCAAACCTTGTAATTGTATACAAATTATATAAATATAGTGGAATGTTCTTTTTATCCACGAATAACTTATATTTTTAAAAAATTGTAAATATCATTATAGTGAAATAAATATTCTCTACACTATGTTCTAAAAGAAACAGGGCAGTGAAATGTTAAGTAACAAACACCAAAGCAGAAGTTTGTTGCATATAAGTTTTAAAATTATTATTCAATCGCCATTGTTACATTTTTTTAATCAAGCCTATTAAAAAAAATATGATTTTGTTAAATAACCGACATTTTTGTCTATTTTTTAGCTGGACTTTACTGGAGTGAGAGTTACATCAGTTGAAATAAATACTGGTCAACAAAAGAACTTATTGGCTACCTTCTGGCAACAAAGTGATGTGGATTTATCGCGTGGTCTTGACTTCTCCCCTCGTGGTTCTGTGTTTGCTCGCTTTACTCATCTACAACATGCACCTTTCTCTTATAAAATTCAGGTAATTGTTTCAAATTTATACATTGTTATATTCCTACTTCTAAGTTATATTATCACTTTCAATTTCTTGATCTGCATAGAAAGGAACAGTTTATGATTGTTAAAATTTATTTTTAGATTTTCATGGTTTAGGTTCTTCTTAGTTCAAAAAGATTGTTCTCAATGTTTATCGATCTCTGTACAAATGGAAAAAAGTACTTAACAAAAAATAAAACTTACAAAAATAATACAATTACAGTACATAACTATAGTAGATGGTATTAGAAACTTGGTGTACCTACATAATAAAAAACACAAAATAATAGATTAGATTTTCTAAAAATTGGTTCTAACAGTTATGATAAATGCGAATACACTCTTTAAAGATTTTGATTCAGGAGTCTCCCTTTACAAACAACAGCATTTATTTGTATTACATATTAATTTCTAAAAATTAGCACTATGAATTTCGGGAAAAACTATAAGATTGATAGCTAAACTAATATCCCAAATTGTAAACATCTTGTTTAAGAGTAATTGACAAATAAATAAATAAATAAATGAACGTTGGTTTAAAACTCCATTTCAATCAACTATATAAAGTACACCTAGACGAAGTTTCAAACAAAAGCAAAAGGATTTTAGGCTCTGTTTAAGTAGAAACAACTTACAAGGGCCAAGACGGTGGCATAAACAAAGTGAGTGGTCGATTCCACCCTAATGTTTGAAGTTCTTAAAATAAAAAAGAGAACCTGTTTATTGAATTTTACAGTGGAGCCGTTTTATGATCTGATATTCTTCCCTGATATCAGAATATTTTTGCCATTTCTCAAGTTTGACATATGAAAAAGATAATGCAACCTATAAATACCATTTATATACTGCTATTAAATAATTTTGTTTCATTTTCATTTTTGTACAACAGGTAGAAAACAGTGGTGCAGCAAGACAAGGAACTGTGAGAATCTTTTTGGCTCCAAAGTCTGATGAACGTGGTCTTCCGTTCCTTTACAGGGATCAGAAGAATCTTTTCATTGAGCTTGACAGATTTGTTATAAACCGTAAGTTATGATTTGATTTTAACTCTACTATTAATAACTGAAAGTCTGGAAAAAAATTATTATGTTTACATTTTAATTTGTTTAAGAGCTCTGGAGTTTCTCCTTACAGACCATAGCTCTCTGGTGAATATACAAGAAATAAATTAGTTGTAGAACTATTTCAGATCAACTTATGGATCAAGAAAACATATTATATAAGTTTATATTACATTCGATTACTTAAATATTTTATGTTGATAGATAACCTAAAAAAACTTAATTTGTATAAAATAGTCTGTGTTTTGTCTAAATGGTTTAAACATTCAAATTGGTATCAAGGAGTTTTTTTATATTGGAAATATTGTGAGCATAAAAATATATATACAACTAAATAAATGTGTAAGCCTATCATAATAGAGAACAAGAAATGTGTAATTTTAGAATTACAGATATGGTTGTTTTCCAGTAAAAACGAAAGATTAAAATCTGACTCTATGGTAGACAACTAGACTTCCCAAGGAAGATAATATTGACTGAAAACACCACACAAATTGGTTCAGCTTTTTGGGATGTAGAAAAGAAACAAACGAACAACCTCTATTTTTTTATGAACTTGGTAGATAAGTCAGAAGGGAAAATATATAAAAAATAATAATGTATAACTTTGAAGAGCGGAAACATATTTTTTTCATCTACATCTAAAAAACAAAATAAAAAATAAAGTTTTTTCTACAAACTTCTGATAGATAACTATTTCAACTGTTAAAGATATATTTTTATATTTAAGAAATTTTCAAATATACAAATTATGGGACTCCTTCAGCACAATTAATACCTTTTTGTTCTTTTAATAAAGTTAATAATGAAAACAAAGTACCACTGATCAACAATTAAAGGGTGCAACACTCTATTAAAGATCTAGGACTCCCAAACGATTTTTAGTTGGTTAATATGTGATCTGTACATAGATTTTCCGTTGCTAGTTTTTGCAACCAGAATTCTCTATTAATCATAACTCCACAGTTTCTCACATTGTTGGGTCAAAACTATAAGTTTTTGAGCCATAACATGAATTAAATCTAGAACCTTTCGAAAATATAAATCAAGAATACTACCCAATAGAGGTGCTAACTAAAATTATATAAGTGTACTAAATTTGTTCAAGTCTTCCTTATACTAACCATCTTGATATATATAATTTTCAAAGAACAAGAAATGTTCAATAAAGCACCAACCTTATAGTGATACATATATCTATTACCAATATATTTTTTTCAGTAAAAGCCAAGTCCAACACCATTCAGCGACAATCCAAGGACTCTTCCGTAACAATTCCATTCGAAAGAACTTTCCGCAACTTAGAAGCAGGTCGACCAACTGGAGGAACTGCTTTAGAACAATTCAACTACTGCGGATGTGGATGGCCACAACATATGCTCATTCCTAAAGGTTCAACAAGTGGTCTTCCTTGTCAATTGTTTGTCATGATTTCTGACTATGAAGGAGATAAGGTGAGGCAGATAACATCCAAAATGAAAAAAGATATAGACAGTTTTTGTCTAGCACAATTAATACTAGTATTTAAATTACATAAAACTTTAAGAAAGTTAAACAAGACTTGAATGTAATTCTAGAATTACTGTTGCAGCTATATTTTCCAGTAGACATAAAAAAAGAGAGAATAGCAAATTTATAACGAGACAAATAACTTTTATTTTGTTTACTCTCTAACAAATATGTAGTATATAGAAAGTTGTGAGGCAGATAATGATTTTAATAAAATGTAGTTTGTAGGCATATTTTGGTCATACCTCAGGACATTCCCCCCTTTTTTTTATAACTTAAAATTTTGCGATACCTACAATAGGACAAAAACACAAAATTCTGATTTTCTCCAATCGGGTCTAATAGTTTTTACCAAATTTTTCGAAAATGTAGGCTCCAATGCATATTGGTAGCCTCTGATGAACACATATTGTCATCTCTCCAAAATGGCAGTTCATCAGTTCTCGAAAAAAACAAACAAAAACATCAGCCATGTAGCTGTTATGAAAGACAATAATTTCTCAAATTTGGTTCTACTGACTTTATTAAAATTTTCTTAAAATGTGAAGATTTATGATGCTAATTAGTGTGAAAAATAGCAACTAATAGAGAAATTACTATTAGGAAAGAATTCCCCCCCCCCCCAAAATTGCGCACTGGTTTTTAAACTTGATTTTATCTTACAATATTTATGTTTAAGATGAGTTTACGACAAAAGGGAAGCAAGTTTAGATGTTATTTAAAAATATAAATATCGGTTAAAATAATCCACAAAATCTGAAAACAGCATCCATGTTTGGTAATAGCTTCCAGACATTTTTGTTGATAAAATGTTTGTTTAGTATTTAGACTCTGAATGGGTTTTTGTAATATTTTTGCACTGATTATAGAATACACAGGGTTTTTTTTTGTTTTTAAAAACAAGAGTGCTTAATATCACATTTTGTTAGCGATGTAAATTGAAAGTTGCTTCACTTAACCTATTTACCACTCCAAGTGATACATGGTGATTTTAATGAAATTTTTTTACAGATATTGATTTTAGTTTTGACATATAAATTAACCTAACTATCGGAAGATGTTTTATAACCTATATTCTAGTTCATAACTTTTTGAACAGGTTGTAGTAGTTGAAGGATAATGTAAATATAAAAAATCATAATTCATTCACAACTTTGTAGCTTTTTTTTGATTTTGATACTAAACAAGTGCCTACAGAAATTACAATAACTTCATGAATACAAGTACTTTTAATATCCATTATTTGAATATGTTAGATCCAAAGTTTAAGACATGTTCTTTATTGTATTTTCTCTTATTTTTCAGGTACAAGCGACAAATAAAAACGATAAGTCGTGTGACGATGCTTCCAGTTACTGTGGTGTTCGTGACAGTTTGTATCCAGATAAACGTTCAATGGGATATCCATTCGATCGTCAACCACGTGATGGTGTCAACACCTTGCGGGAATTCCTTACACCAAACATGGCTATTCAAGACGTCAGTATTAAATTCACCGAACGCACAGTTTCACCAAAACAAGTTGGACAGAACTTGGTACCTCGTCAATAAACAAATGGCTTTGGATTTAATGTTTATCGAACTCGGCTTTGCTTAATGGATTTGATTTTTAAATTGTTCATCATTTGTATATGAACAATTTTGATACTTATTTTCTATAATATATGAAATCTAATAAATGTTTTAAAATATAATTAAACCTAGTGTTATATTTTTAAAACCATTTTGTCATGATTTAGTCGTTCAGATATTCTTTTTCTGTTTTAACACAGATGTTTTAAATCTTTATTGTGAGTTTATTAAGGTTTACAACCGGTCATTTTTTTAGTTCTGTAAAGAGTATTTTTGTCCATAGATTTCCTGATAGTTCACAAAAAAAACCTCTTTAAAACACACACACACAAGAAATAATGAAATAACATGTCTTATGCAGTGATCACTTTATGAAAAAGTATAACTAGAACTGGTAAACCAGGGACTCTTCTGAAATATTTAAATGTTTTCCTTTTGAATACCTGTAGTGTATATTACTAAGAAAATATTACTCTCCGTAAATGGAAAGTTGTCAGTGTAAAAACTTATGTGAACACCAACGTTAATGTAAATCCTTAATTAATTGTGGTCGGCCAATTTAAACTGTATAACCTTGAATGCTAAAATACCATTGATTGTTGGTTGCTATTTCCAAAATACAAGTCCATGCCATTCTACACTTCCTACATCTACTCTTGATCTAGTTACAGTAATATTTAACTTCAAGCAGCTTGTATGTGTTTTATTTAGCTACACCTTCACACATACATATTTACAGTGTCTTAATAAAGTCACAACATTAGCTTTTGTTACAAACTTAAATAGAGCAAAACACATTTAGGACTGTAAACTAGGTTACCTTAATTTTTTTTTTATGATGGTTTGGATTTTTGCCACTCTCCCTAAAATGGGGAATATTCGAACATACTCAAATTTTTAAAATGAGAACCCACATTTTGTGACAGTCAAATTAAAGGGCATAGAAAGACAAAATTAATAGCACTCATGAAATATCTGTTGGATGACCCTAACCAAAATGGCGGCACAAAATGTTTTCATCATTTTTTTTCTTTTATATCCTTTAATTTGACTGGTCACAAGATGCGGGTTACCGTTTGAAAATTTTGAATACTCCAAAATTCCCTATTTTAGAGAGAGGGGCAAAATTACAAGTTGTCAGAAAGGAAACGTCAGTTGACTTTGTTAACAGTCTCTAAAGGGTTTGGCTCTATACCAAAGTATTTAAGTTCATACAAAAGGAGTCGGTTCATTCATTTGGTTCAGAGAGGAGCAACACCAAAAAATTGATGGGCAATATCTGACAATGTACTAAGCAAAGCTACACTGAGCTATATTCTTTAATGAATCTAATGGGGAGAATTCCTTTGTAATAATGTCTAAACCAAACGCTCAAAAAGTGATCCAAATATTTATTATTGTTAGATTAAAAATAATTGTTTACTTTTTTTTTTTAAATACCCATGAGTGAAAAAAAAATGACATGAGAAGATTTTTAGATACTTTTTATAATTTTAAAATATTCAGCAAATGTTTAAAATAATGTGATATCCAGGTAATTCATAAAGTACAATAAAAATGTTTTAATTTGTTCAAAATATTTAGGATGTATAAAATTACAATTTTCATTTTTCAAGGAAAAGCCATTTTTAAGCCGAATAATAAAAACAATTCCAGAGCCAGAAAATGTTCTTTTGAGAGTAATAAATTAGTCCAGATATAAAAAAGAAAATTCACATTAGTTTTTAGCCTTTAAATTTTGGCTAGTTTAATTTTGATCAGAAATCTTGGAAAATATCCTTTTTTCTAAGTCATAAAGAGAATATACTCTTGAATTTTTTGAGCTTTATAAAATAGCTTCATTTTGGAAAATTCCTGTTTTTACTAAAAAAATTGTAAGAATAGAAATTTCTTATTTTTGTTTTATTCAATTTATCTAAAGTCACCTTTTCGGGTAATTTTTTTATTCCAGGGTATGTAAACTACAACATTAGATCGTAGATATTTATTTTCTACAGGTTTTCTTATGTAAATGTCATTAGGAAGCAATTCCGAAGTTAGATTTTAATTTGATTCAGTCCTGAATATGTTCTGATTTGACTGAAATTACTTACCTAGTAGGCCTATATGAAGTAGAGGGTAAGTTTTGTATTCGCAAAAAAAAAAAAAAAAAAAAAATAGAGTTCCGTTTTTCGTACGAGGATCCTGTATCATGTCCTCAGGAAACTGATATGACTATAATAGTTCAATAATAATCATTATACTTTAATATACTACTTGTAATCAGGCCTATTACAGATCTTAAGATGATATTTAATCTAAACGAAGACATCCTGCCAAGGGTTATTAAGTAAACAGGATAAAGTAAACACATTTACAGAATATCATGACAAATAACAATTCTACTGAGAAAGAATTTTAAAAGCGACGACATTATATACATGGAACGGAAAGCGTGTGTCTGATAAACTAGTCATCGTTTGTGTCAGCTTTACAATTTCATTACTTTAATATGCCGTTCGTGTGTCATAGTTTGCCTTGCAACTTAAATTAGGAATAAAGTAATTCTAAAACAAGGAATATCAATTTACATAGTAATGAAATTTTGCGCAGCGGAAACCTAATATTGGAAAGTGAAGTCTTGTTTATATAATGCACCACTTTTTAGTATCTCTTTTATAAATAATTTAGTATCACATGTAAATAAATGGAGATAAATCACTGCACAAACTTTCTCACTCAAAACCGAATTTAAATGAACTAAAACTTATCGTCAAAAAAAACGTCAGTTTGGAGTTCTTAATCAAAAAATGAAAATGAACAATGGATGTTGTCTGTGGGGGGGGGGGACAATAATTTAAACTGGCTTTTCTTTTAGCAAGTATAAACAAGTCCTCTATTAAAACCGCGTTTCATTAAAAACGAGCACTTAATGTTTTTAAGCTGTGGTCAATGTTTATTTTTTGACCATTTAATACTGAATTGGAATAAGTTTTAATTGCGACAATGTACGCGGGATTCAATCATTAATCTTGAAAAAAAGTCTGTACAGCTGATTTTGAAAAATTGCAGATTTGAAAACACTTTCATGGTAGTTTTTTTTTTGTTTACTGGTGATTCATGAACCCCCATTTTTGGAATCAATGGCAAGTAATAAGTTTTGTTTGGATCCTAAGAGTCTACTTGAGCTAAATTTGATTAAAATCATTAGATAAATTTCCAGAAAATCTTAATTTTGTGTTTTTATTATGGCAGCTAACCCCCAACATTACTTCTAGTTACCTAGGAGAAGAAAATTTTGTTAGCCATCTTATTTTAGTCTACGTATTTGTGTTGTACGTGTTGACTGACCCTACAAGTCATCTACATTTAGAGAAGAGAAATTGGAATTGGAAATTTCTACCCAACGATAAACAGTTCCCTTCTGGGTAGTTTCCTTTTGTTTTCACATATGGCTAGATTAAGGGACAACGCTGTCTGCAGAGAGGTTCAAAATATGCCCATAGTTACAGTATGAGTCTCCTGTCACAAGAGTAGAATGTCATCATGCTGATGGGCGTAGTGAAACTGCCCCGACATTTTAGGTACGTTTGAAATGATGAAACTGCCCCGCTATTAAAGAAGATCAAAAAGGGTCGCTTCGCAAGACCAGAAATGCTGAAATTTCCCCGAGCGCCCGGCCCGGTAGTCATTTTCTATGACTGGCTATTTACTTTAGAAAATAATATTGAAAACATTTGCCAATTTTTCCTGAACTGATTTGGGTCATTAATCTTCAAATTGTAAAGTCAATATTGATAGATTACGTCTTTATTGGCTTATTTTTGTTTTTGTTTACAGAAATGTGAAAACCGACATTTTAGAGATATGGTGGCCAATAATTTTGGTATCATAAAGGTTACACTGGAGCAAAATTGTTGCATCTGACTTTCTTCCCTCCCTCTGTCTACAGCTCACACACAAAGTAAAAGAAGAAATAGCGATTTAAAAAAATTCCTGTATGTCACAAAGCCTACTATGTAACCCATTAATTAAAACTCATTATTTAGGTTGGCTACTTCATCATATACTATTAAGTACTTAATAAAATGAACAAATGTTTATTATACGCTACAATGAACCCTTTGCATTAACTTGAGCGTGTCGTGTTTAGTTTGATATACTCGTACATTCAAAGCTTGTAACCCTTCATTACAAGAGTGGCTTCAACGTAAACTGCTTAGAAGTCGAATAAGTTGCCTATTGTTTAGGCGCACCGATGCGATTGTATACATTATTGTACAGTTGCTTTAATGTATATTATTGTTAAGTGCAAACATTTTAGACAGTAGTTTTACCTTTAGTAAATGGAAAACCATACGGTTTGAACTCTGTGACACAATTTTGTAGTTTATTATATGTAGAAATGTGTAATTTTGCAATTTGTGGTTAAACTTAACTAGTTTATATGTATACAGCAATTTGATTTCGTAGTAACTGTAGGCTTAAAACCCATTAAAAAATCACATAAACTGTTTTTGTTTAAATATACTGCCTAAAAAAATCTATATATTGACAATTTATTTGAAAATTTGTAAATTTATTTAGTTATATATTACGTTAAACTTTGTAAACAGCAGCTAATTTTATCTTTAATGAAAATCTATTATGAATATTTCGGTACAAATTTGAATTTTAGTACATGAAAAAGATTGTTATATTATTAAAAACTGTACTCAACAACTTATGTTCTTTATAAAATATTCCAAAATGGTTGTACCAAAATGGTAAAGTTCAATACTTGTAATAGCAAGGTTTTTTTAAAAATATTCAAAATTTGTTTTTGGTACAGTATATAAAAAATTGTTGTCAACAAAATTAATGGCGCTCGTAAAAATTCTTAAAAACGGTAAAATAATTCTCAGTTTGAATTTTTAGATTAAATCACGTTTAACATTGTACAAAGACCGAGTGCTGCCTATAAATATGTAGACTAGTAAATTCCTTTATTGTGTAACGTTTATTAAGGTGACTAAAACATCAATTTCGCCCCTGACCTAACCTAACCTAACCTAACATAACATAACCTAACCTAACATTGTACAAAGACCGAGTGCTGCCTATAAATATGCCGACGAGTAAATTCCTTTATTATGTAACGTTTATTAAGGTGACTAAAACATATCAATTTTGAACCTAACCTAAACTATTATAACCAAACCTAACCTATCATAGAAATCTTTTTAGCAGAAAACTGTGCCGCTCATTGGAAAGCCCGTAGACCTGCCAAACCCTTATTAACTGAAGATAATACGCTCAGACCACGGCAGATCAGCGGAAGACACCTAGTTTTGGTTGTAATGCTAGGTAGAAAAGATAATAAAGTAAAGACTCCTTACATTCGAATACTCTAAGAGCGTCAGGGTTGTAAGAGAACAAGAGTAGTTCCAAGAGACCTGATAGGAAAGATGAAAGAGAAACTAACCCAAGACTACATGAAAAAAGGTGTAGATCCAGCTACTGTACCTCGGGATTGACGAACCTGTACTCACTAAAGAGACCTCCTGAGAATTGAAATAATAATAGTTAGATGTTTAAAAAAATACATTTTAAAGCTTTATTCAAACTGGTGTCCTTCAACATTTTTATAAGCGTTTAAAAAAAAAGTTTACATAGTGTTTTTATTTGTTATTTACTTAGAAAAAAAAATATACCAAGTTTTTAAGTTTTTAAAAATAATAATAATTATGTATTATATAGGCAAATAAATTATTACTTATCGTACACATTATTTTATCTAGCCTACTACACAGTAAAACGTTTATTTCAAATCCACTATTCGAATTGTAACAAGTCTTATTACGTTCAACTTTTTCATTACGATACAAATTCTAAACCAATCACAGCTCAAAACTGACCAATAATAACCAATAGAAAGTCAAGGTTTTTACAACTATAGTTCTGAAGTTATCAAATCAGCTGTTCTTCATTTGTCACGTTGTTTGTTGTTTCTAACATAACGTAGATATTTAACGTTGAATGGTTTTGTGCGTAGTCAGTTTTATATTTTAAAATAATTTAAAATGGTTGATGGTAGTTTTGACGAAGAAAATACGCCCCTCTAAGCGACTTAAAGTTAAAATTGGCTACAGACTATCTCTTGTATTCTAAATCGAAGGAAAAATATGAGAAAGTGTATACTCAATTTACAGTGCGTTGGAAAGTCCCTCACCCCACCTCAACTTTTGTATGAATTTAAATAAACCCCTTTGGGACTGTTAATTAAATCACCTGAAGTTAATTTTTGAAAATTTGCACTTCCCCTTAAAGGGGAGAATTTTAGGGTACTCAAAATGTTCAAATATAAACCCCATACTGTGACATGTCATTTTAAAGGTTATAAACAGACAAAAATATTGCCGCTTACAAATTATTTTTTTGATGACCACAAACAAAATGGCGGCACAAAATGTATTTGAGATTTTTAAATTATAAAATCGCTAAATATGTAAAATCAGAACACTAAACAGTTTAAAAAAATGTTTGCTAGACTAATCCGAGAGAAGCATTCGACGTTGAACTGAATTTTACCTGTCCACCAAAAGTGTGCTACTTTCGTGTACACTCGAAATAAAAAAAAAAGAACCACATTATGTGACACATAAAATAAATTTCTTTTTAAGGAAAAACTAATGGGACCAACGAATTTCACTTTTAAGTTTATTAGAAATGTTATTTCTTAATGTGGATAACATTTTCAAAAATAATATTGTATTTTTACAGTTAGTATGAGAGTTACATTTCGAATTCACAGTAATTATTTAGATTAAGTGTTCAAACAAAAATGTAACTATATGCTCAAAATGTTATTGTTTGATTAGTAATACACAAGAGTTAGATTTTATATTTTCAGGTTTTACAAATTGAATAAACATTTAAAACAATCCAGTAAGCGTCCCCTCTTACATGAGCTGTGTTTCCCTGTTTCTAAATGAATACAATTTGCCCTTAAGGGGAAAGTTAAGATATTTTTACAAATACGTCAGAGATAAGAGTGTGGGACGCACAGAGCTTCTATAAATAAAATTCATATTGAATACTCGAGATAATTTTAATATTAATGCTTAACTTTGTTTACGTTTTCTTTCAGTCAGACTTCTTGCAATACAAATAAAAATAATTCCAATAATTTTCATTGGGGATACAAGATTGGACATAAAGTCAAGTCTTTCACGCGCAAACTCGTTTTTCTTTCAATTCATAACGATTTCAGAAACCATTAATTTGTTAAATTCTGTAGATTATTACAAAAGACTTTGCAGGGTGTTGCAAAATTGTGTTTCAAAACTTCAGGAGGTGATTTCTTCTATAAACCTAAGAAAAAGTTCTTGTAACATAAGTTCGGTAATGCCTCGTTTCCCAGATAACAGCCATTATGTTTTTTTTTGCACAAAATATTTTTTATTTCCAGAATGGTTTCACAGATTGAATTGAAACTTGGCATGGTAATGAAATAAGGCAATGTCAAATTGAAATAAATAACCAACCTAATCCAAAAACTTGTTTTAAATGGTACCCGTTTAAATAACTAAAAATATAAATGTTTATGAAAACTTTAAGCAGCCGCCTTGTCGAAACTTGTAAATTGGATTTATGTTGGTTATTAAAAAAAAAATAGTTCCACATTAAAATAACATAAATAAAATATAAAATATTGATACGATTTAAAAAAAATACTGGTATTATACAAATATAAATTTATTACAAATATCCTTCATCGGGTATTGTCATTTTTGCGTCGTCTGAATATTTTAAATCAAATTTAAACCAATTTTTCAATTCGATTAATGCAGAGTCTCCTTACAGTTGTTAATATTTTGTGTTTTATAATTAAATTATTATTTTTATTTTTTAAATTTTAAATTCTATCTCTCATTACTCGCTGCAGGGCTCTTTTTGGCCCTACAATATTTGTTTTAATTGTTGTTAATTAATTGTAAAAAACCATAGTTTGTAAATTGATAAGTTGTTACAGGTTCAGAGTCTTGAAATATATTATGTTGTTTGTTATCTAGTTTTTATTTTGTTATTGTTTTAATGTGTTATTTTTAAGTTTTTAAGCTAAACCATCTTCTTGCCCAATTTTTTGAAGGGGATAATAACTGAAATGGTTTTTCGCCTTAAACTCCAAAAACAAAAACAAATTAATGTAATCCATTAAGCTGTATAAAAATCAAGCTATAAATAACAACATCCTATATATTTTCGACTAATAGACTTAAACAGTTAAATAAATAAATGATAACAGAAATTCAATTAAATTTCATTTCACCATGCAGTTTTAAAATAGGAAAATACACAACTTAGAAGCGCTTATATAACAGGAAACATGTCTGTAATTCGGTACCACATTTAAAAATTGCCATCTGCATTAGAAAATGATGCTCTATTATAAATTAAGTTATTCTTGAAAATTTTACTTGACAATAATAACAGAAACATTTTTAAGACAAAAATAAATTATGTGGTTTGTAAATTTTACAAGATGGAATATTTTAGAGAAATTATTGCTACGAGATTTGTGAGAAAATACATTAGATTTGTGAGAAAATGAAACTTCTTTCAATAAGTAAAAAGTACTTATATAGTATTTTCACACTATATTTGTGAGTTTTCACTTTCTACAGTTAATACAAAGGAGAGTTACTACAGTTTATCTAATGAGGTTGACGACAGCAGTGTTTTTATTTATTTAGGGGGATGATGACTTTGTCTATGGCACATCCAGTGAGCTTTCAGCTTAAGAGGAGGTTCCATATAACAAAAATGCCGTCTGCCGCCCATAAGACTAATGCAATACAGTACTCTCGTTGATACCCATATTTTTCCTTCATTCTTCATCCGATTTCGTTGATTTTTTTTGATTGAAGAGGGTACTTCTTTCGTATCTTTAAGGTAGGCTACTTTCTTAAAAAATTGCTAAAGTAAAAATATTGTTTTGGTTTTCATGTAATACAGAAAAAGATATTTTAAATTTGGTTCAACAAAACACATTCAGCTGTACAATACCTTTCTATTGATACCTCATTTATATTTATATCTTTTAAAACAAGGAATTTAAGGGTATTATTCTATTGCATTAGTCTTATGGGCATCGGCCGGCTAGTGGAGCCTCCTCTTAACCGAGTGGACACATTTCAATGAAATTTTATTTGTCGGTATATTTTTATTACCTAGAGTTTTTAGGGCCCGTAGGATTGCCAAGGATCCTTATAATTTTATGCGAGTGTATCTCTGTAAGTCGCAACCAGTCTACACAGACAAGACGATAAATCCTATATATTTCAAACTTTGCATTTATATTCTTTGTATTTTCCACATATAGGAACAATATAGCGTTTACAAAAAAAACTTAGGGGTTGTTAAGGGGCGAAAATTATCGAAATGAAAAAATGCTTGTTTTGTAAATATTATGTGTGGGGTATCAAATAAAACTAGAAGTTATTCTGATTACGAATGTGTATGTTTATTTGACGAAAAAAATAATATCTTGTCGCTAATACAAATTTAAAGTGTCAAATATCATGCTCCCCTAAAATATAACACTGCGTGACGTAAAAATCTGAAAAGAAGTTATTTGAATTTGAAATTAAATTCCAGTGCGAAATAATGTATTATAGTTTTTTGTATGACGAATACAAATTAATTTAGCATCATAATGAGAAATGCGTTAAAACCAATAGTCATTAAAAGATTAATTGAATATTAATTGATTTCTCTATTGGGGTGCGTAGGTAAAATCCAGGACCTTTGTAATTTCACGCGCCTGTCAGTGCAATTTAAACTGTTTTAAAGACTTCGACTTTATAGAAATAATTGTTCCAATATGCCTACTGACCATAAATCGTGTGGATTCATAAATTTAAAAGTACCTGTTATTAGACCAAAACAAAATTTGAATTTAAAATATCGTAATAGATTCCTGTAATTGCTTCAAAACAGTGAGCATTGTTGCCGAATTTCATTTACGTTGAACGGTTTACATAAAATCAGACAAACAAAACGACTGTGAAAACATTGTTTCAAGAAAACTATAATAAAAAAATATTTTCTTAAAACATTATCCCAGTATTTGCTAAATATAGTTTTAAAGTTATTTAAAATTTTTAATAATCCTACAATAACTAAAACCAAATCACGTACTTTGAAAGTAAGCTCCTTAATATCTAGTTATATACAATAACACAATATACCATTGTCATAGCAAATGATACAGATGTATAATAGTGCCAAGCAACAATGAGTTTTACATATATTAACATTTCTAACACATTAGGCCGTTATTAAGGATCAACTACGTCATAAACAGGATCTTTGTGTTCATAACGCTTACAGAATTGCTGGAATATTGTCCTTCAAGAATCCTGTTCAGTAAGGAAATTCTATTTTTAAATATACAAAAAAAAAAGAAGTTGTAGTCGTTTAAACATATAAAGCAAACATTTGCAAAATTCGTAATTTAAAATTTCAATAAATAAAATAATTAAAGAAGACGTTTCAATCTTTAAGTCGTCATCATCAGTTGTTTCTGATTGTAACTGAGGTTAAATACTAATTGTTAAAACGTCCTTTTGTTGTGGTAATTTGTGTTTTCATTTGTTGTTGTTTAAGTTGTAGTTCAAACGCTTGTATTTATTACAGTTTAATAAACTCTTGAATGAATTTCAAAATAAAGTTATTGTCGATGTTATCTGTAAATTATTTCATAGTTCCTGGCTGTTTTCGCTAATAAGTAAAAATGTATGAAAATGTAAGTGTGTAATAAAACTATAAATTTTTATAATTTCAAGCTATGTAAAATTTTACGAAAAACAAAATAGTTTAAAATCGGCAAAAAAACACCAGCTGTTATGTTTATTTATAGTAACGTTCTATTGCTTTTTGTAAAATTTAATTAGTATACCATATTTGGTGAAAATAAGATATGCGTCGAAAAACAAACAGTACAGAAGCAGCTGTGCTATCAGCTGATTGATTCCATTGTTGATATGTTACACTGTAGTAAAGGGAAATGGGAATATATAAGGATGCAACTGGGAAGTTGAATTTTTGTTGTTTTTTTTCTTACACATGCACCTGAGTAGGACCGAAAAAAAAGCAAAATCGGAATGGATCTGCTCTAGAAAAGAACATAAATGGGTATTTTTGATGTATTTGAGTGGATGGCTACACTACTTTTTAAATATTTCCGTCTCTATGGGTCGCGAGAGATCAGGGGAAACCGAAAAAAATAGCAAAATCGAACTGGAGTTTCGCTAAAAAAGTGCATTTTGACGCATTCGAGTGCATAGTTACACTATTTTTTAAATATCTCGAGCTCTAGGATAGTACAAAAATAAAAAATAAAAATACTGTACTTGGAAATGAAGGAACTATCGAAATGGTAGGGTATAGTAACATTAAGAGTATGTACTTCCAAACCTCAAAAAATTCGAATTTCTGAATTTAAGATTTTTTTTCACTAACAATACAACAAGTGGGGTAAGAATCATCAGATCTTCACGAAAATTGGACAAAATATGTATATTTACACTAGAAATCGGTAGTCAAATCCCCCCAAATGTTTTTACTGCACAGTTGGCCATTTTCGAAATATGAAAGCATTGTAATTTAATGAGAAGTGGTCATAGAGTAAACATTTTTTTTTTTTTAAATTGTCAGTTTTTTACCAACTTTCTAGTGAACATATGCAAGAATTTGTTTATTAAGGTAAAGACACATAATTTGTCCAATGTTCTTGAAGATCTGATGATTCTTACCCTACTTGTTGTATTGTTAGTGAAAAAAAATCTTAAATTCAGAAATTCGAATTTTTTTGAGGTTTGGAAGTACTCTTAATGTTACTATACCCTATTTCGATAGTTCCTTCATTTCCAAGTATTTTAATTTTTTTACTATCCCAGAGCCGGAGATATTTAAAAAATAGTGTAACTATACACTCAAAATGAATCAAAATGCACTTTTTTTTAGCGAAACTCCAGTCCGATTTTGCTATTTTTATCGGGTCCCCCTGATCTCTCGCCACGTAACGCATATGTTTGCGGAATAATAAATGAAAGCATTTTCCGAGGCGATCCACCAACTTCCATTGGGGAAATTCAAGAAGAGATGTGTTATAACAATGCAACATCCCATTTTCACCAATTTGTTTTAAAATCTTCAAGGACGCTACGAATGTTGCCTAAAATTAATGGAGGGAGTATAGAACATTTGCCATCATTTGTGTGTTAAAAATCAAAACACGACATTTCGGGAATAAGAATCAATTAACATACAAATGATGGAAAATGTCCGAAAAATGTATAATAATGAAATTGAACTTCCACCATTAACAAATAACTTCAAACAGAGAGAAAAAAAAGAGTATCGAACAGGTATAACAATAAAAGTATCTGTTATTTTTCACTGTTGTATCTTTTTTTTTTTTACAAAATCAAATAATATAAACACATAATTTCGATTGGCGCATACTGTATTTATAAAACTGCGACCACTCCAGATAAAAATCAGTACATTGGCCGTACGGTCTCCTGCAACGTTGTTTTCTATCCGCTTATGGGGGGGGGGAGGGATGACAATCCCGGGGTCCTCAACTGAATCTACACCTTTTTCCATGTAGTCTTGGGTTGGATTGCTCTCATGTTTCCTATCAGGTCTCTCTTTATCAACTCCTTTTCTCTTCCACCCCTAATACTATTAAAGTATGTAACAGCTAGGTTTATTTATTTTATATTAAGAGGTTTTTCACCACTAAACAGCAAGGGAAAAACAAATCTATCAGCTTTCAAGGTTTAAATATGCAGTTTAATTGTCGACTTGTTGTTGTCACTTTAATGTCTTCCCAAAGATGTTACGATTTTATTTATGAATCTCTTGTAGGCTAATTTTGATGAAAGTCAATAACCGTAATATTTAACAATGAACTCCTTCATTCTGTTAAATTTATGCATTATAACAATCCACAACCGGACAGAAGTTCGTGTAAAATTCCCCTCAAAACGCTGGTGTTATCGTGGTACCAGACATGCAAACGTAAGCATAAACTTTGCTCGTTAGTTTATGTATTTAAAGTTTGATTTAAAGCGGCCAGACTGTGTTTATTTTGTACCAACTGTGGAAAATTAAAAAAATGAATCCGAATAACTCGTGTCCTATAAACGAATTTTAACTGAAACAGAAATTTGAACGTATAAAACAGAAATATTTTAATTTCGAATTGTTTGACAGAATAAACGTACGAATCAAATTAAAAATTTATTATTTTTTAAAACATATTTTGAGATATCTATTTTTGTATCAGGAGATAAATTTTGCAGTTTTACCAACTTAAAATAAATCAATTTTCTTTCAATTTGGAGAAGTTTGAAATAACTTTAAAGGATGGTAGATTGGGTACAAAAATAACGCTTAATAAACACACTGTAAAAGTAAACTCAATTCATTGTATTTTCCAAATATGTAAGGGGAAAAAATATCGCCATTGATGAAAAAAGTTGATTTTCTATTGTTTTTGCCTCTCTTAGGAACAATTTATATTATTTTCATACCAGTGAGATTTTTTCAAACATTACCTCAAGTACGGAAGATCGGATATGAACAAATTTCACCGTTTGAAACGGTGGGGTTGCGGTGTAGATTGGATGGAATGTGGTGGGGGAAAAATAGTGTGGAAAAAAGAAATGGTCAATTTAGAGTGATAATATTGAGAGGTTGTATTTATGAGGAAGCTTACAACGTTACGGTGTTGATTTTACACCTAAAATAATTAAGCTTCTATTGGTAACATATTATTAATACAAAAGCTAAAATTAAGGTGAAGGGAACTCGATGTGTTGACTAAACATCCCCTGATTTAATCTGGAAAACTGAATTAATTCACATTTTGATGTTGGCTTTGATGATTTAATTATTTTTATTTTAAGACAAAGGATAACTAGGTTATTGATAAAACAAAGATTTTTTGAAATTCACTATAACATCAAGAAGTTTGTGATTCCTTATTATTGGGTGAATAATATTACACCTTAAGAATAAAGGAAAACGTTGTATTATGGCAAAGATTCTAAGTAAAAAAAAAAAAATCAGATTTCAGAAATAGATTAGCTCTAGGCTACTCCTTAGTCTTATAACAATAAATTAATTATATTGCAAAGGGATTTGTTGTATTCCTGGAATATATTCCTAGTAACATTCCTAGAATGTTTTTCCTGAATATTAACTCTAATTCAACTCTTTACTCCTTTCTTTATAAGGTGTTACATTTAATTAACCCAGTAATAAGGAATAACTGGTAATATAAAAGTTTTGGTTGTTGTAGTTAATTACCAATTTTTTTTTTGTTTTATTGATAACGTGGTTATTTTTCGTCGTATACGCTAATATAAAAAATGGGATAATTTTTTCTAAAATCATTTTCTGGCATTTTGTAGCTAGTATTTTTTATAAAATGTAATAACTGGTATAAACTTCTGAGTGTTGCATTGAATTACTAAGAAATATATTTTTGTTATCAATATTTTGGTTATTCTCAACCTATAATTATGTTATCATGAAAAAGGATATACATTTTTCCCCTCATATATTTTAAAAATTAAAACGTGAGATTTTCTAGATATTCAGCATTAAACATTTATAATTGGTTGCCAATAAAAAAATTTTCTTAAATAGTTTTGATTTTTGGTGTACTGGTAAAAAAGTAACATAGAAATAATATATATGCCAAATCTGGAATAAATATTTCATCCATTAAATAAATTATAAATTTGCTAAAAAAAACTAACAGACGGAATAAAACTTTTCCGAACATATGTTTATAGAAACATTCTTTATTTTTAGTACTTTTGAACCCTTTCCTCAAATATTACCCTCATAATGACTCACCCTGTATATTTTCTTTGATTCATTAAATAAAATAAAAATAATTTATACTACCTCTAATTATTGCCAGGTTATTAATTTCATGATTTTAATTATTTACAATTATCGACCTTTAATGTCACAACAGAACATTAACATGCAAAACATATCACTCGTTCTACAGCGAACACATCATTACTATTCTGCTACATTATTCAGAAGTGAACACAAAGCACGCACAAGTCTAGGAGTTTCTATACTTGTAAAAGTTATAACAAATCTGTTATCAAGTTATTCAAACAGAAATTGCAATCAGTCCAATCTCATAAACTTTGTTTTCTGTTCTGTCATCTCCACAGTTTGAACAAATTTTCTTTGCTTCTTTCATTGCCTGTATTATTTTCATATATTATTTTGGTTATTTTTTTCTTATTTACGGGTCGTTTTTCTTTGCAAATTTGTAGGTTTTATATTTTTTCCTTTTTAAATTATCCTATCATTGATTATTTTATTTAATGTTTTTGTATATATTTTTCTCTTATCCCTTTTCACATATTATCCTTCTCCTTCTGTATTCTTAATTTTTTATTACATTTATTTCGTATTTTCTTTCTTTTTGTAGAATTTACTTCATGCATTGTGGATTGTTTTCGTTTGCTAACATGATTGTATATATTCATTTTTAATCCTCTTTTCCTTGTTTATTTCCTGTATTGTTTTTCTTTTCTTTATTTTCTTCCTTTAATATTTTATTTCTGTCTTTTTCTTCTTGTAAACAAGTATAAAGTTTCATCATTCTTCATCTTCTTTTTATTTCTTGTATTACGTTTTGTTTAACTTCTTGATTTTTTGTTTGTTTATTTTATTCCATATATTGTATTTTTTAAATTTATTTCTGCTTTTTTTCTTATTTTTAAACAATTAATTATTAGCTTTCATTATCTCCTTTGTATTTATTTAATTTCGTGTATTATTTATTGTTTTACATTTTTCTTGTTTTGTTTTTGTTTCTTAGTTTATTTAATTTTAGGTATTTTATTCTTTTCTTTATGTACAAATTAAAAATTTTATTTATGCCTCTGTTTTCCTTCTTGGAAAAATAAAATCAGGTTAAATCTTCCTTCATCTCCTTTTATATTCTTTTTATTTCATGTATTATTCTGATTATTTTTCGTTTATTGATATTTTATGTATTTAGTTTCTCATTCTCATTTTATTCATTATATTAATCAATATATTTTATTTCTTTTTATTTAGTTTATATCTTATGCTTCTAACTCCTTTCTTGTTAGTAATAATGTTAATGTTCTACCGGAAGCCTATTTGATTCAAAATATTTCAATTTCTTACAATAACTATCAACTACAGAGTGAACTTTAATTAACTCTATCAAATTTTAAACTTTAATTGTCATAGATTACAACCTCATGTTTCCCAAACAGATTGCATAAGTACAATAGTCTTGCTAACTTAGACAATATGGTTTGTTAACTGAGAGCACGTGACAGACACTTATGATCAACTTCATTGCAAACTGGTGTATGTTTGACAAAGAAACATTGACCTAGAGGAGACTGAATTGAATTAACGTGTATTTATTTAGGTCAAGAGTAGGACCTTATAATATTCATTTCATACAGAGCAGGGGGAGGGGTTTAGAGAAAGACAACAATTTAACAAAGTATATATTATAATACTCCCTCAATTGCAATAAAGTGTGAGAGAAACTCTTTTGGTAGTTCAGAATACAGGCGATAACGTCTGTAACTATTGAGAGGTCAAGAATCACAATCAATATCCGTTCTTCGAAACGTAGATTTACAGCCTTCAACTAACTTTAAGTTGGAAATAGGGTTAGAAATGTCTAATGATCAATAAATGAATAAAAAAAACCAGCTGTTACAATTAAATTAATTGTTGGAAGGACACGTGATGATACAAAACTGAATCATTGGTTTCAACTGTTAGCCTTCATCGAGCAATCCTGTACTGTATTGTTAGAAAATTAAGAATCTATTCATATATTAAAAGTAAACAGAGATGTTCAAGCAGGCGTAGAATAACTTGACTCATTTACAATTTTTAATTCATATTATGCCGTTATGAAATTTAAGTCAGTCTCCTTAAGTTAAAGTACGATCTCGTATCTGTTTATTTAAGGAGTGTAGTTCTTGTCAATCTATATTACAGTTTCATAATTTGATTTGGCCGAATATGACCCAACAAAGTCCGTCAAGCTCTGGGGATATTTCCCGTTACGTTTTTATTTTGACCCATTTTACTACCTCCTGAATTATCTTGGCACATTACAGAAACAACCTTTATTTATCCAAGGTTTATCCGAGTTAGTTGGACCCGTTTCTTTGGAAATAAGGTTTTCACAGCGACGGACGCACACTCTACGCCGTTACTCTAATATGGTATGTTTGGATAAAAGAAGATGTATTGAGGTAGAAATGTTCACGTTTCAGCTTTGAAACATGTCTGTAGTCTTGAGAAGGACGATTTGCAGGGTATTGTGACATACTATCGAACTCCCTCATTTCACTGATAAATGTAGTATTCCTTTAGAAGTTCCACATAATCAGCTATCCAGGGGCAGGACGAGGACCAACCTGCTCACCCGCGAAGTGTATAGAAGAAGAGACTCTGGAACATATCCTGTTGAGGTGCCCTACACCAAGCTCTTCAAGACGAACCCGCCTATTCACTGAAGACGCCTTGACAAAATCCATACAAGTTGGAGGATATCCTAAAAAATAAACGCTTTTGGACTCAGGCAGCGGCGACCTATTATGGACATCGGACTATCGGAGTAAACGACCTTTTGGATCCGTAACAAGAAGTAAGTAAAAGGTAGAAATAGAACTAACAGCAAATTGTTTGAAAATATTAGGGTTTATAAAAAGACTTTAAAAAGCAAGAAATTTAACTGATTGGAAAGAAGAAAAGATGGTTTCTTATATTCCTTGATAACATACGAATGATTTGTTTTGTTTTGTGCAGTTAAAAGAGGTTTCATTGTACCCCAGCTGATTATACCGTGTCGTAGTTATGAATTCAATACGTGTTAATAGAACACAACACACAAATAAACTTTAACACTACGCTGTGTCCTTCAACGGAAGAAGTAAACAAAAGTATAAATGCGAATGTGAGAGTCACAACACTTGTAAGAAGCTGAAATCATGCATTCACTAATTTCCTTCTTTGTTTACCTTTCATCCGTGAAATATGTATAGTAAAAAAGTTGGCAAAATAACCTTTTCTTATACGTATTGCTAAGTGCTATAGAGGACCCTGTGGTCCTAATTTTCCCTTTAGAAAATCAAGATTTATTCTATCTTAAGTATTGTGTTTAAAATGTTGTCTTTTTAATAAATTGTTTTATACTAGGTAAGTTTAAATTACACGGAGGGAGTCATATATGTCTACAGCGTGTTTCCGAACTCGTCTTAGAAACTTCGGAGTATTGTTTCTTGAGTAATAAGAAGTCAAAACCTTAATTTAACCAGTGGTCTATTTCGTTTAGTTGTCCATCTGCCCATCTGTAGGTATTTTTTACTTTGTGTTTTAAACGGCTATACAGAATTGAACCAAATTTTGTAACATTGTTGGTTTCAGTTAGTATGTTAAGGTTGACTATTGTAACCCAACTAGTTTCAAAATCGAAGCAATAAGAAACTTTTAAATTGAAATAACTTTCAAACTGGCAAATTTAATTTACAAGAACAACTTTTTTAAATGAATTTTATGACAAATCCATAATAGTTTTTATTTTTTAAGGTAAAAAATAAACGAGATTTGGCATATGTTGTCTGGCCGTGCATAAAGATATTGTAAGATACTAAAATATCTAGGAATGACCTTAGATGGTAAAGTCTTTAGAAAGTACGCTATAAAAAGAAAGAAAGACCACCATTAATTCAATTTTAAGCAAATGAATTAATTTCACGGTAGACAATACGAGTTGTCTATAAAGAATAAACTATGATTTTACAAATATATCCTTGAACCTGTGTGGGTAGATATAGGGTAGTCAACTCTGTGGATGCAGGAAGAAAAGTAACATTCGAGTCATACAGAAATTCCAAAGTATTTAATAGGATTGTTAACATGTCATGGTATATCCAACGGGATCTGATCAACTGTTGATAGATCAATAGGTGTGCCTGCAAGCATGTAATAAAAATTCAAGGTCATACGAATGACTAGGTAACACAATTCCTCGATAATGAGACTTCAGTCAGATTGTTAAAAAGATTGAAACCAGCTGACTTGAAACTAGTGCAAATCTAATTGCACAGGATTATGGTGAATTGTAAAAGGAGAAGGAGTACATTCTTTTACTATACATCCAGTGACAATTAGTTGGAGAAACGTTGTTAGATAGGTTTATAATAGTTATAAAAACATAAATAATTCAATACTCTTAAGGGTCAAGTCGCTATGACGTGGAAACAAATCACTCTTAAAGCAATAATAATTCGAATTTGCCCCTAACCACAATCACTAGAAACTTAATAAAAAACAATTATCTGGTTAATTGTTCTTTATTATTTATTTCCACTTAATGCCCTGATGTACATTTCGATAACATGGTTATCATCATCGGAGGGTCTTGCTTATAAACTAAATCTAACCTTCCATATCTACTAATGAAATAAAATTAAACCTAAAACTATGATAACCAGAGTGCAAGCTAAAATCCCTTCCACTCCACAGATCAGTTGACCAGTAAGGTAGAGGCTTGGGCTGGCCCTTAGTCAAGTTATTGTTATATGTCTTTGACCTATGGAGTGGGGTGAAAGATAACTGTACCTCTAACAAAGCTAATGAGAATAGCTGGCCTACTCCTTACAAAAGTCTTTATAACTTAACAATACAAAATAATGTGACTACTTAATTTATTACATCTGTATTTTCCCTAGATTACTAAGAAAGTTAATATATATATATATATATATATATATATATATATATATATACACATTACACATACACACACACATATATTTTTTAAACACATAATTGTGTTTTATTAAGTTTCTAGTGATTGTGGTTAGGGGCTAATTCGAATTATTATTGTGAATTTCACCACAGTGCTCAACAAGATTGTAACTCTTAAAGCATCAGTGTTTTGTAATAGTTTTCTGTTTATTTCAGTATAATAGTGAGAAAGTTTGTGCACTAATTACTTCCAAAATACCAATTCAATATCCAGTATATGGAAAGTTTACGAGAGGTCTTATAGAAACGAGGCAACAATAATATTTTTTGTGCCTTAAAGGATATTTTAGCAAACGCTAATCCAAATCGTCGTAGCAATTTCTTTAATAATTTTGAGTTTTTTATCTTGTGACACCTTCTTTATGAAATTTTGAGCTTTATTGATAATTGGTTTTGTTTATGGGTCTGGAGAAAATTTTGCATTGTTTATATTACTTCTCCTGTAAAATATTATCAATTGTTTCCATAGGATTCCAATTCCAGTGGAAATAGGATTCCAGTGGATCAATTGTTTCCATAGGATTCAGCAAATAAGATTTCCCAATACTAGTCAAGCCAATATCTATTAAATTAGCACCATTTCACTCTTCACCCCCTCAATGTCTTGAAATAAGTCGATTCACGTTCTTCCAGAGTAGAATAAATAAAATTCAAGAGAGTCTGTTATATAAAGTTTATAATTAAATCTACTGCTGTTACAGATTTTATTGGAAATTATTTTGAAAATATTGTTATAATTTTTTATATTATCTTTATTTTTAATCGAATGTATGTTTGGACACTATCACGCTCACGGTTTCAATTCACTACATGTGCTACGTTTGTGTGTTCGTAGAGAGAGACGTTTAAGGTTCGGACCAATGCCGATGGAATCAATAAGGCTGTGGAAGCTCATACTGATCACCATATGAAAAGAAGGCTGTGAGATGTAAGGAATCATCATATCAAAAGGAAGATGCGGGGGAAAAGTTTTACATTTGAAAGAAATTCTGATATTTCTGTTTATAGTTAAAAGGAGAATGTTGGCTTTATTTTGGAGATCATGAGCCCTCCTATAAATATTGGAAATTTATAAAGTAACAAAGACAACAATGTAATCTTCCCGTCCAGTGTGTTTATCATGCTGATCTTTACATCAGTAATGGTTAAATTGAAATAAAACAGTTGTTACACTATACAATAAACTGAGCGGTCTTCTGTAGCTGTCCAGAAAAATGTAACTCCTTTATTCAGGTATCGATATAGCGTTTTGACTGGGGTTCCCTCATAGATTTCTTAGTAGAAATGAGAGAAACTTACATCGACAATGGAAGGAGACGAAGATAAATGTCGGCACATGGGACTGTACTAAGAAAATAATCCCTACTATCAAGATATCTTTAAAAAGGATATTCGGAGAGCCGAATTATTACTTCACTCAAGCTGTCACCGCTCATAGAGATTTTGGCTACCAACTTCTATAAGTTCAAACTAAAGACCATCCTGCCAGTATTGTAGGGAATGAGACACTGTAAACTTCATTCCGCTGTCTCAGGTGACAGCTAGATAGGGCACACCTGGAAAGAAAGTAAATGTTTGCAGGTGACATTTTGAGCTGATTAATGAATTTCTCGAAGTTCGTCCTGTGGCAGAAAGAGGGTGATTAACGGCAACTAAATCTTAAGTTTTGGCCAGTCGGAAGTGTGGCAAGGTACCACCCCGAAGTAATGCTCAAAACGATTTCGGAGTGGAGATTACCTGAACTGGAGGTTTAGAGTTTTCAGTGGGTAACCTTGATCCAGGAATTCTTGAACACAGTGAAAAACGTTAGTTCAATTGTTTTTAAAATTTAAGGCATTTAACTGTAGGGAAGTAAAATATTACGGTATGTGAAGAAACACTGTTACTATCCACAAAAAGTATTTACTTTATCACTGTTCTTACATCTTTATAAATCAAGTTTCATTTCTGTATGCCATCATTAGTTATTAATTTATCATTGTCTTTATATCCTCTACTTATTACTTATAATACAATCTTGTTGAGCACTGTGGTGAAATTCACAATAATGATTCGAATTTGCCCCTAAACACAACCGCTAGAAACTTAAAAATAAAACACAATTATCTGATTAATTGTTCTTTATTTATTATTTCTACTAGTACTAATTTTATTTCATTAGTAGATATGTTAGTTTAGATTTAGTTTATAAGCAAGACCCTCCAATGATAATGACCATGTTATCGAAATGTACATCAGTGCATTTAGTAGAAATAATAAATAAAGAACAATTAATCAGATAATTGTGTGTTATTTTAAAGTTTCTAGTGATTGTGGTTAGGGGCAAATTCGAATAATTATTATTACTTATGATAAGTTTACCGTTACATTTGTAATACCGGATGTGATTATAGTATTTTCCACATAATTTCATATTGTAGTTATATTTGTACATTAATATATGTAACATACATCTTTTATTAGTGTTCATCAACTATTCTATTTTATTCATTATGTATTTCCATCATAGGCGTATATTTGTTGTACGTAATGTTTTGTTTTTGTTCTTTGTTGATCTAAATCACGATTCTGCCCCTCTTTCTACTCCTTGTTCACTTGTTAAATGTTGTTTGCTTTTAAATTTTTTAATTTTTACAAGATCTGTACAGTGTATACAGGTTAAAGTTACTTTTCGTGGATTAAACTGTTGTGTTTTTTGATCTATCTGTAACAGTTCCGTATGCCTACAACTGCTCATTTTGCTATTTGCCAATATGCATTTTGTATTACAAAGTGAAACTAGACATAAAACACCGAAATACATTAGCGTGCGTAACGCCAGCAAATCATTTGCGTGTTCAGTATTTCATAAATATAAATTACGTTGTAAATCTTCGTAGAGGTCAACAAAAGAGCTCGGGAGGCAAAACAATATGAAGTAATAAAGAGGGTAAATGTATTTGTACTTAATATAGCTGTAATTGTAAACATGAAGGTGGTTAAACAAGATGCGATCACGCACAAGGCGTGTAGGCTTTAGATATGCTTCTAACGGCTGTCAATTGAATTTGTTACTATTCATAGACGATTTGTAAAAAGAAAATCGATTATTACACTAATAGTTTCGAACTTTATCGATATGTTTTTAAAATACTGTTTTTTAATCATAATTATTTTTTATTATTATAGGTACATTTTTCGGTTATTTGCCATCATTTGTGTGTTAAAAATTCAAAACACGACGTTTCGGGAATAAGGATCAATTCCCGTTATCAAGTGACTAAAAACTAAAGAAACATGAAACTAGAAACTAAGCCTATGTGAGAAGTAAAATTAAATAAGAATACCACCAACCTTAATATCTAAGCATGCATCTCAGAGCTGAAACTGAGAAGTCAAAAATTACAATCACGGTAAACACACAACTAACGGCAAGTACGTGTTGTTGTATCAAAGATACAACAACAAGTGACGTGGTCCAGAAGGCGTGAAAAACTATTAGGGGAGTGGCCTATTGTTAGTTGTATTAAGCTTCCTAGCACGAGAACGGGTTACAACCCATTGTGGCGATTTAACAGGTAAAATTTCAGCTTGTTTATTAGTATTAGGGATATTTTAGTCACTTGATAACGGGAATTGATTCTTATTCTCGAAACCTCGTGTTTTGAATTTCTTTAACACAGAAATGATGGCAAATGTCCTAAAAATGTATAATAATAAAATTCAACTTCCATCATTAACAAATAACTTCAAACAGAGAACATAATTCTTTGTTGTATATCATATAAAACATGTTTAAACTTAATTATTTGAAGATTTAATGTATTACGTTGCTTTAAGTGAAAAATTATCTTCAAAAAATTATTTGGAAATTTAAATTCTGCATAGATTTCCATGCCAATGAGTTGACAAAAAAGTTGTTTTAACATATTCCCCATTCATAAGTTGAAAATTGAAACTGAGCTTTCTATCAATTTTTGCCCCTATTATAATTTTTTGTTTTATTCAACTTACTATCAGATAATATTTTGACAACCTAACTAAGCTATAAAACAGGTGATGCAAAAAAAAAAAAAAAAATTCACACGGCAGACACAACAATATCAAAAATAGAACAACAATAATAATTTTAAAATACAACAGTTTATAACAGTACATAATATTAGAAGCTTGTAACAAGTAACTTAAAATATTCTTAGACACTATAATGTTTAGTAAATCGAATATTGTCACTGAACTCCTAAAACATGCTTTCAATATTTTTTAGATTTTCAATAAGATTATTAAATAGTTTTTTCTCCATATATTATGGAGTTTTTCAACAACTTTTTTAGGTGATATTCAAACAACTCAAATTTATTTTTGTTCCTCGTATAATATGGGTGAATATGTTGATCATTATAAAACTTCTTATAATTTACTTTTATAAAAACAAGACATTGCAAAATATACAATTATGAAAGAGTGAATAGTTCTATTTTTTTAAACAATGGTTTACAAGAAGTTCTTTTACTTGAGAATGTCATGCAGCCGATAGACAGCTTCATTATTTAAAAAATTAAATCTATTCCTCGTGCATTTCACCATAATAAAATGTCATAGTAAAAGTGTCCATAATAAATTATTAATTTTATTTTAAAATCTATTACATCTCTTAAGATAGACATTTGAAAACAGGCAACATTAATCATTCTAGATAAAGTGAGAAAACACGATTTCTAGTTCACATGAAGACCTATTGTCATTTGTACCGACCTGATATCAGTATTATCAAAACCACATCCGAGTTCTGATGATACCCTACTTTGAACAGTCTGAAATTTCACAACTTATGTTTGATTACCATTCAACTCCAAACCGTTTGCAAAGAAAGTTTAAGCATAGTATTTTTCCGTTATATTTTTCAATTTCTAAAATTTATTTGTTTCTACAGTGGTATCATGTGTATACGTGATATTACTAGAACTGATACTAAGTGTTAAATCGGTCATGTAAATTATAAATAAAAGTGGTCCTAAAATTGACCCCAGAGGCCAAACATTATCCTCGCTCCAAGCCGAAGTCTATTCCATTTAATTACAATGCAATAAAATTTAATATAACTTTAAATAATTGTGTACCTTCTATAAACGGATTTAAATGGATAAATGGATTTAAAAGGATTTATTTCTATAAATGGATTTTAAATCCATTTAATTCTTACTTATTCTTAAATTAAAGACGTTAATTAGTTAACAAATAACATGTTACAATCTTTCTTTTATTTTTAATCGATTATATTGAATTAATTTCTTCAACTTGACCTCAATTTAAAAATAAACTACCTCTAAGATCCCCCTGTAACCCAGTTTTCGTGGGTAAACTTTTATTGTAATGTTTTTAATTATATATTTTTAAAAAGTTTTTCATTGGTTAAAATAATTTATATTCAATTAAAATCTAAGAAAACCAGTTTCATCAAAATCAGCGCATTTTGATGTATTCAGATGTGAAATGCCTCTGAAGTAAATGTAAAAAAATTCAGAATAACCTATAATAACATCATCAATTCATCATTATTCGATAACTTAAAGAGTAAAACTATGTTTCGTGTTCTTATAAAAATGTGTTGAAATAAATAATTGTAGTAGTTAAAAAAATATATAATAATTTTATGGAGGAATTTCCTTTTAAAACTAATATTAAAACTTTATTTCTTCACAAGGTCCAGATTTTAGTTGTTAAAGTTTCTGACAATGGAAAGTAAGATTTATTACCCTAAGCAACATTTCAGCTTGGATAATCTTTGTATAAAACTTGTTCGATTTATCTTGAAATTAAATTAAATTTTAAAAATATGAAATAATTATACAGGGAAATTAACTTACGCGAAACATAATTGGCTGAGACAAAGTTATGGAACTCTTTAATTAGTTTTAAACGGATTACTTATGCATGGCTTCTCCACGTGGTAGCAATATATTTTATAAATTTATCCTGTTTTACGTCAGTAAATAGTTTTCATATTTCTTGATGTTTGTAATGGATGCTACATGTATGCGTGTAGATGTCATATATGATGTATTGATGTATTAAAATTATTGAAAGATTGAGGGTAATTTGTTTTCCGATAGTTGCCACGAGTAAATATCTGCCACTTCGGGAACCTTACTTTAATAGTTGTTACTTTAATTAGTGTTAAACTTTATTATTTAATTACTTTTAGGAACTAAAAATATAGAACATAACAAACATGAAAAGGGTGGACACAGCGTAGTGTCCTAGAACTATTTTAGGAACTAAAAATATAGAACATAACAAACATGAAAAGGGTGGACACAGCGTAGTGTCCTAGAACTATTTTAGGAACTAAAAATATAGAACATAACAAACATGAAAAGGGTGGACACAGCGTAGTGTCCTAGAACTATTTTAGGAACTAAAAATATAGAACATAACAAACATGAAAAGGGTGGACACAGCGTAGTATCCTAGAACTATGTTAGGAACTAAAATTTTTGAAAATTATTATGTGGTTTGCCATTTTGTCGAGCTACGATCAGCTGTTGTTTTGTTAACACACAACAATGAAACAATTTGATAGTTGTATTAAATCACTTTATATGTGATATCTAACCTCGAAATAATGATTTTTTCAATTGAACCAAAATGTTGATCTGAGGTTATTGCTTTTGAAAATGAATATGGAGCGATAAGGTGTTTTCAAAGAACCTTGCCAAATGTGTTTCCTCTATCAAGAAAATCAATTCATAAATGGAAAACTCAGTTTCAAAGAAATAATATAGATTTTCATATACCGTATATAACACCGAAAATGAAGAGCTTGCATGTGCTACTTTACTGAAATCTCCAAACAGGCGTATTCCGCCATTTTGTTTTGATTGACCATACAAAAATAAAACTCGAGGATACTTTTTTTTATATATCTATGTAACACAACTGTAATGTGTCAAGTTTGTAGAGTGTTCCATGTGTCTGCCATATTAATTGAATATAGTGACCTCTTCCTTGGAAACCCCATACATTGCTTTGGACACATTAAAAGTAAGTGCATTATGAGAGTATAACCTCTACTCCATTACATTTTAATCAAAACTTTTACAATTAATAATTATAAAATAAATATTTCCCAAATATTTTTCTACATAAATACATTATTATTTTATCCATTTTTTACAGTTCTCAATGATGTTATTTTTTATATTACGTTAGTATTTATGTTTTATAATAGTTTATATGCTGATTTCAACTGAAGATAACGATGTAATTATCGAAACGTTGCTTAGTTGATATTTTTTATAGTTGTGGAAGCTAGACGTTTTCATTAACTGATTACGAATTTTAAATAAAATTTGCCTAAAATAATTTTAGTGATAACTTTTGAGATTTAAATCAAGCTGTTGTGCTTTACATTTTCCTGATTTTAAGACACCCATTTAAGTTTATTCAAATATCGTCCCATCTCTACTCATTTTAAACTTCTATTCTTTATTTTCTCACTTCTTCAAAGGATAAAACAAAGACACAAAATAAAGTAAAGCCATTTGTTTAACTAACATAGTTAAGTCTTCTTTAAATGTCTTTGGAACAAGACGACAAATGTTTACTAATGGGGTTAAATTAAATAGAATAACTCACTCTTAGAATACATAAAATGAATGTACAAGTATGTTTGAGTGTATGGCTCTACTCGTGGTCTGTAGTGTTAATTTATAATTAATTCTTTGAACGTTAAACGTTTCTTGCTTCACTAATTCCAACAAACCATCACAAAGAGAGGACCGCAGTTTATGAAAGCCTCCAGGATATCGAACTCGGCTTAGCGGAAAATATCCTTTTGTGTAATGTATTTCGTGTCTTTATTTTGCTTTTTCGTATCTAAATGTAATAGTACAGAAATCATTGAGTGTGAAATTATAATATAGGACTGTATATTTCCACTTATTCTCTCATAAATTTAGTTAAGTATTTGGCAACACTTCTCGTAAGCTTACTTGTAATGATAAACACTTGTATACAACACTAACTTTGGAGAAAGTTACAATATTATATATCAGTCACAAAAACAAAAGAATCATGACAACGATTGCCTGTTTTCAAATACTTTAGCTTATAGTGTTTTGTTTCCTAGTCATGTACAGGATGTTTCCGAATTCACGTTACAAACTTCGTAATAATGTATTTTGTGTAAAAAGAAACCAGAAATTTAATAATACAAGGAATCTATTTTGTTGTCCGTCTATCCGCCCGTATATGTTTTTACAAAAAAAATATTATTGGTAAAGAATTAAACCAAATTTGGGTGGATTGTTGCTACTGTTAGTTTTAGTTAGTATGTTACGTTTCATTATTATAATCCAACTCGTTTCAAAATGGCGGTCATTCAAAATTTTAAAATTGAATTAACTCTAAAATTACCCATTTTACAAAATATAGCAACTTTCGTAGAAAATTTTATGACAAATTCATAGTTGTTTTTGTATTTAAAACTAGGTGAACAGTAAACGATAAAAATTTCCTGTCTGGCCGTGCATGTTTTTGTCCTCTTCAGTATAGGCTAATGGAACAAAAATGGAATGAATAAATTAAGTTGTTTTATAGGTGTACATTTTAATTTGAGTTGTATTCACATTTGTCTATTAATAACTGTTTATTAACTGAAATTTTACTAGTTATACTAAAATGTCTTTTATGAAATTAATTAATTTGGAGAATTGATTTAGTTGATGATTCAACAAATCAGCTGTTATTATTACAAATAATAGATCAGCTGATCTGTCTGCTGTTAATGTATCAACAATATAACCAGTTGTTTTTATTTTAGCACAACAATCAAGCGTTTGAAATAAACCCCCTGCAGGACAAGAACATGGCCATGCACGGCCGGACAAGAAATTCCTAATCTCGTTTATTTTTCACCCAATTTGAAAAACAAAAGCAACTATGCATTTTCGTAAAATTTACTAAAAGAATTCGTTCTTTTAATTTTGTTGTAAAGCAGGTAGTTTTAGAGTTATTTGAATTTAAAAGTGTT
Source organism: Aphrophora alni (assembly GCA_963513935.1). Lineage (NCBI taxonomy): Eukaryota > Metazoa > Arthropoda > Insecta > Hemiptera > Aphrophoridae > Aphrophora > Aphrophora alni. The sequence continues at coordinate 9,765,682 of OY740772.1, forward strand.
GAAAGGCCGCCATTTTGAAACGAGTTGGGTTTCAATAATGAAATTTAACATACTAAATGAAGCTAACAATAGCACCCAAATTTGGTTGAATTCTGTAGAAGCGTCTTTTAAAAACTTTTTTTGTAAAACTATAAGCAGATGGATAAACGAACAATGAAATTATGGTTGCATTCGGTTTTTAGCTCCTTTTCCCTCAAAGTTTATATGAGAGTTCGGAAACACACAGATTAAATTAGTGATATTCTTAATTTATGATTTATGTTTTCTACAAATAATAGTTAGGTGACAAATTCCTGCTATTTTCCTTATTATGAACAAATTCCTGCTATTTTAGATAAGTTTATCTTTATATTTCTAAAGAAAGTGGGCTGTAGGAAATTTGGATTTTTACCCAGGTAATGTGTATCCTTGAATGCATGTAATATAAATCCTTAAAAAATATTATTACTTCATTTGAGGGTAATTTTTGGTGATTTCGTTTGTGAAACAACATCTTCCAGAACATGAGATTCGGCCAAGTTTTGTTCGTTACTTTGCTTAAGAAGACCTGACTTAACGACCTCGTCCTGTCTCATAAATATTAACAAGTCTATCAATCAAGTCGCCTTAAGTTGAATCCCTCGACTTCAACAAAGTCAGAATTAATTAAAAAGAAAACTCGATTAAACTTAGAAGTATCTGTTAAAAAAGTATTTAGCAATATTCGTAGTTCGGAAAATAATGCATAACAAAGTGTTATATAATTTGGTTGAGAAAATTTGAAGATTGCTTCTTTAGAGTTTATTATCAACCATTCCAAACTTTAATAAAAATAATTTTTAAACAATCTATAGGAATTTATCGAAACAAATCTTTATCAAAAGTTCTAACATTAGTAATAGAGGTACAATGAATCACGTTATCTTTTACATTAAGCATTCTTATCATTTTGAAGCCAAGGTCAGTCGAAGATTTTCCTATTGAAAAACAGACAGAAAGAGGAGGATGAGTATCTGGAAGTTTAGCAACGTCCTTATCCGTCATGATGACCATTGTGACTTTCCAGAGTCACGCAATAGCTCTACATTGTTCAGCTATAATCGAGTTAAGGCATGCATTGTCGATCAAACACAAAGCTTTGACCTTTGGGATCTGGCTTTGTGGTGACCTTGTAGCCTCAGAGTGGGGATCTGCTTGTTCAGTAACCCATAACTTTATCGGTGGGTATCAGCAACTTTGTTGTCTTCAAAACCTCTTACTGTATTCCACGTTGACAATATAAAGGCAGAAAGTCTTGATGGTTGTTTCAACTCAGCGTCTGGTGACGTCATGGAGCAAGAAACGATAAGCGCCTCTCCTTCTATGTAAGTTTAGGAAAACACAGGATAAGATATATCCTCTAAGGGTTGGAACTTTCCATTAGTTCGTCCTCAACAATGTTCAACTAAGAGTTTGGATTCTGGATAACACATGGGCACTATTGCTATCTTCATGTAGGAAAGGGTGTCTCTATATTATCCCTCCTCCCGTTCCACATTAGTGGCAGAATTAGGTAGTGCTCTAGAAAAATTACTTGCCTTTTTATTCGAGCCCCCACCCGAGGGGGTGTCACAAAGTCGCTTCTAGGAAGCTTCTAAGACCCTCTATTTCCCCAAGCTTGCTACCTATGCTAGGTGTGAACGTATATTTCTTCTTCATGACCTTACTCTACATCTTGGGATCTCATTCGATATCCTGTTGAGCTGTAAGCTCTAGTGGCCGTATTATGTTCAGAGGTCGAAAGGTTTTTCCTGGGTTTAGTTTCGCCCCCTTGCTGAGACATCATCTATTTTGACCGTAGCAGGTGAAGCAGTAGGACCTCTCAGTATATCATTTTTTTCTCTCTAGGAGAGAATTAGTATCCTGATCCATCCTGCCGCTGTACGTAAAGCTGGAAGCCTGTTTAGAAGGGTTCTTCTATATGAGGGATGGGGTGACTAGAATCTACGGGGTTCTGTGAGTTATTTATTAGTATGTTTTGACTTGTCCATAGAAGTCTCACGAGAAGCTCCAGTATCCGTATGCTAAAGCTCTCCCTTAGCCATGCAGCCCTCGGCTCATACTTTGTCACCTTAATTTGAAGTGGAAGAGGATAAAACAGATTGTGACGTAGTTTACTTTATAACTGAAAAAGGTAGCATTTTACAAATTACGTTGTTCACCTCTAATTGGCGACAATTATTTTTTCACTTAATTATAAATTTGTTTTATGTTTTATTTTACTCGATTATAACTAATTTTATGATCACGGGAAATTAATTTCCTGGACTAACGCTATGATGTATAATTATTTTAATTTTAAAATCCAAAGCTTTTCCTTGATCACACTTGTATACTTGATTCAGTTTTATAAATATGGTTTAAATTAGTATAACTCGCTGTATTCATTTCCCTCTAAGTTGTCTATTTTTCTAAAGATTAAACATTTAATTAATAGCGTGATTTGAACGAAAACTGTAGGGAGCAATTAATATTGGAATATAAAACTTTCGTGTTGATAATTTGTTTATATAGCGTCTAATTTAAGCAGAGGAAATTAAAAGTTTCCAAGTAGTATGTGAGGATATATATGTATGAATTATATAAATTTATTCAAAAATCTCATATAGGGGTTGCTGTTTCTGACATTGGAAAATGTATTTTTATAACCTCAAAAACACAGAGAAGTTTAACTACTTAAAAGTTTTTCTTAGCTCTTTAATTTCATAAATTCCAGTATTGATAAAGTTAAAATAAAAATAAAATGGACTTACTTCTATTACAATTACATGAACGAAAAACTATTGAAAAAGTTCGGTGGCTTAACTTTCTTTCCTTCACAAAGGAGTTCATAAAGTAGTTCATCTAAGGGTCGTGTTAAATTCCACTTAGGTAACGGGTTTGAGGACTTCGTAAAACCATTTTCGCTACAATAAGGGAAATGTAGTTTAGTTTGAACTCGACTGTATGAAAATTCATTTATGGCTTAAATATATTTTTTGTTTATTTAGTTTTTTCTATCTTTTTGTTTAAAGTAAAAAACCTTTCGTTTCATAGCCTTATACAAAAAAGAAAAAAGTATAAAAAAGTCCCTAACTCTCCAATACTTAATAGCGTTAGGGTCGGAAGAGAATAAGAGTTGGTCAAAAGAGACATGATAGGAAAGATGAAAGAGAGGGATCTAACCCAAGACTATATGAATAAAGAGGTAGTTTCCCTCGGAATCACCAAGGCCATGTTCACTAAATATGAGCCCCTCAGGGGTATTTTGTTTTAACACTTGCCATGTATTAGATTTGTTTTAATAATAAATAAATAAATAAATAATAATAACCGATCATTAATTTTTGTTTTGAAGTTGATTCTTCATCATTTCGTCTCTGAATTGTTTTACAATATTAATCTTGGTAATTTTGACTTTGTATTACAACTTTTGTTTTATACGTCAAAATATAAAAATTGTTGTGCCATCAGTTCGCTTTTACGAAGTTATTTTTCGTCATCACGATACTTTTTTTAACGCTTTAAACAAACTGGGGAAGATTCCTCGTTTTACCTCTCTTTAAAGTCTTATATTGTTAAAGATGCAAACGCATGTTAAACTCTCTGTATGTGAATTTCAAAACCATTAAATAGTGTAACATTAAAAATTATCGTTTTTTTAGGACAAAGAAAATTTCCTTTAAAATTAATGCTACATCTTAAGTAGTTTGGTAATTAAATCAAGACAAGGAAATACACAAGAGAGATGGGGTTAATATCCACCCCCAAGGTGTAGGTTCAACACATTACATTATTAACATGATTAGATACATCCACCATCAGGGTAAATCAGGGTAATTTAGTTAACTATTGTACTAACACTGGACTGGAAACAACTTTATATATTTTAATTAAAACATTTAGCTTCATTTTTAAATAAAAATATTTCAATATTTATTACCTTCCAAATCAAGTATTAAAAATGGAAACGAATTTTATTTTAATAATCAATTTTCAATCACAAATGTTCTCATTCTAATAGTCACAATTGTAACATTAAAACTCACGTTTATTTAACAACACTTGTGAAAATTCAATCAGCAAATCAAAGAAGTACATACATTTCCACAAACAACATTTATTTTCAACAATACGTTGTTGAGGCATTGTCCTAGTCTTTTTAGTTCAGTACCACAAAGCTTTGTATGAGTTTAGTAATTGAAACAAAGAGGTTTTTTTAATGTAAAAGGTTACTTACATTTTTATTGGCTGAACTTACATATGATTAACACACACATTACGAAAAACAAATTAACACACAAGCCCATATTTTTATCAATCCTTAACCTAGGTCAGGTTAGGTTAGTTTTGTGGGTTTTAACAGTAATCTAAGGGAAGTACATTAATAAAAAACGGTTAAATACATTTTCATTAATTGAACTTACTATAATTAAAACACACACAAAATCTACCTAACAAACAAGCCTCTATTTTTATCAATCCCCAACATAGGTTAGGTTAGGTTAGTTTTAAGAATAATTTAACAGGAAGTATGTTAACAAAAAATGGTTAAATATATTTTGATTGATTGAACCTACATATGATCAACGCCGCACGCACGCGCGCGCGCGCACACACACACACACACATACACAACAAATATAATTTTGACAATGTTGTAGTAAAACTGTAAAGGTAACAAATTTCTGGACGGTAAGCGATAAGATAGTTGTCTCCATCGATTTTGAACTGTAAGCAACTAGAGATAAGATATGCTACTTCACACAAACAACTTGCTATCAGTGGCTAGATACCGGTATTGATAAAATAGTGATGGAATCTACACCAGATTCTGTTTTCAAATTTTCCCTACGCAATGTTGACACTTTCATATAGCTCATGTGTTATAATTAAACGTTTAAATAAGAAGTTAAATTGTATTACTATACATTACCCTACATACATTTTATGATCTTCAATATTATGTTTTCCAACTCCTATTCTAGTTGTAAAGCGGTTTGTTACTTTGATGATGAATATGCAGCATACAGTTGCATTGAAACATCTCTGGAAGTTGGGAGGTGGAGGGGGGTACAATCGACTTGCAAGAAATGCCGCAAAGCAACAGAGGTTGAAATTGGACTAATGTAGAGGCACTCGTGCGAGCATTTCAACTCAGTTAACCTAAGCAGCTTGTTGACGAAGCACTGTCATTAATTAACACCTGACTGCATTACAGAAATGACGTTACGCCACGACTATATGACTAGGCTCAAACCCACCACCTTGGCTTGACGTCACTCTAACCTGGTACAGTGGTTTACCATACTGTACGATCAAATCTACACCCTCTCTCCAGAATATGTAGCTAGCATTAGTAACGCAATTGAAACACTATTAAATACACACAGCCTAACCGTTTAGATTTATAAAGTTAAATATTTGGGCCTTGTAATGTTAAATTGTATTGGTAGATCAAGTTATTATTGACGTGGTCTAGGACCTAGTCTCGTAAATGTGTATGTATTAAGAAGGCTCCACTCGCTTCGCTCGTGTTAGTATAGCGGGCCTCAAAGCTGTACATATGCGTGGAGCCTCCACTCGCTCCTGCAGGATCTCGTAACTATTGTCAGACTGTCTTGGGAGGTTAGGATTCGAAATTACATTTTTTTATTTCGCTGTTTAACAAATTATTTCGCTATTTGTTATCGTAGAGAGGTGGGGGTTAATAAAATATGGAAATGTTTATCTAATTTAGTTCGTTAAAAATTGAACAACAAACGAGGTATGATCAACAAATTGTTTAAAATAGCAGCAATATTCATACATTCTAATACTTTTTATAACAAAAATAAAATCCATTTCTCTGAATTGCATAAACAAATTCAAGAACAACCCTTACATATTTCAAGAGGCCTAATAAATATTTTCGTCGTATTAGAAAAGTTAAAAATAAAACAAATGTAAAACGTATTTATTAAACAAATTAATGACACTTACAACTCTATATTATGTTTGTATTACTTAGCGAAATTGTGAACGAAAAATTATGACAGAGTCCACAATGACATTGGTTAATTAAAAGAAAAAAAATCTTACAATTCTTAAAAAAGTATAATTTAGTAGGAGCCTAAATAATCATTGGGGGAATATAAATTCTTTAAAAAAAATATAGAAGTACAGCAAATGTAAAATAATTAACAAATTACAACCAAGAAGTAAAAAAAAAAAAAAAAAAAAAACTAGAGTAAATACTTAATGCATCCGTTTATGTCTATGCATTGTTGAAACCGATTTCTAGGAAATGATTAAATAAAAGGTGCCATTTTGAAATAGTTAAGCGTTACATTTAATTTTTTTATGCAATTTAGAGCAATGGATTTTATTATTTATTTATCTAGGCTCAAGTGTTTCGGATTATTTAGTATCTTCACCCACTCTGCCATTGTAACATCCATTGCAAAAATAGAGTAATGTGAAGTATTAAAACGGATAAAACTTATAAAATATATTCCTACCACGTGAAAATTTCATCCTTAAGTACCGTTTAAAAGTTATTTGGGAGTTGCTTAACTTTTACACAGCCTGTTGTATACAGGGTGTTTCTGTAATGATCGGAGATAATTCAGGGGGTTGTTATATGGGTGAAAATAATGAGAAAAGTTCCTATAAACATACGCCCGAAAACTTTTTTGCATCAGGTATCTGCTATTTTGTTTTTTTAACTTAATAATAACGCATTTACCGATTGAGATGACATTTTGCACGGTACTCATAAATATAAGGACCTAGTTTGAAAAAAAAAAATCAACTTGTTCCAATAATACGTTTCAAAATGACTACCATTTAAATATTTCAAATGATAATAACTCAATTTAAGTTATTTTCGTAAAACATTTTCAATTAGCCGCCATTTTGAAACAGATTATTGGAGCAAGTTGATTATATTTTAAAAATTTCAAATCAATCGGTTTTGATGTTTTATTGATATAAATTATTTAGTTTACAAAATGGCGGATAGCTGGTAAAATAAGCGTGTCCGGACGTATGTTTATAGGTTTCTTTATTTTGACCCATATAACCACCCCCTGAATTATCTCCAAGCATTACAGAAACACTCTGTATATAGTTTCCCTAAACTTTTTCATACTTTTCTAATTAAATTTTATTTGAATATAAATTGAACAAGTTGTATAGAAAGATTATACAAGCGGAAATGTTGCTTAGGATAATAAATCTTATTTATTCATTGTTAGAAACTTTAACAACTAAAAATCTGGACCTTGTTAAGTAGTGAACATTTAAAATTAGTTTGAAAAAGGAATTTTCTCTTGAAAATTACTACATTAAGATTTATTTTAAAACTAGAACTTTAAATTAGAATATAAGAACGTACAAATATTAGCTCTACTTTTTAAGTTATCGGATAACTATGAATTGGTATTATTATTGGTTGAATGTATTGTTTATTGTGACTTTTCATTTAATCCAGTAAACACTCTTCACAGAATACGTCCAACCACAAATTTTATGAAATTGAGATTCTTTGATTATTAATTAAACATTAAGGTAACTAGTGAGAAATTGTGAAAGTGTTTAAATAATTTCGTATTAATATATATATATATATATATATATATATATATGTGTGTGAATTTACTCTCGAAAACAGGGTTACGGGGGGCGGGTTAGGGGTAATTTATTTTTAAATTTAATGTTCCAAAGTTAAAATATTGTAATCAATATGACTGATTAAAAATAAAAAAGTTCTTAAAATGTTATTTTTTGATTATTTGAAGTTTTTAATTTAAGAATTCCAAAAAATAGATGGATTTAAAGGACAAATGAGAAATATATTTTTTGTCAACTTATTGGCATTGGAAACTATGGCGAATTTAAAATTAACAAAATCTTTTTACGAAGATAATTTTTCACTTAAACATCGCACAGTGTGGCAAGATCACTAAAACTGCTAAAAACTACAATTAATGTGTATTCAATTTTTTTTTTGTATTAGGTGGCTAAAAATATATTATAAAAAAAAATCCGGCTGACTAGCTTCCTAGGACAACGGAAAAACCAGTAAAAATCACGGAAATAAGGGAATCAAGTAAGATATTTGTCTTACAATCGAGAAAATGTCTACAATAAATGATGATACGATAATTTTGTAAATTTTAACTTGTCACTATCCTGAATGTCACTTTAAGAATGGTGAAATAAATTTTTTAATTGAGGTCTAAAAAGCCGATATGCTGTCGTCATGGCAAAAAGAAATAATAATCTTATCATCTACTAGATTTAGTTTCCCTAAATCTTTCTGATATCATTTTGACAGTGAAACTGTCTCTGAGAAATGTAAAAGTCAGATAATTTCCTTTTACTATTTTGTTTGACAACTTGATTAATTAAATGTATTCCACTAATCATTCAGAAGTCTAATTCCTACTTTTTACCCTCTTTTCATTTGAATATACCTATCACTTGTATATCCAAGATGTTTCCATTTTAATATTAGAGTATCTGGTATACTGTTTAATTATCAAATATTTTGAGTAGGGAATTTTTGTGGTTATCACGATATCAGTGGTCATCTGAATATGAAGCACGACTGGGTAGTTTATCAGTTACGCTCGACAGCTGGTGGAGTTAAAAGTTGGAACACATTTGGATAATGTGGACAAGTTTGTTTTTTGAAACGATTCTGCGACTTGAGATGACTGGATCAGATTTAATAAACTCGATTAGTTTTTCCCTTGAGCACTTTCCCGAAAGCTTCCCTACACTTTTTAAAATATTTATTACACGCTTCCTGCGCTTCTTCTGTCATCTAACCCTCACCCCTCACCCTCTACAACCACAATCAAATCCCATCAAAATAGAAATAGTTAACCAAGTTGATTACAAATTAATAAATTAAAAAGACTAACTAATTTTTAAACAGTTCTCATTCTCAAAAATGTTTTTTAGAATTTGCACTGTAAGGGTAGTTTTACGATTGAATATTTTTTTGAGTAAATATGACCAGCCAATTAATATGTATATTTAATATATAAAGTGTCAGCTACAAGATTATAAAAAAACTTTGGTGGGGATACGTGAGGAAGATAACAAAACCTTTGCATAATTTAAGTATAAATTGTAATTTTTTCGATAGTAAGTTTGGGTTTTTTTAATTTAAAATAAAAAAATCAATGGTACTACTATTTTGATCAAACTGAGTGGTATTTTTAAGCTCACCTGATGACTCAGAATTATATTAAAACTGAGTAGCAAAACAGATGATAAATCAGTACAAGTGGACAACTTTTAGAAGTCAACTGAAGGGAAAGAGAAAGTCAATAAAATGAAAACAATGACTCAAAGATATAAAAAAGTGAGGTTAAAAGTGAGGTTCTGAATGCACTTTCAATTTTGTCGTTTTGTCACACTATGCGTCGTACCCAATATATTGATTCTACAAATAATTATATATGAACGTGATTTATAGAATAATCAATAAAATAATTATTGTTAAAAACACAATATTTTAAAAACATATCCCCAAAATTCGAAACTATCAGCAACAATAATCGGAATTTTGTTGAATTTAGATTTTACAATTCATTTATGAATATTCAACTGACTGCCATTTCAAGTGGTATTTAATAACTCTTACTTATTTAGTACATAGCGTACATGGTTGTATAACTCATATTGTACAAATGTTTATCTGTACATATCAGTATCTAAGTCGAGGTCGACAAACGAGTGGATACATAAAGAAATTAATTTTCCATCAAGTCACACTTTCCACCTAATATATCCCTGCCTTGCGTGATTGCCTTGTTTAACCACATTCATGTTTACAATTACATTTCTAATAAATAAAAATACATTTTCCTCTTCATATTGTTTTGCTTCGCAAGCTCTTTTGTTGCCCACTACGAAGATTTACAACGCAATTTGCTTTTAATAATTACCCAACATGCAAATTATTTGCTGGCGTTATTTTACGTTGATTAATTTCGGTGTTTTTATGTGTTTTCACCTACAATAAGTAACGGAGCGAACAGTTGTAGGTTCATACAGGACAGTTAAAGATAAGAAACACAAACAGTAAGTTTATTACTATTACCTATGTCAACCTGTATAGATTGTTTAAAAACTGAATTAAAAATAGAAACAACAGTAAATAATTGAACAAGAAGGGGATGGAGAAGTGGTAGAAAGATGATTATGGTCAATGAAAGTATTCTAAAAGTAGGGTTAACTGAAAACAACAACAACAGGTGACACAAACATTAGCCTAAGATGGAAATACATATTAAAGAAGCAATAATGTATGATTTTTTTAAAGTAGTAAGATAAGTGGAGTGAATTTCGGATTGTACAATTTGTGTGATAGAAATTCCGGCTTATTATCGATGAAGCTCAAAAAGTTATGGGGTTGACCTATCATCGTGGGATGAGTATTAGTTGAGATTTCTGGTTTTAAAGAATAGAACTACAGCAAAGGGAACTTGATGTGTTGACCACGTTACACGAGAAGTTATTTACTTCTCGCGCTATTGCGCATAATAATAATTATTAAGATAAATGAAGAAACGTATTTTAGGAAACATTTATATATCCAACTTAATTTTTGATATTTGTTTTCAATACAAAATGTCGTCTGACCAAAACGAAACTAAATTGAAATAATAATTTTATAATATATACCTAAGTAAATTTGAGAAAGTAAAAACTATACGAATAAAATGTTGAGTGATTAATCAGTAAAAATCGATGTCGTTTTAAGATCTCTAAAGCAATAAAATGTTTTTTGAAATGATGTGTGACTGCAGCATAAACGTGTTGCATTTTAAAAGAAATTCATAATAACTACTATAGAACGATGTAAAAAAATGTCAACAACCTCCATTTAAAAACAAATTATGAGACGATTCTTGGTATATTGTTAAGCCGTTGCGTAAAAAAAGTGTATACCAAATTCCGACTCGAAATCTAATAATTTCAAAAGCTATATATATTTTTAAAACACAAAATCATCGACAGATGGAAAAAGAAATTTTTCTCACTGTTTGGCACGAAATTAAATGAACACAGTAAAAATAAATATTTGTAATTAAATTATGAAATTTAACACGTCTTACACGGTTTATTTTTCAGTTTCTGTCTGTGGATGGATTGGTTTGTTTTGTTTTCGTGAATGAGAGTGTGTTTGTGTAATATTTAAACGATGTTACAGAAACTTAATGATACAGAAATACTATTTAAGTTTTTTTTTTGCGGTTACTAGTTAAATTTTGGGGGAGGGGTGTCTCAAACTTACCATTGAAAAATGGATATACGTTAAACAGTATTTAAGAATTTTCAGAAATTTGTTTACTTATTCACTAAAGTAAACATTTTCTGTGGGATATAACAGAGTAAACTGTTTATGAAATATAGAATAAATTCACCTTCTATTTCAATTAAAATATTTACAAACTGCTATCAGTCAAATCAAGGTTGTTATCTGATATTCAGTATAAGCTAATGATAACTATTTCATGTTACAGTGTGGGTTGTGTATAACGAGTTTATTTTACATTTGTCCGTAGTACTGAAGAAATTATCTGTGGGTCGAAAAATGTATGCTGTGTTTCAACAATGGAAATGCTCGTCTTGAGTCCAAAAATGTGTTGCTTATCTCTCAAACAAGTTGACCAATTTGATAAAATTTTATATAAATATTATTGTTTACATATCTAAAAGCCATAATTAATTAAACTTTTACGATTTAAGCTACATTAATATCGATACTCAAAATCTGGATTTGCTCATTATTTTCTGTAACGAGAGGGTCAAATTATGTTGACTGTCTAAATATTTTTTAATCTAATTTTTTTAGAGGTTTGTGATAGGAGTTAAATCCTACTTACGAAGTATATTATTAATAGTTTGTCCTGAAAATGAGATAATTCACACTAAGTTCTTTTTTATTTTTTAATAGATAACTCCTGAACTGGAATTGTTAGGTAGATGTGTTTGAGTTTGGTACACTCGAACCAATTTCGAAAAAATTTTCTCTTACAATAAATTCCCTCAAATTTTAAGCTCGATTGGTATTTGTTTTTGTGTATGGGCGTGTGAGAAAGTTCATGCGGTGTTTGTGTAAATTTAATTTTAAAATATCTTAAGCCGAAGAAACTTAATTTAATTTCGATCAATTTATGAAGTTTAAATTTTTTTAAAACAGTTAAATAGGAAGTTGTTTAAACGCTGATACATGTTTTTCTGCTTGAACGCCTACAAGTTAGGCAAGCTTAGTGTGGCAACTATGTATTCGGATTGCAGCAAGGCGCCGTTATTGGTCTCGTCTTTTTTGATGCAAATGTTGTATAAGGTTTTGCACCATGTTTCATGAATAGTATTAGTATTAGTAATATTTTGAAACGTTTTAAAAGAGGAGCTCACCAAAGCTGAATGTTATATTCTTCCAAGGGCGAGTGGTTCTCTTCGACACGCGAAGACAGCCTTGGATACAAGTATAGATTTAATCCATTGCACCTGTCCTAGTTATTACGTTACGCATTGGGGCATTTTTTTATTGCAATAGATAATAAAACGCTGGGTGTTTTTCTTTGTTAAATTTGTCGAAAATGTTATTCATCGATTCAAGAAAATAATAAATTTGAAAATTGATTTATGAAAGTCCCCTCCATTTGTTCAAATAATGACTACACCCCCCTTTATCAAAAAAGGGAAACATCCGCGTTCACGTGATCTTTAAAATAATCCCGATAATTCCGAGATGAAAATTGACATCAGCACAACTTCTCAAGTCTAACATTATTCTAATGGGCGATGAATCCAATATGCCGGAGGTGAAACCAAGCCTTAAAAGTTGTTTTTATTTTACTTTTAAAACACTTGTATATGGAATATTAGAAAATTTCCTTTGTTGAGAAATAGTAACATATCTGACCTTGGCCAGGACCATGTAATGTGCGCACTGAACCTATTTCTAACAACATGTGTAGATATGATAGTTTTTAATCATACATATACAGAACGATTGGACAATTCGTAATCTAGTTAAGATCTATCCAAAATAACAGCCATTTTAATCATATTTTATGTACTTACTGTCGTATTGTTGTGTTTTAACTTCACTAAAGTTAGTACAATCATTGAACATTACCTCGGCCGAGACACCAACAAATGTATTAACTTTTTCTTCACTCATCCATCTATAAAAACAAAAATAGTGTTAGTTGCGATATCTTAAAAAATGTATCTATAATATTTTTAAAAAAGAACAGAAATATAAATCTCCTTATTACTTATTAACCCCCCCCATGGTTTTTTTATTGTAGATAATTAGCTATTGAATAGTCCTTTATATTGAATTTTGTGATATATATATATATACGTTAATGGACAATAAGTTTGCTCCTCTTGTCATATAAACTCTTCAAGAGCGCAAATCGTTTAGAATGAAATGGTTTGTTCTTAGTTCTCAAGGATTTTCTTTTGTATTTTAATCTTTGCATTGTTGTTTTTTGAACTTGCAATTTAGCACGTTCTTGGAGTCAATAATTTTCACATTTCACCATCTATAAAAATAAACCAGATTGAGAATACCGATTTTTGAAAATTTGATTTATGAAAACAACTCTATTAAACAGTGTTTTAAAGGTCATGGTGGGAGATGTATTTTTGGTGATGTGTAGTGGCTACAAGTGGGTAAAATTAAATTAAAATCGTAAGAACCTATTGAGTAGTTTCCACACAAAATAAAAACAATACACTCAAGATATGGACAAAATATGATCACATACAACAATTTATTAATGCAGGTCTCACATTTGGGGGTGTAGAGGACTACACACCAGACACGCCAGAGACACGCCAGTGAGACAGGCAGGTAGACATCATTGAATACATCACACAGTGGAACAAAATCCCCAAAAGCTGGCCAAAATTAAACCAAATAAAACTACTATTTACAGTTATTTTTATACAGTTGGTATGAGTGATATTCAAAGTATCACATCCCACAATTATAAAAGGGGGTTTGCTTATACCTGCGCACCAGCATCAATTCACAAGTGACACTGGAGTGAATAACTTCTGAGCTACAAAACACGGGCATTCACTTTAGATTTTTTCTAGTTTATAAATAAATAATATACATTATTATAAATATAATAATATTACAATAATTAATTAATTAAATTATTAACTATTATAAAATTTACTTTTAATTTTTTTTAATAGTAATTAAAACGATTTATAAAAAAGAAACAACTATAGTGTCATTCATATTATACAATTATATATACATTTTAATATTGCAAACATATTACTACACTGTAAAAAGAGTTGTGCGAAATTACAATAAATGTAACGTAAACCAATGACCATCAAATTTTGATTATAACGTAAAAATCCATAAACTTTGTTTGTTAATTTATAGCCAATATAAGATTGTGTTTATAAATCTGTTTTGTGCAATCGCTTTGTTTGTGAAAATAAAAATAATTTGAGGAAGTACTATTAGAAATTATGAAATTGCTTTTATAAAGATTGTTTTGTCAATTTTCTAGGTTAAGTAGGTATTCTTGAAATTCTACAGCAAATGTAATTGCTACGTTAGATACGAAGTAAAATTTTACGAATTTCAGGTAAATTCACATATTTGTTTTTACAGTAGAATTCGTTTGCTCATAAAAATTGTAATTTGATGTTACAGAATCAGCTGAGATGACAATAAATCGCACTAATGAAATTGGCCTTTATTTTTTTGAATTATTAGTCCGCCATATTGGATCAACCATTTTCTTTTAAATTTTAACGTTGGATTCGTAACAGCAACCTCAACAATACCCTATATATGAAGTCTCATACAAATTGATGGACTAGATAAAATTTCTGAATTTTTAGTCCGCCATATTGGATCCGCCATTGTTTTGTGATTTAAAGTTGAGATAGTAATCAGAAACCTAAAAAATTAAGTAGGCCTATATACGAAGTTTTATACAAATTGATGGACTAGATAATTTTTTTTGAATATTTAGTCCGCCATATTGGATCGTTATTGTTTTCAGTTTTAACATTGGAATCGTAATCAGCAACCTGAAACTCTTTGTATAAGAAGTTTCATCAAAATTAAATAACGTTTTAATATTTTGACCAGCTATTTGAGATTTTGCCCCACTGTGCATCAGGCAGATTCGGGAGACCTAACCTAACCTCTCACATAACTTTCTCTGTGACAAAGCAATTAGTTATTTATTTGAAAGGGTTTTGTTTCAAAGTTCAATAGAACATTAACTACGCAAAACAAACTACTGAAAAATCAACAGTATTCTATGTAAAATGGCTAAACAACAGTACAAAGAGATTTTAACAAGACCACAAACTAATCCTATTAACAACCAATTAACAGACGTTTTGTTAACATGTTTAATGGCAATTCGATGAGCACGTTAATCTGTATTCAAATCAGCGTAACCTAAAACCTAGCAATCAATTGGATACCTCCAATACAATAGTCTATTTCTGTAGAACAACTAAAATGAAATTAATTTCACCAGTGCCATTTTAAGAAATGCTAACACTATTGTTTAAAATGACCCAGCCCCATAATACAAAGTAATACAAGCAGATTCTCTAAATTTAATGCCCCAAATTTGGTGTTTGGTCCTTGTAGGAAATGTTATATTGCATTGGTACGGTCTCACCTAATAGAATTAAACAATTGTTACACTAGGTTTTTGAACTTCGTAATAGTGTACATAATTACTTTCTCGTTATCAGCTAGGCATTAAGAAACCTCGTAATGTGTAGATATTAAACAATCTCCATCCGCTTCGCTCTTGTTTTTTTCACGGTTCTCGTAACTGTATATACGAGAAGGATCCTCCAATCGTTACGGTCGCATCCAAATTGTAAGAATATCATACTTTCTTTGGAAGTCACTGTTTGAAAATATAAATTTGGATAATAACTTCGCTATTTATCATCATAGACATTTCGAGTTGGTACTAATAAATGCAGAATTGAAATCTGAAAATTTGTATCTAATTTAGTGCGTTCTTAAGTTGAGTACACGCTATATGAAAGAAGAAAAAAACTGTTTAAAATGTCTTCTATTTTGACATTTTAAATTAAGTATTTCCGATCGGGATCTCCATGAACACACTATAGTTCCCTTTACCAAAATTTGATGTTCCTGCCTTAATATTTGTGGACGTTGTTGTGTTTATGTACAGACGACAACAAAAACGCAAAGACGACGGATTGCGTTTCCTGTGGGCGTGAAACGTTAAGATCAGTCAAGAAACGGAGGTTAATTTTTTCGACAGCCAAGTTTTTTTTTCTAAATTTTGACTAAAATCTGTATTTGTCAGGGAAAAGATGCAGTGAATTTCTTTAAAAAAATTAAGGTTATACAAGCTTTCTTTGTCGTATTTTAAGCTCTTAAAATATCAATGCAAAAATAACCAGTTATACTTAATTTATTATTGCTTCGGAGTTGGGACTCGCGTTAGGGAAGGGGAGCCGTTAGCACATTGTTGTCAATTTTATAGGACAAGTGTTTCGGCGAGACTGGAAACTTTCTCCCTGTCTGGGAAACGTGACAACATGGCAGGATTGTAAACTCGCCCTCCACCCTCTAATTGGTCGGAGCGCGGGTGAGCCCCTGATGTCCTGCTACCCCGGAAAGGAGGTCAAGTCCGAAGCAATAAAATAAAGTATAATTCTGTGTTAAAGTGACCTTTTGTAACTGACTGTGTACAAACACTGCTGTAGGATATATTGTTAAGAAATTCGCTTTAGTTTATCCCTTTACAAATCTTAGTTATTTCAATTTTAAAATTCAAACATCCCAAATTAAGAAACGTTCGTTGATCTTACAGATTGAATTATTTAGGCGCCGTTTTTACTAACACTTTTTTTCATCTAATGTGTCAAAAATTGTTTTTGCAACTATATTCTTTTGAGATTTTCTGAGTCCAAAAAAATTCGTTTTATAATTATATCTGTCTGTTGTCTGTGAAGTTCTCTACAGCCCAAACTCGTGGACCACTCTTAATAAAATCTGGTATATGAACATAATACATTTTTTTTTTCGATAACTCGAAAATTGTTGATAAAAAAAATACACAAAATTACGATTTTTTCATAATTGGTTTTAACTAATTTGATCATTTTTTGATCAAGTTTAGCATCTAAAGATTCAAACAAAACGTATTAGTGATTTGTGAATATAAAACGAGATAATCGGCCATAGGGCTGTTTTACAATAAGTAATTTTTCAAAACTGACTTTACCAATTTTGTTAAAATATTAGTCCAATGATCCGAACCAGTGTGAAAAGTTGCATAGTATGTGCCATCATTTCCTTTCAGTATAATTAGAAAAACGATTACTATGCGAACTACTTTCAGTGTTTATTAAAAAGAGAGCAGCGTTGCCACATCTCCCAACAATGTGAAGATTAAGAATAAAAATTTCATTTCGTAAATTCCATACATACCTGCTATTCAGAAAAATAAACTAAATATAAATGAAGTAAAGTACAAAGTACGAGTTATAAAGTACGAGTAAAGTAAACATCCTTCCATTCCTATTAAAATATTTTAAAATCTTAAAATTACAAACAATATGAAACACTATAAGTTTTTCTGTTTTAAAACACACATTAATAAAAAAACACTATTTAATAAACAATGTTGTTCACACAGTAGAAATCTACCACTAAAAATTTGTATTTCAGAGAGATAAAACAACTTATTTCCACAAAGTAGAGTCTAGGTAAGCGAAGGGTCTATTGATGACTAACAAAGGCGGCGCACTCCCGTTTATTGTCTGTCATAAAAGTAATAAGTACAATAATTCTGTTAGGTAAAGGGACTAGGTATCTTTTTCAAAAATATTTTCCAACCTTTTTCAACAAATTTCTCGCTTACACTACGGAGTTACCTTAACAAATAAAACATATCTTGACATCTTAAAATTGTGCATGACAAATAACAGTCTTCATTTAAAACCTTAATTTATAATTCAGCGAATAATTTCAAATTATTTTATTCTGCATATAGTGGAGCAGATGTTTCTGTACAAAATTAAAACGAAAATAATTTTCCATTTCTCTCAACTACGAACTTTAGTAAGGCACGTTTTGCTTTGCGTTGTTTTAAAAGTTTTTTTAAAAAGCAAATTTTGCTATTTTTTGATATTTTAGAGAATTTTTCCACGACGAAAAAGATCGGGAAGACAATTTTCTGTAGTAATTCATTATTTTTATTAAAGGAACGTCAAGTCATTAAACGGACAAAATTGACAACACCGCGCTAGAAAAGAGGCACTGTAGTTATAGACCTCTTCCATATCTAAGCAATAAGTTGGCACTCCCTGTATATACACGTCAGAAACAATTAACAAAGAACAAAAATTAGTCGTTGTTAAATGTTTGATTTTAATTAAATAGGATTTACACTGAGAACGTGTTTAAAGCATTTAAATTTACTCGAAATGTGAAAGATTAGTTTCTGAAGATTATATTATATTAAATAAACATTTATGTTAAGTCTTTCAACCCTTGATCAGGACCTTGAACTTCCCCCTCCCCAAACTCTCTCTTCTTTACAGATATGCTACTTGGAGTGTTATTTTCGGAATCCTGACTTAAGGATCTAAATTTGTTCGCGGTTGACTTATTTTCTACAGTGAGAGGATCGTTAAAGTTTATTCCGTATTACACAATTTGCTAACCTTGTGACAAACATGTCAATAGCAGTAATTAAATTGTCAAGTATAACTTGAAGTTTTGATTTTAAATGTAATATTTACAGTAACCGCCTGTAATGACGCCTTTTATTGCAGACTTTATGTAGATGGTTTTAGAGTATTTTCGATAGGCTTTGGTTTTAATTTCTACGTACAATCGATGTTTTCAATACAAGAAATATAATATAATATTTTAAAATAATAATAACATATAGCAATTTTATTTATTTCACGATGTTTTGACTGAAAATAACATTTCGAGTTTCTCAAAATCGGCATTATAAAAAAAAGAACAACCCAAAAAAGTATTGTATAGCTATGTCATCTTTCTAAAAATGTTTTTTTGTTAGTTATTAAAAATCCCCAAAATAGTCTGTTGAGTGTTAGTAAAAGTAAATGAAAATTACAGTTCAGAAATCTCAAATCATGATGCAATATTTAAAACTTGATTTCAATCAAATACTATTTCCAATTACAACTGTTTATGACAGAGTCTGTCATTTTATATTTTCACTTTTTCACTAATAACGAAAAGTTTGTACAGTATGTATTTGATAATTTATTAAGTAAAAAATATCAGTGACAAGTTTTCATTCCGGTCTATTTATATCCTTGTAACCAACCCAACCTATGTACTTGTGACATTAGCAATGCAAATATCACTGCCAAACTGCGTATCATTACCGTACAATAGACACAACTTGTGTGTTGTAATGTTGTTGTAAACATTTACACTTAACTTGACGTAAATAAACTTTACAATTATTTTTTCAGTTGCACCATGAATAATGTCATTGCATTGCTTTTAATATATTATCTAGTGTAAACTATTATAAATGTCAGTACAATAAAGTAAAATAACATCTTCAAGATAGTCATTTTAATTATTTGAACAATATAGTTAAGGGAGGTTTAGGGTAGCTCTTGACCGACTATAACACTAAGGGTAGGATAACAGGTTAAATCTCTAAGGAATTTCTTAACAATTTCTCTTCTTTAATAAAAAAAAATAGTAAAATTACATGTAGAAAACGAAAGATCGTAAGAAAGCTGCGTAAAGGAATTCCTAGAAACCTTCATATATAGGGCACTGAGTATTTTCTATTAAATGTTTTATTTTATTTACTTGTTTATATTTTCAGATCTAGATTTGTCTGACATGATTAAATGAAAAATTCCTTTACAAAAATATTAAATATATCTTCAATCCCCCTAAACCATGACATAAAGTGATCATACAAAGTACTGAATTACAGTATTGTATCGACATATAGAAATAAAGCAAGCGTGTCAATCCCATGAGGACATTTACTGATATTCCAAACATCACGTGTTGCTACACAGATCCTGCATGCAAGTTTTGTCCATCTACCCTTGTGTGTCATGTACTATTATTGTATCTTCCAATGAATTTATATGTATCAGTGCACACAAACATACAAAATAACTGGTACGTGTACTCGAATCCATTTTTGTAATGGTTCCAGGGAAAATTGTATTCTAAAACGTTATTACTCGTGATTATTATACTGTAGAGGTTCCAAGTTATTTACTTTTATTCCGTTGGAAACGTCTTATACAAAAAACAAACCTGTACGTTATTTTATTCAAAATTAAATAATTGCACACATATACATAATGAGATTTGTCTAATAATTTGTGTTTAGACGTTACACCAGAAAAGTTATTTAAAATCCAACCGTTTGCATTGTAAAATTATTCTGTAACGATTCGTAAAGCGTAAATTGTTTTTTACTTGTGGTAGTATTTTTTGGGTGTTATTTTACATTGATGCCCGTTAAAATATACAGTAAAAGTGTATCAAATATTGACTAAAATGGAGTCGAAAAAACTTTTGATACAAGGTGTGAGGAATGAACAAACTGGTGTTGTTCCTCCATTAGGAATAAACAGTAAAGCCTCTCATTGTACTACCATTGAATTGCATATCTAAGGGAAGAAGTCTCATAGCATCCTAGGTTGTATGGCTTTATTTGTAGAAGCAAAAAAAAAAAAAAAAACAAAACATAATTAATAAAGTATAAATGGTATTTTTTTGTGTTTTCGTTTTTTATTATTGTGATTTTTTCTTAAGGTATCAATAAATGTTGAGGTACTAAAAAAATAGAAATAAATCGTCTTGTGCAATGGCCAAAACACTCATATATCAAATTTGCACATCGGTTCAAGCGTTTCTGACGCCGACAGACATCATTTCAATTAACCACTTTTATTGGGTTCAGAAATCACAAAACTAATGCATACTCGAAAAACTTGAAATTAAATTAGTTCAGATGATGTTTTTAGAAAGACTATGCTGACAAACCATTTCAAGCATCTTGTTAATATTATTAAATGAATTTGTTACATGATATTTTAAAAGTTCCTTTTAAAACCACGAAATGGATCCCTTTTCATCAATGATCATAAGGAATCTAATTACCGCAAAAAATACGAAAGAATAAATTTAATGAATCAATTATTCTGTTTTGTAAGTTGCTATGACGTTGTCAGTTATTCTTGTGTTATCAAGAACAAATCCTTTCATTTAACTTTCTGATTTTGTAATACAATCGTTAAAACTTAATTGTAAAACTTTGGAAGTATTTAATACTTTTGTAATTATTCTTAACTGCACGCTTGCCAATATTGAAGAGTTTTCATCACTTGATTTTACATCTAAGCTAGATTTAAGTTTTTAACATGAGGTAAATTTATTATTCGAAATAACTGAAATAATATATTTGCTTGATATAATCGAAATACTCCAAGAGAATGCAAATTTGGAGGTTACACAGTTCATAATTAAGTTTTCTGTAGACACTCTCTTAATTTTTATTCTTTAAAGTAAATCTAAATATCAACGACTGCAGACTTTATGGACGTAGACAGTTAGTTGCCGTAAACCTAAAGGTGAAAAGTTTCTTTAAACAAACATTTAAAAGCAGCATTTATACAAGTTCAAAAAGATTGTTTTAAAATAAAGAATATTTGTTAATAATGGAATAATATCAGAGCTCTCTAGAGCAATCATAATAACATATTATAAATAAATACCTAAATATTATTAAATCCCTGCAGAAGCTCATAAAGCTCACACAGAATTAATAAAATAAAGAGCTATATTTCAGATAATGCTCTCTGCTTGTGAAGACTACAAATAGGGCAATAGAAAGTCAATAACCTTGCCACACATTACTCGAATGAAAAACCTCTTAACGGGCCTAGGAATTATTACTTATATGGTTTTGAATGACATTATTTTAAGTTTAGGAGATTTTAAATAGAACGAATTTGGTCCCAGCTTACGTCTCCCAACAACGTGGTAAAATTCTTTATATTTTTTGGAAATGAGTTATCTATTTCTTACTAACAGTTGTGCAGTCACACCTAAGCACAATATGTATTCAAATCTCTAGAATAGTGACATCCTTCAGGGGGTCTTTCATAGTGAGTACGGGTGTGGCAAACCCGAAGGCTCTAGCTGGGTCTACACTTTTCTCCATGTAGTCTTGAATTATATCGCTCTCTTTTGTCTTTCCTATCAGGTCTTCATTGATCAACAGTTTCTTTTTGACTCTGATGAATTCAAGGGCAAGAGGTCTTTATTTTATAATATTTTTTTCTTCTTTCATTTTATAAGATGGTAATGACAAGAGGTTTTTCACCTTTAAACAACAACAAGAATATACATGTAAGTTATTTGTTAGGAGAGGATGGAGGTCTAGTTATCTGATTACAACTCAGCAGAATGAGGTATTTTGTACTCAAATCTCTAGGAAAGATAACAAAAGTGGGATTGAAAACAGTGTTCTTATCGTAAAGCAGTAAATCTGAAGTAGGGAAAATCAATATTTCTATTCAATTCTACATGCTCGTCTTCAATACTACTCCATCCGTTTAGCATGCTCCTCATGGATCTCTTTTTAGCCGGCTTATATTCTACTCCAGGATCCCCCGTCCAGAGGTAGTCCTTTATTTGGGTGAAGAAGTTTCACATTATCAGTTAGGATTAATAGATTTTCCCTTATTGTAAAAAGTAGAACAGAGTACTGTTATCCAGCTTTGATCTTTAAGATAATTGTATATAGATCAACACTGTAAACTCGCTGAGTACGTGTACATTGTAAATGAATACAAAATTATAAACGTTAATGTGATTTGAGGACACTATTTTCCTTAGCAGGTTAAACACAGTTAATAACATATAGTTGGAAATAGATTTATTTTTTTAACATTAAACAATTCTGTTCATTTCATTTGATTACATGATTCCTACAGTAGTATACTTCTCTACTAAATCTCTTTATGTATTGTTGTGTAAAGAGATGTATTGTATATAGTATTACGACTTGTTTGTATTACCCCATGTTTGCAAGACCTTATTTTGTCGAGCACATAACTTCGTGTGGATAGACCTTCAACAAAAAAACTAAAAGTTTTATCATGTACACAAGTGGAATTTTTTATCTTTTGTATTGAATTACTTGTTATTTTGACATAACCCGTGTGTATACAGGGTGATTCAGAAGTGGTTGGTAAAATTTCTCAAATGGTTAAACTACAAGTATAACTTCATTTTACCTTGTGATAATTTAGTCTCTAAAAATTTGAATTTTTCTCTTGATGTCATTCAAATTGAAAAATATCAGTAAACTGAAGTTATAAAATAGTTAAGTAAAACGAGATTTTCATTAAATAGACATGATTTTAAACTGTTGGTGGGCTTATTTATTCCCTGTCAGGGTGTGGAATTTAAAGGCAATATCATAAATATGTTAAGTCTGTGCAGCCATTGTTGTCACGAGGCGTCTCAATAGTGAGACGGAATTTGACTGTAAATGACAGTTCTAATGGAGATGAATGCCTTTCCTGGAATCCTGTATTACTTGGAAATATTTAGTTCAGAAAATTCCGCGAAACTTTTCTAAGGATTATTGAGGAAAATTTGTTGTGAAAATAGTCACTCAAATTTGATGTTTTTTTTTTGTAAATGAAAAACAAACGTTAAAGGTTTCGAAGGGCGTGGCCCATACTTCACACCAAATGGCCAGATATTCGTTGTATAAGTTAGCCGTATCTTAATATCCGATATCTGATTAGATTCTGCAGAATGTGTTCAAATATCAATTTGTACATTGACTGTAAGTAATATTTAATACTCGTTGAGTAAGTTTGAGTTCCATAAAGTTTCAAGACGAAAATAGCTCAGGAATCAGTTATATTGAGATCCAGTGCAGCAATGTAAAGCAAGCATAATATACACTTTTCTTTGACTGATTTTGGGTTTGATCTCTCTCTTTCACTGTTTCTATCAGGTTTCGACCAAATTTGGATTTATTCCAACTTTGAGGTTGTTAGTAGATTCGAGAGATAGCATCATCTATTTTATGCTCTTAACAAAAAAAAATCAAAACACAAGTGAGTTAATAGGGCAGTTTTATTAAATGTTATTTTGTCATAATTATAATATTAGTCAGAGATAAATTAGTAAAAATAAAAGATAAAAGAAGTTGATTTTACGGTTTCGCCATTTTGAAACCAAAATATTGATTTCATCTACAACAAAGCTTAATTACTTGCTTATTGTCCAACAGAAAAGATGAACATTTTAGCCCGTACAATGCTATTGTTATTCCCAATTTTTTTTTTCATAAAACTTGTAATTCTCCCACATTTTTTAATATATCTATATATTTTTATGATTATCAAATTTGCACAAGAATCTGCTCTATTGGTGTTCTTTTTATCTACTCTTTTGTTCTTATTTTATCTGTGGTTTAACTGTTTTTAACTGCTCTTTTGTTGTTATTTTTATATCAGCTTTAGCTGTTCTTTTTATCTGATTTTCCTCTCTTATCTACTCTTTTGATGTTTTTTTAATTTTCTCTTGACTGTTATTTTATCTGCTCTTTTGCTGTTCTTTTTATTTGCTTTCTTGTGTTATTTTTATGCGCTGTTTTGCTAAACTTGATGTTGATATTATAATATACAGATCTTATATCTTTTTTATTTTTTAATAAAAACAAGTATTTAGGCATCAATTGATGTAGAGGTTAGAATTGTTAAAATTTCTACGGTAGAAAATTTCTACAGGTGAAAACTCTTCTTGGAAACATAGTTTAAAATAAATTGAACAGTCTAGGTCGTATATTTTTCACTTGCAATACTAGGGTCTATTGTATTTTCATTACTTGCTGGTAAAAAAGTATTAGCGTTAAAAACAATAAATTAAAAATTAATTTATAACTTGAAATTCGACCACTTCTTAAATAATTGAATAAGACCATATCTGGTTATGAAATTATTCTATCTGTTTTTGGAGTCGTTGTCAGAATTCTACAAAATATTGTTATTGTAAATCTTTGAGATATAAATTGTTTGAATTTCACGACCAGCATTTTGAATTTTTACGGTTTAAAATTGTGGAAGCTTAATCTTGAATTATGTTTATAGCCACATTGTTAAAACAATACATTTATTTTCTAGAATGTGTTTTATTGAGTTTATCATGTATACAAAAAAAAAAAAAAAAAAAAAAATAATGAAAGGTCGCTTCTACAAATTTTAATTTGTCTTCGTAAATTTTAAGTAAGTTTGTGTGATATTGGTACAACGTGGGTTGTTAAAAGAGGAAATTCCTTACAAAAGTAGAAGTCAAATGTTGTTTTGTGCACAATTTTATTAGTTCCCACTGTAGGGCTACACCAAAAACTATACTTAAACAAAAATTCCGTTAGTTCCGAAATATTTTATTTCAATGTACTCATAAAGTATAATAGTTGAGATTAAAACTAAGTTATTATTAGCTGAAAATCGTGCATCGTAGGTCATAATCCTATTTTATTTAAACTTCACAATATACAAGGACTTCCACTTAATGTCACATAAACAATCGATTAGTGTGCAGTTCCTCGATAGATCTAGCATTTATCATTCTTTTAAGTCCGGACGTTTGTTTGAAATGATACATTTCCAATGTAGCTTTCAGATGTCACTGAATAATTTATACTTAACATCGTTGCCACATCTTGCATATCCATCAATGCCTTACTTTCAATGACGTCATTGATGCAGTATTCACACAGTTTAAACAGCTCTTGAAAGAATCACGATAAACTTTACTTCAATTGATGCAGTTATTTTTAAATATAAATAATAAATTAAAGATTCGGATTTTCAAATGTATATTTATTTTCCAATGTTGTTTATGAGAACATTATTGTAAGGAGATTGAAATTATTTTTTAAATCTGAATTTAGAGTTCTTATTGACATAGTTTTTTTTCGAATATTTGAAATAATTTGTGTATTTTTTTTTAAAAAAAAGCTTCCAGAGTATCAATAAACTCTCTTTATCACATGAAAAATCTACTTAGAATATGATAAAATAAAATTGAAAAATCTATTCTAAAGAAAGAACCAAAAGCACTAGGGTTTCGTGATCAAAATAATTAAAACCATATACAAATGTGATCAGAAAAATGGAACTTTACACCAACTCAAGGAATGAAAAACACCAAGTTTAACCAAGAATACCCTGGTCAACTAAATAAACTAGTTTTGTATGCCAACGGCATTGATACCTAACGGCTTAATCTGGGCGAAAAACCTAATACACTCTATTAAAAGTTTAGTGCGTGACCTTGTGGAGAATTAACCAAACAAATTGAACTTGAAGTAGAGGATTTTTTTCAATTTTAATTAGGTTATATATGTTTAAAAATAATATAGAACTGAATTAAAATTTTGGTATACTCTCTTAAATTACAAATTTTAGTTTTTCCAAAACAGTCTTTAAGCCATTATGTTATGTTGGCTCTTTTCAAATTTATTATTTTGAACGTTACGGGAGTCCAATCATTATTTTGATATATTCAGGTTTTGAATGTTCTTCCTAATTTTAGATTTCACGTCTGCAATTTAAACTATCGATGACAAATTACTTCCATCAAAATCTGTTAAACAAAATCTGTTGTTTGCCTATTTATATAACGTATTATACAATGGCGTTTTGGAATATATGGTGGATTTGGAACTTAAGAGTTCTGAAAAAGGGACAGAAACTTTCTGTCAAGTTCCTACGCAATTTATATATTTTTTAAATACATATTATCACATATATACGACCTAAAACGCCGATTGCAGCCTATATCTTAGTAACGTAATCTATGTATTAAATTAAAAGTTTAAAAAACGAATAGCAGTGGAGCTTTCCTTTGATGTGACTTTCTTAGATACTGTAGGAGGAACTTAAGCCAATCCTCTTTCCTCCTATTTCTGTCTTCAAGTTTGTATTTCTAAAATTAAAGAAATATGTTATAGAAAGTTTGTGCTCTAGTTATTTGCTGCTTTGAAAGTTTC
Organism: Aphrophora alni; assembly: GCA_963513935.1. NCBI lineage: Eukaryota > Metazoa > Arthropoda > Insecta > Hemiptera > Aphrophoridae > Aphrophora > Aphrophora alni. Next base: position 9,792,789 of record OY740772.1, read on the forward strand.
ACATAAAACATCAGAAGGATGTCATTGAAATATTCATCTAGTCAGTAAAAGTTTCAACTTTGCCAACAAACAAATTAAGTTCTTTGAGACAATCTAAACCAGTTCTTAGTATTTGAATATTATATCTTTCGACGGAATCTTGTTACCGTGCTTGAGCTTATAAAATACTTTAACATGTTATTGATAAGTAGCAGTAGTATTTAATTAACAACTGTTTTCTTTTGTTTGTTTAAAATATTTATTTTCTTTTGTTGTAGGTTTTGATAGTTTCACGGAATCAAGGAATGAAATAAAATATTTGTAAATAGTGTTATGTATTACTGATTTTATTCAAAAAGTCTTGATAATTCACTTAATTTCAGAAGCGGATACATAATTTCTATATTGAGGTTTCAAGATTTTAAAATTACAATAATAGATTTAAATTATGTTTGAATCAAATAACATACAAAATTTTCTAATTTTTTACCAGTTTATTTTCTTGTTTATCTTTATACCCTTGTTTGTTTTATTGTCTATGCATCAATATATATTTTCTCTGTAATTTGATTTGTCTTTCTTGAGTATGTTTAACAGTCTAGCTACTTGTTTGTATCTTTTCCAGTTCTCATGATTCTGAGTCCGTATTTTTGTATATTTAATTAACTCTTGGTTTTAATTTCCTCCCAACCTGTACGTAAATCTGTCTGTTGGTTAGATTATGTTAATCTATTTGCTTGTCTGTTGTTTGTTTGTCTGTCTAATGAGCTTAGTTTAGTTCGTTTAAATCCTTATGATACCGAATTAGAGCACAAAGCAATGATTCCGAACGCAGTTGGTCCCCTATTATCTTCAATTTATAACACAACCTTCTCTCTCCATCTTACGTCTTCATGACCTTGGTCAACTATGACTTCTTGAACCTCGTGGATTATAGTCCAGCATTTACCTTTACATTGCTTCAGAGTTCTTCCTCAATATATCTCCAACTCATCTCCAAATTATTGACAATGTTTATTCGTATATTTTCCACTACTTGCGTATAAAGTTGGAATTAAAAAAAGTAAAGTATTTTAGAGTAGTGAAAGTAGAACACTTAGTATAATTGTGATTCCTTTAATACTGGTACATTTGATTTTTTACCTTTTCCTAAAGGATATGTTTGGGAGAGGGAAGCTACAGTTTTTCGTTGTGATAAATATAATCGTAGGACATGAAGAAATAAACAAATTAGTAGAAATCTAATTCTTCGTGGAATCAGCACATTTTGAAATGATTTTAAAATAATAATGTTTTTATAAGTACTGAATTTTAAAGTGACTAAGATATAAAAATTCTTTTATTGCAACATTCTTCATTAAAATAATTAAAAAAGATATACTTGTGGAAAATTGAATCAATCATCAACTTCAAGAAAACCCAATTATTTCCACAACGTAAAGTTTGATTGGAAATACCACGTTTCAACAACTGCATCATCATATTCAGTTGTTGGCATATGTACAACAACTTTGATTTAAAAACAAAATTTGGAAATTTCTATTTTCTTTTATTTGTTGAACACCATTTGATAAATATTATCAAATGTTAGCATTAAGTCTTTATGTAAAAAATCTATTTAATCATAATCAGCCAAAATTTGAAATTACTTGTAGGGTTTCGTTAAAATATTTGTTGCGTGGAATGTTCTCTCAAAATGATTTCTACACATATTCAGATGGCACTGACCATATATGTTACTTTGGTAAAGTTAAGGGACGTAAATGTAACTTTATAACCCCATAGGGCTTACAGTAACGTCTTTGAAAGTAACGTAAACGATCCTGATGATGTCAAGTGTAATCGTGAGAGATTTACAGACTTTAGAGTTTATTTAAGTAACTTTAATACTTAATAAGTAATACGTAAGGTATGTTTTCACTTTCGGAATTAGTCTTGATAAATTTGGACATTACTTCAAAGTGAGGAGAGAATGAAATACAAATTTATTTGAGGGAATCCCTTCTTCATAACCTCCGGACAAAAAATAAGATCATTTTTGACGGTCGAATTTTTATCAATGTTATAAACAATAAAATGCTTTACAAAAAATGGTTTTTAAGTTAAAAAAAAGGAAATGGATTTTTTTTAGATAAGTTGACCAATAATAAGAAATTTTAATTTTGTCATTTTGTGTTAATATAACGGGATTTGAAAGAGTATAAAAAGTTGGAGGCGAAATGAAAAAAATGTGAAAAATTCAGAAACGTGTACACAATATACTAGACTTTATAACAATAAGACGTTTGAAAAAACCGTAAAACTGCATAAATCATACAAATATCTGTCTGACTACAAAATTTCACTATCTTAAATATGTTAATTTTAATGAAAATATTAAAAAAGTATAGACAGAGAAAGAAACATTTCTCAAATAATTTACATTAAACTATTTCTTTTCATGTCCTCTATTATTATCCAAAATATTTCTCTATATTTTTGTGTATTTATCAATGTCAGATTATGTGTACAAAACATATGTTTTCCAAAATAAAAATTCTCTCTTGTCCAACCTGATTGACGGATAACTGCAGATGTGGGATTCCATCCATCATACAAAAATCTATCCATCATCAGATTTTCAACTCACATTGCTTGCAATACACGTCTCTTATTATTCAAATCTATCTCTGTGAATGAGAAATCTGTAGTAGTCAACGTTCTCCTATTTAGCTGAAAAGTGTGGGAGGGTGTGGTCACACAACTTTATCGTTGAATATCAGATCTGTGACTGTACTGGAATCCAGTTTTATCCAATAAGCTTGATTGTTTTAATTGATTTATTAGTTATTAAGTATGTAATAACATGGAATACGTTTCGTTTTACATAACTAAAATTATCTAAGTTTCAAAACATTTAAGTCGTAAAAGTTATAATTTAAGTAGTCCTTGCAAGGAATAAATTTGACCGTATAATAACCATTTATTTAACGTTTTCTTAAAAGTAAATAAATTTTATCTTACTTCTAGATATAGGTAACTTATTATAAATTCAAATACCCATTACGTTGTCGCATTTTAATGATTTTGTTTGTCTACAATTCGGAATTTCAAGCTTAAAAACATTTCTCGTCATATTCAAATGTACTGTATTTATAGATGCTGGGATCCACACATCTAAGTTGAATATCCGTGTTATAACTGTACTGGAATCTATCTAACTAACTGGACAAAATTAAGTCTACCCTGTAATTTATCCATCTCGTATCTAAATAAACGACATGATATCTTTTACGTTAGTAAGTTTAAAGAATGTCTTGTGGTGCGTAAAAGAAAATCGATGGTTGTTTTAAGAAAATATACACTTTTGTTGTCTTCTTCTTGTCCAGTCCAAACGCGTACACCATAATGATGAAATTTAGTGTTTGATAGTTTAGCTGTGTTTCCAGAATTTAAACGAAAAAGTAAATGATTTTTAATTTGTGGTGTCTACATTACCAAGTCCAACATACAATGTAATACAAGCAGATCCTCTAAATGTAATGCTCAAAAGTTGGTTTCTTAGGTCTTATAGGAAATGTTAAATTGTGGTGTTAATTTAACCCTAGAACACTACTCATTCGTAAAAATTACGACCCGCCCTTTGTAAAAATCGGAGAACTCGTAAACAAAAGACGGACACGCTCTGTCTTTTTGTTTACCTTCCTGCCATTGTGAATAGAGGCCACTGTCTCTTCGGCTAAGCTCAAAGTTGAACCGTTATTACCGTACTCAAGCTCGCGTCGTATATTTTACGAAAGAATAGTGTTTGCGAAAGTTTTAACTATTAAGTGTTTGAATATATTTTTTTGTAAATTATTGTTTTTATATTGTTAGTTTTTAGTGTTGTAAATAGTTTATTGTGTAAATAGTGATTTTAGATTTCAAAGTGTTTGATTTAGCTACTAAGTGTATATTAATCACTGCAACAAATGTGATTCTCAGTGAAGACAGGACTCTAATTTTGGCATTTTTGGCATTCTACCTAATGAACTTATTGTAAATCATTATTTTTTTTTATATAAATTAAACACTTATAAATGATGTATTTTATGAATATCCGATTAATTTTTCCAATAAAATAATATTTATATTTTTTTCCCAGATTAATTATTTTTTTAAAACGTACTTGTAGTGGTGGTTAAAGACATTTTTTTACAGTTAAAATATGTAGGAGTTTATTGTTAAATATTTTTAAAAACACTTAAAAACAATAAATTATTTAATATAAAAAATAGTCAACACTGAAGTGAAGTTTAAAAAATAATAATAAAAATAAAAACAGAAAGTAGTAAAATTTACGAATGAATAGTGATCACGTAACAATGAACTAAGAATAGTAATCTAGGGTTAAGAGGTCTTACCCAGAAGAGCAAGTTTGTTTAAAAGTTGGTAACACCTTTTCTGAACATAATAATTGTTGTGTCGGTTACTCAGCTCTGCCGAATCTATTACAATACAAATGTCACATTTTCTTCGAAGGACAATGTTCGAAATTATATTTTTCATTATAACTAAACTATTTGTCGTCTGGGAGAGGTGGTGTTGGTACTATAAAATGGAAAATTGAAATTTCCAAATTTTATCTAATTTAATATGTTATAAGTTGAATATATATAAGTTTGATATACGAGTATTTAAATTGATATAAGTTACAACATATTAACAAAAACTGTTTTTAATGGGCGCCATTTTGAAATTTCTCTTTGAATGTTGGTGACCGCCATCGTACTTACGTACTTTCCATGACAAACGACGTAGTCAAAAACTACTTTTACGGTTTCCTTAAATCATGAAACGTAAAGAAGATCACTCAAAAAACCACAGTCAACATTTTTTGTGTTTACCAAACTTAATTTATACTAAGTACACTGGGCAGTAAAATTATTATCAGCACGAATTTTCACTTTAAAACTGACGGGGATTGTTGAAGTCACTTCCAATTACATTTATTTAAACGAAAACTGACGTTAATCTACATTTTTCTAAATAAAGGGTTTATTACACCGTTGCAAAAATCTATTTCTATAAAACCAATAATTGTATCAAATTTCAAAAAATTAATTTATACTGAATATTTTTTAAACATTTCTTAAAATAATACGAACAATAACTTTTCACCCCTCGACTTCTGGTTTTACAGTTATAATTCGTTTTTGTCACATTCAATCTATTTTCACCCTCAACCCGTGTAGTATGAAATGGTGTAGATCTCCTACTTTCTATTTTATTTTAAAATTTTGAAACATTAGGACCAAAATTCCTGATATGTGTAACATCCAAATAGAAATGTCACCCGTACTCATAACAACGTAGTGCAAAAATTCTTCTTGTAGGTGGAGACCATTTTCTGACACTAACTTCCCAATTTCTGCAACTTTGTAACATTTATATTATTATAATCCAAGTAATATTTAACACTTGTTTTGTTGTGTAACTTCGTTCTTTTGTTGTGTTGTTGGAATTGTTTAATGGCATTTTGATTTAATTTAATTTGTCCCACTTGCTGTGTAAATTTGTATTTGTCAGAGGTAAAGAAATAAAACAAAACCATTTACAGTGTGATAATAAACTGTTTAAAAGTTTCTAGGTATAAAGAGACTTTAGAAATACCCGCTGTTTTGAAAGACTAAGTTTTGTAGCCAGTTATACTCTCGACTTAACTTTAAAACCACTTTGTTATAAGTTAGTTCAATTACTTAGTGGACTTTGCTCTAACAATTTTCCAGGTAAAGTTTAGCCATTGTTGTTGCAGGAAGTAGACGGCTCGCTTCCTCTCTGACGTCATCTGTTTAGGTGTTTTGTTTCTTTACTTTCATACAATATGTGTTTCACATCGTCTTACATCCCAAACCTTTAGGACTCAAACTCCGTATTAATTTGAAAATTTCCTTCAGATATTTTGCAGGTAAAATAGAACACTATTGTACTGCATCTGTCTGCCTGTCCTCTAAATCCATGTTACACTCATAATTTATTTAAAACTAGTGAACGTATATAAAAGATATATAATAATGGTATAATGTACAAAGTTTCCAATAAAATTGGATTAAATATGGTAAAACTAAAGGTCATTAACCTGTAACTCACAAAGCCACGCGTCTTCATGTTTCAGTTTAATTTTGTTCAGTACTTGGCAGAGTAGAACGCAGGATTATTATAACAGGCAGCTCCAGATGTTTAGATATGCCATTATTCTCTCTGTGAACAATAAAAAGCGAAGCTCTGTATTAACAAATATAGACATTTTGTAAAACCAGCTTTCTTACTAGTTTTTACAAAATTTGATATAGTGTAATGTACTGTTTTTAATTTGAATACTTTTATTACAACATATTAAAAATTGTACAAATAACTAACATTTGTACGTTATGTTTTGTGTATGTTTCTAGCTACCAGATAAATAGAGACAACAGACCACGTAGTTTATTCATGATTACTTTGCCTCCTGAACTTTTATATTATTATTATCTTAATAAAACAATAACACTCGCAATACAATCAAGAAACGCGAACGTCAAATTCTTAATAAATAAGTGACAACGCGGAAACAACACATACAATTTTTTGAACTGGCCAGCTGATGGACTTCAACTAAGGTATTGTTTAACTCAATCGAACGGATAATGGTACAAAAAAAACGGCTAATGATCTCCAGGTCAAACAAATGGGGTAGAGTAAAATTATCTGCCCCAAAAGGTTAGTCGAAGTCCGTCAGATGGACGGTTCAAACGTTTCTATGTCATGTGTCGGTGTTTTGTTTGATGTATTAAGATTTGACTTGTTGAAGGTCTAACGTTTTGTTGAGCGTTATATACGAGTTTTTTATGTTTATTAAAAAAATAATGAAAGGTGAGATCTTCCGAAACCGATAATCACCTACCCCAATTTAGAACTGTTGGCGGCCTAAGGAATGAAACCTAGTTTGTCTACTCGTAACCTAACCCAACCTAACCTACACTAAAATTATAATCGTTCGAAAACATCTTCATCACATTTTTCTTATTTATATAACAGTAAGTCTTATTATTTTTACAGACTTTCCTGTTTGTCTTTGAATCAATACGTCAATAAAATTCAACTAATAAGACAAGATGAGATAGTGTTGATAAACAGTGGAATGGTAAGTCACTCGTTCCACTCTAACCGACTTTACAAAGATGTGTTAGCAACTTGTTGAAATATATCTTTTAAGTAAATAATCTTAGATTGTTCTGCACTCCTGCTTCTATTGCAGGATATTTACTGACCAACAAGGTAAACATTCTATATTCGTTCAGTTCAATATATAACTAATTGTTTTCTTGGTCTTATCGTATTACATTTTGTTTTAACATAAAACTCAACTTAACATTTTGATAAAAAAATAAAATAAAACATTGTATGGATCTATTTTTTGCTCTTTGTTTAATTAAAGTTATACACTACTTATACTGGGGATAGTAAAACGACTGGATCTAAACAACCAACCCTCAGGATCTTTTTATAGTGAGTACAGGCATAACAATCCCATGGGAACCTAGATAGACCTTACATTTTTTTATGCAGTTTTAGCTTAGATCCCTCTTCTTTGTTTGAAGTTATTTGTTACTGATGGAAGTTCATATTTATTATTATACTAATTTCGGACATTTGCCAAATTTGTGTGTTAAAAATTCAAAACACGACGTTTCGGAAATAAGAATCAATTCCCGTTATCAAGTGACTAAAAACTAAAGAAACATGAAACTAGAAACTAAGCCTATGTGAGAAGTAAAATTAAATAAGAATACCACCAACATTAATATCTAATCATGCATCTCAGAGCTGAAACTGAGAAGTCAAAAACGTCTTGTTTTGAATTTTTAACACACAAATGATGACAAATGTCCGAAAAATGTATAATAATAAAATATATCCCTCTGGTACATCTTTTCTATATTGTCTTTTAAGCAACTCTTGTTAGAGGTTTTTATTTTATGTTTTTTCTTCCTTTTTTTTTTTATAATAAGGCGATGATCACTGAGAGCTTGTTCACCTTTAAACACAAGAAAGAAATAAAACACAAACTTTCAATGAGTCTTGTAGTTACGAAGTGATCCCCAAACCAAAAATTAACGTTAGATGGTTTAACTTTCCAGTTAGACGAGGAAACGAGTCTGACTAATGTGAAGGGGGAGGAGCACTACGTGCACACGCGACCCTTTATAAGTCGTCTTACTGTTTAGTTTAGTATTAGTTTATATCCTTCTGAGGATGGTAGCTATGTTACCGAAATGTACATAAGGGTTTATTAAACTTTCCAACGTTAATTGTGTAAGTGTTTTATTTGTGGTTTGGGGGTCAATTCGTTCACATGAAACAAAAATATTTCCTATCGGTATATAAAAACTAAATAAAGTACTCCATAAATGAATTTAATTTTGTAAGCACTATTATTTAGTTATCTATGTTAATAATTAATAAATTCTGTTCCTGTATATCTAATTAATCTAAAGTTATTGATAATCTTTAATGGTTATTCAAATAAAACAAACACAAATTCTACATTTATTAGAATTTATAAATAAATTTGAGAATAAATGTAGAATTTTACAAAAGAATTTGTGTGTTTTATTTTAATAACATGGAATTGTATCAAGTACCGTCGGTCATCAGTGTAAACAGTATTTTATGGTTATTTACTGTTTTTATATAAATGGAAAAAGAAATGTAATTATATGCTCATCGTCCAGGCTAATACAAAATTATTCTTGATTCGTTAGCTCATTTACATTGCTGTTATAGGGTTAGGTTAGGTTAGGTTAGGTAAATAAGTTAATCATTGTTTTAAGTAAATATCAAGTTAACCTAACCTGTAATACAAACCAAATATTGTTTGTGTAAACTATTTATTAATAATTTTATTAGTTTTCCTGTAAAGTTTGCAACATTTTTGCACAAGAAAAAAATAGTGCAGAATTCATTTATTATCATTGTTAGATGTTGTAATAAGAAAAGTTTATGTCAATTGGAGGCTGCAGGTTCTGTGAATTAAATGCCAATGCAATATGACATTCAAATCTTATGTTTCTGCTTTCCTAAAATTGTAAACAAATTTACTAAATTAAGACAGCTGTAGGCTAAGAGAAAATATGTACAGCCGCACCAGAAATCCTTGAATTACCTTTCCACTTCCAACTTGTTAAAAGCTAAGAAATTTTAAAAGTTTATATAAATTTACGCAGACTTTCATGTCCATAATGTCCATAGTAATATATTAATATTATTTACTACTAAAAAATCTTAATTAAATAATTTAAATTATTCGCTGTTATCTTCACGTTATGTTTATATAATGGCTGATGATCAAAATTTCTGGATGGTACCTATTATCAACAGTGCATAGAGACAGCATAGTGCAATTTGCTGATGATAGAACTGAGTTTTCAAACAGACTCAATTCAAAATTTAGAGCCTAGCCTAAGGCATTTCTACAAATCAATGCTGCAAGTCAATACTTTGCCAAAAATAATTTGACGATAAATTCTAATAAGACAAAATACATGTTTTTCTTAACTTGAAACATAGTCTAAATCAGACACCAAGTGTTATGTTGGATAATAGTGTACTTGAAGAGGTCAAAAGTGCAAAGTTTTTAGGCTTTTGTATTAACAATAAGTTTACTTGGGTTGATAACATAGCATATATTTGCACAAAAATTAGTAAAGGAATATTTATACTAAGAAATTTGAGATTATACTTCAACCCTACTATTTTATTAACAGCTTACTATGGTCTTGTATATCCATATCTGAACTGTGGAATTCTTCTTTGGGGAAATTCGTCAGTTCGGAATATGCAAAGGGTTATATGGCTTATGGCAGGTCTAAAGAAGGCTGAGTTATGTAGGGTGGCGTTTATAGATCATGGAGTTCGTATATTTCCGAGTATATACTTGATGTGATACTCTACTTTAAATTCAAATGTGATCACATCCTAAATAAAGATATGCATATCTTGGTTATAGTACCAGCCAAGCTAATAATTATCGTGCTAGACAGCACAGACTAAATCTATACAGCAAACTTCCTTCCCAAGCTGATGCTAGACAGATAAAAAAGCTCTCACAGAGCATTAAAAACTTGCAGGATATTTTACTTATTAAAAACACCCTTAGACAGTTACCGTTGTCTAGATCTTCCTAATCTGAGGAGGAGTTTTGTGTACTGTAGCCGGGCTTGGGATCATGAATGTGTTCTCCAATTTTAATAAGAATTAAACACATTGTTGGGGTCTTTGATTATTTTAAATTGTTTATTGAATTATTTGTTATATGTTGTTAAATTGTTCAATTTTTAAACCTGTCTAACTTGTGTATGTTATATTTGTTTTAAAATTGTTGTAGCATTTTTAATAATTATTCTATTTGATATTAATATCAATTCTTATCAATTATTGTACGAATAAAAAAACCAAAATATTTATAAATATTAAATTTATCAAGAAATTAACTGAAGCGAGCTAATTTGCAAAATAATTTATTATTATTATATATATTATACATATATAATATTTATTATTATATATATACATATATATATAATAATAATTATTATATATAATAATATTAATTTTACTTATTTTTTTTATCAGTCTATAGCAGACCATTTTTATCTTCTTGAAACAGCTGTTTTGCCACTCACCATAGACTGATAAAAATATAAGTAATATTAAAATTACATACTTGTAGACTATTAGGCAAAACATTTGAAATAATGTATTAAGAAAAACTTTATGTAGGCGGTAAATATTACTTGAGAGACCCATTTATCACTGCATTGTATACGTGGAGTTTTATACATATAACATATTCTTTACAAGTTTTATCAATAACATTGTTGAAACATGCTTCTAAAGAGGTTATATTCACAAAATCTGGAGCGAGAATAACGTGTGTTATTGTACCGCAGATCTTTTTCAATCTCTGAACATAGATATTGAAAAACTTATATTCAGAAAAGACGTTATTTTTTAACAAGAGTGTTTACATAATATGAAATTGGATTTGTTACATATAGAAGCTGAAATATATAAAGTGACGTATCCTTTATATGATTGATAACCTGTTGAGGTTAGGTTTTTTGTTTCCTTAAAATAAAAGAAAACAAAAATAATGTATATTTTGTGATATTTACAGATATATTAGGAACATGAATTTTTGTACACAACTATTATGTTTTGTGTGAATCTTTAGATACTTCATTTGAGAAAAATGTTTTATTGAAATATTAAATATCTGTTTTTTCCAGCATACCTCCAAGATATGGCAAATGACGCCCATATAGCAAATTTGATTAAAATCTGCCCACACGTTTGGTATGTAAAGCACTACTCTGATGAGAGATGACAGACAGATATTCAGAAACTACTTTCTGCCATACAGATATTGATGAAACTCTCGACCAATCTCATAATTTTCTCTACCTTACGTAATGTAAAAAAAACAACTAACAAGTATCTTCTTATCAAGCCAGCGTATCAGTTCTAAGCCAAGCTTGCAAGAGTTTAGTAATGACTACATGTCCTTCTTTTATGAAGAAGATTTCTACAGTGTCTTGTAAAGAGTTTATCATCTATTCCTGTATACGGAAACGTCTGTCCGTTTATAGGAGAGTTGGAAGATAATTTATTTTCAGTCAAGCGTTAAATATCTTGTAAGAGCTGTCAGATCTGAAATATGTTCATGTTGAAAGCTTGTAAACGTTCAACACAACAGGATTAACTCATTTTATCCATAAAATGATCATATATTTCTGAACTAATCCGTTTTCCCTCATTGCAACGTTACAATCGGAAAAAAAGACTTCTGATTAAATTTGGCAATGTAGGTTTGAATTTACAACTCGTTCTTTAACCAGCTGTTTAAAATAATAACAACTTTATAAATACAATTTTATCTGAGAAATCAATAACAATTCAAAATAGCTCAATTTGTGTAGATTGAACTAAATTCAATTGTAACTAAATTAGTTTTGTACGACAACAAAATATAATTAGTCTTCCTAACTAATGTAAAGAAAGGAAGCATATTATAGGGTGAAAGTAACTATACAGTTAGACAATACAATAAATATTAATAAAATATCTCATAGAAAACTAACGCAAAAGAATGAAAGAGAAAATTTCAATTTAAAAAATAAGTAATTTATTTTGAAAAATTCAAGAAAGTCTAGAAGGGGGTTTATTATACAAGTTTATCTCCAATAAGGAATACTTGGGATAAAACTTTATGTGGGTCAGGTGTGGCAAACCCGAAGTAACATAACTGGAACTACAGTTTTCTTAATATTAATGTAACAGCAGATATTTCTTGTTAAAACTCCATATTCAAGGATAAAATAAAGCAATAAAGCTTAAAGTTTCAAAATATTATAATAATATAAATGAGCTACAATAGTTTCCCGGCATCAACGCGCAACTGATAATTAACAAGTATTGACAACTATTTATACATACACAAGTAACAGGAAACTGAAATACAATAGAGAAATCGGGAAAGGTAGGGGGAATGACCTAGCAGGTAGATGAAGGTTGATGAACTATGTTAAATATGGGTTTTAGAAGGGGTGAAGAATTTAACACAATTTGGTCCTTTAAGTTGAAAATAGGCCTAATATTAGATCTATTTATTTCTAAACATTCTAAATTATTTAATCTATTGCTTTTGTTTTCTATATGCCTTGTATTGGAGCTTATTTATATTATTAAAATATTTTGAAACTTTAAGCTTTATTGCTTTATTTTATAAAGTTTTCTTTATGTGGGTTCCCTCTCATTTAACTGTATGATCAATTATTGTTTTTTCCCAACGCTGATACTATTAAAGTATTCGAGACGTAGGGGTCTTTGTCTTTGTTCTTATCGTCCTTTTTTATTAGGCGATGATGACCGGGAGGTTTTACAACTTTAAACAAAAGGACGAAAGTTACAATAGGAATCAAAATAATTCCTATCGGCTTATACAAATTAAATAAAGTGACCCATAAATGAATTTTAATTAGTCTACAACTTAGAAAACAATATTAAATAGAGAACCCTAGTTTTGAATGCCTTAATAGCGTCATCGTAAAAAAAAAAAAAAAAAAAACAAGATTTGGTTAAGAAAGACCTGATACGAAAGATAAAAGAGTGGATTCTAACACAAAACTACATTAAGAAAGGCGTAGAGTTAGACAGACATCCTCGGGTTTGGCAGAGCCGTAGTCACTATAAATCACCCTCTAAGGATAACCTAAATATACCTAAATCAAATAAGTCCAAAGACACCCACACCGAACTTAAAGTTTTAAATCAATCTGATAATTAGTTCTTGAGATATCTCCACAGACAACCAAGTTTAACATTCCCAATGACGCAACATCTGTTTTGGACATTTTGATAATGGTTTATGTACTCCTATAAAGTTTATTCCAGTCAAACACCCACGTTCTCAACTTAATTCCCTCCTGGCACTCACTATCTGTCGGTGATCATACGCCAGAAAGGACTATCTATCTACAGCAATAGATAATAGAATTTCCAGTCCTGTAATTACTTGTAAACTTTTCCAATTATTCAACTTCTGCCCACATCACGCCAGAAGGAAGATTCTGTTCTAAGTGGAGTAATACAAGTTAGTAACTGTTTACGAAATAGTTCCTTTGATCTATGGGAATCTAATTAATTTAATATAAACTAATGTCTCTCTGCTTAAAATATAATTAGTATTTAACTGTCAACAAAGATTTTAAAGAGTCTAATGTGTTTTTAGTCGGGTGATATAATTAAGAATTAATGTAGTAATAAATTACCTTATTTGTTCCGTCATGTGACTTTATTTGTCTTGTTTTTTCAAGACGCGTTTCGGAGTCGGGACTCCATCTTCAGTTATATCTCTGTAGTAGAGGTCGTCAAAACATTAAAACACCTACGAAGACACAAATATATAATATTACACACACACACACAATGCACATACACATGTATACACAGTTACTGACATAATGTTTATAGTGCGTTAATTTATTACTACATTAATTGTTAATCATTATTGATTTGGATACCAACAATGAACATGTAATTAAGGTGTCTATAGCACTCAAATATTAATAAAAGGGTGATTATTTTTAATGTTTCTAAAACGAAGATGGTTGGTGAAAGGGTCGCCTCACTCACACAATCACAGGGGATTATACCTGACTAATTTTAATATCTAACATTATATTAATATCTAAAAAAAATAACTATTTAGAAAATGTAAATAATAATAAAGTGGTTAGAAGAAATTTTTTAAATTATCAATTAGATTTAAGCAATTCTTTACTGTTTAACGCATGATAAGGTTATTATTTTTCTAACCCACCCCCGCCCCTCAGTTTCATATTTAGGTTGACAATGGGGAATACCCAGTAGCTTTTTTTTTTTTTTTATAATTAGTTGCCTTTACAATGCTGAAATTATGCTCTACAAGATTCAAATAAAAAGTGGTTTGTACAAATATAATTGCGTTTTGTAATCAATAATTCCATAGAATTCCACAAAGTACCAACGGTTTTTAACATGAAAAGTTCATATGGGTCAATGTTCCAACATCATAAATTACTCTCTAGGAATGTAAATTCATTGGTGCAAACAAAGTAAGATCTCGAGCTTCATCAAGAGGATAAGCAGCATTGAAGACACATTTAAATACCTTCCACGGTAGCTTCTACTGTGTGGTCAACAAACAAAAACAGTAGAACTAGACTACTGAATAAAGGCAAATTTTGTGAAACTGGACAAAAATCCTCCCGAGAGAAAATTTGGTGGAAAGTTATGTTTTGGGTTTACTTCAACGGAGAAAAAAATCGGACAATAGCTTACAGTTGTGTCCCCTGGGAGGGTGAGAGTTGAGAGGTGGGGTAAAACCTATTTTGTAAAAGTTTTAGTTGTAGCTGACTAAATTTTCCATCAAAATGGTTCTTAGTAATTTTTTCGTCAGACTCACCGGGAAAGAGATATGAGCGCTCAAAGTTGAGACATTTTTTCATAATTGTTCCTGAAAAACATTTTTACGAAAGAAAAAAATACTTGCATTGTTTTGAGGTTAGGCCGATTTTTGTATAGTAAAAAGTGCTAAATATGACTATGTAAGTGTTTGTACATGTATTACCAAATATTTGGATATACATTTTTTCGTGTGTATATTTATGCACATATACACTATAACTAAACGCATGTTTGTTATATTTATTTTAATCTTAATTTACTATTTATTTTAAACAAAAGCCACACGTTGGTGAGCCAAAATATAACTAAACGCAAGTTTGCTATATTATTTAATTTTGATTTAATTAAATTTATTCTTGCCCAAACGTTGGTGCGCCAAATATAACATTTAAGACGTTATATATATGTTTATTTAAGTTAATTTATTTATTTTGAATATTTTGAATAATAATTATTATTAGATATTAATAATTCAATATTATTTTAATTACCTGCTATATGTTTAGTTGTTCCTAAACTTGCAAAATGTGGAAATATAAATAACACACCTGACACAACGTATTACTTAAAAAACAAACCTTAATTTATTTAAGCAACATGTCAAAGAATCATAAAAACGTACATCTATTCCATTAGTGTCTAAAATTTCTTCATTCATTCCACAAGCATTCCTTAATGTTATGTAATATACAAATTTATCTTAACTAATTGTCTTTCCTTATGTTAGACTTTATTACTAAAAAACATCAAGTTTCCACAATTGGCGTTATTTTTAATGAAATTAATCTGTAATTTGAATTACCTTTATTTTTTTTTTATACACAAACAATTATTTCCTTTATAAAATTAAACTTTATTATAATCTTTATTCAATTTGTTAGTTATTAATTTATTTAATTAATTCTCTTATCTCTTTTTAGGGTCGTTAGGTTCTTTTATGGCTCAATTAAAGTGAATTATTTTAGAAAAATGAATTTATAATTTTAAAGTGAACAAGAATTTTAAATTGTACTTATCGTTGGTACTGCTTTCCAATTTTGATCGACGAGACACTTTCCACACACAACACAACGATGGCTTTAAATTTGATTTAGATATATAAAAAAAACAAACACTCCACACACTATCTCCAACAACTTAATCCTGGAATTCGGACTGATGATCCTCCCCAAGTCTCCACTGGCGATGAATTAGATCCTCCGACTCTTCTCTCGAACAATTCTTCCAAATATTTTAATCTGCTCCAAAATCTCAACAAACTTTTGACTAAAAACTACTAACTCTCTTTTCAACTTTGATTCAACTAATTAATTTTCTCGACGTATTGACACAGAGAACCCTAGTCTCGTGGTCAATCTAACTCCCTTTCTCTGTCCCACAGAATGATCTCTGTCCCTAAGACCTCTCCTCACCACTCCAGATTTTAGACTCCTCTTCAAATTTTCGACGCCAAAAACCTCTCCCTTCTTCCCAAACTTTCCTTCGCTTTCACTCCTCCGATTCGCTCGCTGAATTCTCGATTTCTCCCCAGATGTTGTTCTTTTTTCCTAGTGGCTGTATTTTTTTAAATTCGTTAGCTTTCACCATGTGGCTGTTTTCCGATTGGCCGACCTAATTCCTTTTGTCGGTTTCTCATGTTTTTTAGAAGTACCGTTATGCTTTCTAGCGTGTCCCATCAGGTCTCTCACCCTGTAGATTTCTCTTTTTTTATACATCCAGCTGCGTGACATAAAATCTCCCTTTAGATACCGTTACAAATTGTTTAACGTTAGCACGTGTACACTACAAGGTTAGCGAAACGGCTTCTTTTCTCTTTGCACGCTTTCTCTCCTAATTTGTTGTGCACAGATGTCCTTTTGATTTTTTTTTTTTGTTAAAATAATATTTTCTGTTACCAGATGATACTAGTTGTTCATTATTTTTCTATTATTTAATTTAGTTTCCCCTTTATATCATAAGTTACATGTAATTACTCATTTTTTATAGAGATCGTTGTTATCCTTTATTTTATTATTTATTTGATAACGCGATATCGTTATAACACACACATTGCAATTACAAAAACTTGAACGTTTTTAGTTGTATACATGCATATACAAACACATATATGTTCAAAAATGTATAGAAATACTTTCATATATATATAATGCTTCCATAAATACAAAAATGCACATCTATTATACGCATGGATTAGTCAGTAGGGTATATGCATGTAATGTGCAGTATGTGTAAACGTAACATATAAAATACGTATGCTAAATATCAACTCAATATTATTTCTATTTCCAAAGTAATATATATATATATATATATATATATATATATAGTATATGTATTTTTTTTGTAAAAAAACAAAATGTGGGATATCTGGAAATTAAGAATTTTTGAAAATTTTTATCCTTAAATTTTCCTTGTCCTGACGCGCAAATTTCCCAAAGTTTAGAACCTTAAACACGCTGTATAAAGAAAATACTTTTATTTTATGTCTGCGTGTAGCCTTGCATGTTTCTATAACGAGATATACTTCGCGGTTTTAAAGGAACGATAAAATGCGTATCAAGGTTTAACGCAATGCGTGTTCAACAATAATAAGGCCGCCATCTTGTAACACAGGTTCGTTATTCCTATTGTAATCTATCATGTCCTATTGTCTAATGATTACAAATAAGAATGGCGACTTGTCACAGTTTGCGTTCTTTAATTACTGATTGTAGCCTACATTAATTTTAGTCTGAATTCACATAAATTATGAACCGGATGTTGAGAACACTACACAGTCGAAGGGAACTAGTTCGGCGATCTAGTCAACCCTCATTTAAAATAAACATTTATAATCCAGAAAGATAGAAGTTGACGAGTTTCATAATTGTACTAAATAGTCCTCTAAATATAAAACCCAAAAGTTAGTTACTTGAGTCCTGCAGGAAATGTTAAATTGTATTGGTAGATCAAAGGGTTTTTACCAGTAGTGTAGGTTTGTTGTAAAACGTCGGTGTTTCCTGTAAGACGTAGGTGTGTATATCACTAGGATGGTTAGGTTAGGTTTTGGTTAGGTTAGGTTAGTTTTTGGTTAGGTTAGGTTAGGTTAGGTTAGGTTAGGATAGGTTAGGTTAGGTTAGGTTAGGTTTGGTTAGGATAGGTTAGGTTAGGTTTTGGTTAGGTTAGGTTAGGTTAGGTTTTGGTTAGGTTAGGTTAGGATAGGTTAGGTTAGGTTAGGTTAGGTTTGGTTAGGATAGGTTAGGATAGGTTAGGATAGGTTAGGTTAGGTTAGGATAGGTTAGGTTAGGTTAGGTTAGGTTTGGTTAGGATAGGTTAGGTTAGGTTAGGTTTGGTTAGGATAGGTTAGGTTAGGTTAGGTTAGGTTAGGTTAGGTTTGGTTAGGATAGGTTAGGATAGGTTAGGTTAGGTTAGGTTAGGTTAGGATAGGTTAGGTTAGGTTAGGTTAGGTTAGGTTTGGTTAGGTTAGGTTAGGTTAGGTTAGGTTAGGTTAGGCTAGGGCTTCGTGAATATATTAAAAAGTATGATTTCGCTTGCACGTAACAGTGTCTAGACTCTAGCCATGAAGGAACCTCCTCTCGCTATATTTGGTGACTCGGCCATGCAGGATCTTGTTATGAATATCACATTTTGTTTGAAAGTCGGACTTTGAAATTACATTTTTGACAATAACTTCACCATTTATCATCGTAGGTACCATTAAATGCAGATTTGAAATCTACAAATATATGTAATAAAATTTAGTGGGTTTTAGGTTAAACATACGTGGGTTGTGAGCAAAAAACTATTTAAAATGGCCGCCATTTTGAAATTTTCGATTAGATTTTTCTGAATTTCAATTAGGTTCTATATAAGCATAAGTCCTTTAGAGCAAAGGTTCTATTTTAGTTTTTGTGGGGCCACTATTGTGTTTACTTACAGAGGAACGAGGGGAATGCTAAAACGTCGACGGACGGACGGAATTTGAAAATCAATTTCGTTTTCCTGTGGTCAAGAAACAAGAAGTAAGAAAAAAAAAACTGAAATCATAATTTTTGAGATTACCAAACTTCGTAAGTAACTTTAAAAAAAAACAAAAAACTGCAACCATTTTCACTCAATTTGTTAAGGGAACCTAATTTTCTGACAAGGAAAGCACTCAAAAATTGTTTGAATATTACGATAAAGCTTGTTAAATTAATATCTATGAAGACTTTGAATATATAGTTTTATTCGTTTTTCAATATTTCCTGACCAGTTTCTCTGCGACCTGGTTGATGCTAAATTATTGAAATAATTTGAATTATTATTCTTTTTGAATTTTATACGACTATTTATATCGTTATAATATTTAGATAGTTAAAACAAGTGATGTACTTCAGAGAGGGTCATTTAAGGATTAATCAGACTTTAGTATATTAAGGACAGTTTGTGTTCTAATCTTAATCCTGCAGGATGAAACTTAGGTTCTCAATACCAGTTTTCTCCCGAGGATTTACCAATCCAGGTCAGTAATTCATCATCCAATTGCGGAATATTCTTAGCAACTCTCCTTTCGAACAGGATTGTTTTGTGTCCTTAATAGACCGTTAAGGATACATTTATCTCAACCGGATATGAATTGTTTTTTATATTATTGTTAATATTGTTTAATAACATAATTGCCATCATTGGTATATATAAAAACTAATAGACTAGTCCTAATTGTTCATCGAGGTAAGTAACCTTTCGTCCCCTCTTTCAAAAGTTTAATCCTAGATCTCGCCATAATTCCCATTTCTGGAATGAGCGGCAAAATCTCGGCCTTTTTTAAAGTAGAAAAAAAATTGATTAATTTTTTTATTACCGGAAGCTGTAATGACCTTATTTCTAAACTTATTTGGCTGATAGGATTGTTCAATAGCTTTATAATTGCTTCAATTAGTTTAGTTTACGTAAGTTTTTTCCTGGTATATTATTTTTGCCTCCCCCATTAACATTTGTTATTTTCGGACAAATATGTTCAAATATATTTTTTCATTGATAAGAGTTGTATATTTACCTAATTGAGGGGGGGGGGGGAGGGTAATCATTACAGTTTTTTTTAAACTTGATAATAAATTAGTTTATTGATTTCAAGCTAGATATGAGTTTTTGTCTAATATGAATGACAAGCGAGATAAGCATAAACAATTAATGACTATTTTTTAATGTATAATTAACTGTGTTCTCAATTTCAAATAGTGTACTCTCTTGAGTCGCTTCCACGGCTAATACCACTTATAACTTTGAAACTTGTCAAACGATTATAATAACTCTATCAATTCTAAATATGGTTTTAATTATGTATCGATTTTGATACTGATAAAATGCATATTGTTGCTGAAATGTCAAAAACATTACATTTCCTAGCGAGAATATAGATCTTTTTTAAATAGTAGTAAAAAATAATTTAAACTTAGGAAAACACCGAATTAATAAATGTTTTCAGTTTCAATTAATGTTTAAATAACTTAATATGTTGTTGCTGATAATTTTAACAAAATGTATACAAGATATCGAAATTCTGATTTCGTATACTGTGGAAAAGAAATGGCTGTTATAACTTGGAAACACTGAATTAATTTTAATCAAACCAAACCAGATATCTGTCCTACATAGAAAAGAAAACTGCACTGAAATTAGTTAAGAGGTTCTCCAGTTATTAGCTCACAGAGAGAAGCCACGTTTAATAAATGTAAAGGTTACACACAATATGAATCCATTGAGACCTAAGCTTGCATTGCGTCTATTAATCAACTCTTTACCATGTTCTATTCACTGCAGAAAGTCTTTGAAATACTGCACTTGCAGAGCAACCTACATTTTATTCACGTTTTGATTACTATTTCCCTACTCTTAATGAGCTAAATACTCCTGATTTACTGAACAAATACTTTTTTAAGTAAACATTTTATGACCAATAATCTTTTATTAGTATACTCTCTCATCTGTTTTTAATATTACAGAAATACAGTGTGTGTAAAAAATTTGGAAAATAACTAATATTTCAAGTACTGGTTTAGATGGAAAAATGTTCAACCTTTCATTTTAAATCTCGTAACATCAACTATCCACAGGGTGTTCGTAAGTTTAGTAGAATATGTATAGGGTGTTTCAAAAATTAACAAAACGTAATTTATCTCATCAACTTTTCAATATATTGTTATTATTATATTAACCTTTGGATTACATTAATAGATGATGGAGGATAATCACTATCTGATAACTGAGTTTTGAGACGGGTGTCTGTAAGTATTGAAAATGACACACAGTTTACAAATATCTTCTTGTTTCTTGATGAAGTTCAATATGCTATCTTACATCAAATCTCATTCAGTCCCAGCCGTGGTCCAAGGAGAAGCCAATTTTTACTTGAATGCAAGTTTAACTGTCAGAACTTGTTATTCTTGCAATCCTTATTGTTTGAATGTCATCAAAATGGAAAGGTTCTGCTAAGCACATTTTGAGGTGAGGACATTATTAGGCATTTTGTTTTTGTACATAAGTGTAACCACCTAAAAATGTTGCACCTATAATGTTTTGTTTTCATTTCATGTTGTTTAAAAAGGAAAAACCTCTCGTTTATCTTCGCCTTTTAAAAAAGAAGAAAAGAGTTCTATATAATATTGGGAAAGCAAGATATCACTGCAAACACGGTTTTCACAAATGTAATAATTGTTGGGATTTAAATAATACAAAATAGTTTATCAGTTAAACCCTGAAACAGTAAGAATTGATGTTTAAAACACTTACTTCTTCATCATCTTAGATAATGATTCCGTCTAATCTAGATCCTTGTACAAAGTGGCTTCCCTTTTGTATACCGTAATCACGATAACGACACTGCAAGAGGGTTGACCTACTCTGCAGTTCTTAAGGCATTATTTCATAACTTATAATTACTTTGAAACTTTATTTATTCCTTGAATTTCTCTTCGTTGAATTTGTTTTAGTGGACAAAAACTTGTATACAGTAAATTTTCCGCTATAAAGAGAACATCAATAATCGAGAAGTTTAAGTTTCAAACTAAAACTACAACAAAAGCGTTTTGAGATATTAAAGAAAACATTTATAAAAGACAAAAATATGTACGAATAGTGGGAAACAACTTTACTCTTTTTATTTAGTTTATTCGAGGCGTAATATATTTCAGTCACTGTAAAGTAAAATTATGACACTACACAGGATGTTTATTTTTGAAAATATTTTACACGTTGTTGTAAATAGAAAATTTTGGACATTATCAATTCTACCAAATACGAAATAAGTATGATTTTTATTTAGAATAAGTGTAATTTATTTGAAATTAAGCACTCATACAGGAGTGAAGTTATTGAATATGTTACTAGTGAAATTTAAACTTTTGTATAGTACAAAATTTAAAACTGCCTCAATAGAATATTTAATTCATAGTATAAACTATTCTGTCAGATCTTTCAAAATATACCGGGTCTTTCAAAACTTTAAATTAAAAGAAATCTTATTAGGTCAACATACAAGAAATAGAAGCGTGGAAATATGCCTGAGAGTGGATCTTATTACTGGTGAACTTGTTCTAGACACAACCCACTAAAACTAAACAAGGGCTGACACATTACCAATTAACCAACCTGCTCACGTGAACGATTATCACTAATTATGAGTGATTTATAACTGATTTAAACACATAGTACATCCGTGGTCGACATATGATCTCGTTAGGTCAAACTATGGTATCTAGACTGATACTTAGGTATGAAGGAAACATATTTTTTAAACTGAGCACGCATGAAAATTACCCCACTGTCCTTAACTGTTTTAAAATACTCTTAACCGATCATGGGGGGGGGGCATTAACATTGGAGCACAGAATAATGTACACTGGCAGTGCACGTTATTTGATTAACTCCCAGTGGGAAGAGCTTGGGGAGAGTATTATTTATCTTAAATTACCTATGAGCTCCTGCATTTTAAACCCGCAGACAAGGCGTAGCTCAACAAAGATATAAAAATAAGCTACCCTATCTCTAAACAAGTATGCGATAGATATCGATGCATCGCAACTTTATGATAACGTCACACTTGATATTACTCACTTCACACATGATATAAAAACATTTCCCTTAATTATAGAGAGAATATTGTGGTAATTTATATGCTACCCCTATAAAACTAGGTAAGATCTATCGGTATATTTAAAGTTTTACCCGGGATGTATGAAATCATAACTTTACTCATTCTACTCAGTGAAGAGAAAGTAACAAAACTTAATCAGACCAAATCCATGGGTACAAAGTTTATAAAGTTTACCGGGTATTTAGACACAACTTCCCTTTGCGGGTTTCATATAATTTTTTCTTTATATTTGCTCAAGTTAATCATGATTTAGTACACACAACGTAATTCAATGCTAAGTTAATGAAGACAAGGGACAGAGAGTCAAACTAATTAAATCCTAGCAGGGGAGAAGACACTTACCCAAATATTAAAGTCTCTAAATCAATATCTCTTGTCTATTCAATATTGGTTTAATAGACATTATAATTTTACTTTTGTATATAAACGCATGTGTGAGTACGCGCTTTTGTAAAGGTAGAAATTTCAACAGTTGATACAATTGTATCAACAAAATATATGTAGTAAAAATAACGATGAAGAAATGTGCTTGCATGCGGAAAGGTATAAACAGTAGATAATATTAAAATATATTAATAATTAATTTCTACAAAGTCATTGTTGAAATTATATTTATACAACTTTTTAACAATAAATACAATAAAGCATGTAAAAAGAGCGATCCCCCCCCCCCGAAATTTGGTCACCCTTTAAAAGAAATACATTATCGTATCAAAGATTTTGCAACAAAACAACAGAATTGGGTATACTTTAGTGGAGACTACATGTTCCAGTAAAATTGAAAAAATTAAACCGTTTTGCCATTCAGTGTCTTATTGATGTAATAAATACAAACTATTATTCTAGATATTCAAAAACGTAATTTTGTATTTCCAAATTTCCTATGTCTAAATTAAAAAATATAAAAAAAATATTCATAATTATTATTTAGAAATTTTTAAAGATGTACCCAGATTTATAAGTAAATTTGGCTTAGTATTGTACAGAAACAGACCAACTACGAAATAAATCAGTCAACAAATCAGTCCAGCTACTTAAAAGTAAAAAAAAAACTTCTTGTTTTTAACGTTATTGTTTATAATTAATTGAGTATAAAACAAAAATGATCAAACTGTAGATTCGAAATTTTAAATGTCTAAAATCTAGAAAAGATCGTGTTGGGTGAGACATGTTTCTTCAAGTTTATGACATTCTAACAGGTCTTGTTCTAAGGTAAAAAGAAGACAACCAGCAAGCTGTGATGTGAAAATAGGTCACTTTTTGTAACCTACTAAATTCCCTAAGTTTGAGGGGGGTTCCGAAGAGAGAATTATTGTATTTGTCGATGTATAAAACAAAGAAGTCAATGTAAATGCGTATAGGGTTACAATTGGAGTAAATCTATCTGATAACCATTCGTAAGCAGAGAACATTGAAGACTTTGAATTCTAAATGAGCTTTTAGTTTGGAACCGTCCCAGTTAAAGTAATAAAGTCTCTCCGATTGAGCAACCAAGACCCACGGTGTGGAATAGTTCTGTTAACAGGACATTTTATAATAAGATACAACCTAAAATGATGCGGTTGTTACAGCGAGAATTCTATGGGTTACACAAGAGTAAGAGCAGAAGAATGGCGGACAGCTTACATGGAAGGGTCTTCGTAGGGCATGGATTTTTTAAGGGAGTGCTGATCTCCAGATTTTCTTAAGTTTCGTAAGGTTCCTATGGAGGAGTTTAAAGGAGTTCTCGATCGAATCATATAAATGTAACAATAAGTACACAAAAGGACCAAAAAGTCTTATTACTCGATAGAAAGAAAAACTTGGAAAAGCTTTATAATAGTATGGGAATCTTTTACTGTTGACGTAACACTACTAACAACTGTAGCTGTTGTGAAATCTAGATGTATTAAGTAAGTGGAACCAATACAATTACAAGCCTAACTTTCTCCAGACACTTAAAAGGCAATTATGTCCTTTGTCTTGATAATTTGCCACGAGTAATTCTGTTCTCACAATAACATTTAGAGTAATTGAAGGGATAGTTGTAACTTGATTGTTGTAATGTTGTTTGCTTTGATCAAAGTTAAACTATTGTAATTAAAGTTTACAATGTAAGCAGTTTAATTACACCATGTGTTTAGAGGTACGTAACCTTTATTACATTGGTTTTACTTTCCTCTTTGTTTAGTAAGAAAAGACGTGATAGTGGTAAAACGCTTTGAAACTTTAGAACCAAATTTAGACCACTTTTAGAATCATGTCTCTCTATTTGTGACACAGTTTTACACAACGGAAGATGTCCTATTGAGAAACAATTAGAAGTTTTGAGATCTTTAGAAGGGATTTAATCGACCCTCTCCCCGGAGTAAATCTCATCATTACCTTAGACAGCAACTAATTACATTTATTTGATCACTCGTTCTGAAGACAATACATTACAATAGATTTTCATCTTATTTTAAACTCCAAACACTGGAACTAAATCCATTTTTTCATCTACAAATACCCTTAACACATTATTCAAAATGTTGTCACTAAGTGTAGCCTATTTTAATTTGGGAAAATTTTTTAAATGTCACAACAAACGGATAAAGGCTGTCGAAATCTTTATTGAAGATGTTGTCAACATACAAACAATACTTGTGATCTCTTAGCTTCTACAAGATATTTAACGCTTGATTGGAAGTAAATTAACTTGTAAGTTTTCATATAAACGAAAAGATGTTTCCTTATACAAAAATAGATAATAAACTCCTTATAAGAACAGCCCATAAAAACTGTTTCATCAAAGAAGGACATTTAAAGTGATTTACTATAAACATGTAGCCACTATGATAAGAGCGGCGATTCGCTATTACTTTGATAAAAGAACATATTACAGAGAAAATCAAATGTTACAACTCTTTCCCCAGTGACATGGAAGCCTCACAATATAGCATGCTATTTATTTATCTTTTAGATATAAATACAATAAGATAGGTCAGTATAATGATTAAAACTTACAAGATATATTACAATAACTTACTTACTTAGTCTTATAAAGCCGTATAAAATGGAGGAGTGGTCTTTAAAATATTTATCAGCCCTTAATTTTTTTCTTTGTCTTCGTAGTTTTTATTGACATTATACTGATTTAAAAACAAGCAGAAAAATAATTACAAATAACAAGATTTAATGTTAATAATAGAAAGATGAAAAAGGATCTAACCTAAGATTTCACGAATAAAGGGCCAAACCACCTAAACTCCCTCGGAATTGCTAAGCCCGTACACATTAAAGCCTCATAAAAGCCCCTGAGGGTATATCCGTTTGGAGGTCTCTGAGTTAAAAAAAAAAAAAAGATTTGTGAATGATGGTTGTCTGTCGAGTGTGTTATGTATAGTGCTTTATACCCAAAGGGACAGATTTAATCAAGTTTGGTATATATATTTTGGCCATATATATTCGGAACAGTTTTTATATTTAATTTTGTGAAAACCCCCAGAAAATTAAGGTTTTACCAACACCGACAGTATCTATTTTGATGAAATGTTGTAAAAGTATAACCTTTAAGCACCCTCCAAAAACGTATTGGTCGACATCTTTCCAAAAAAAGCTGTACGTAAGTTATTGGTAAAAACCAAAACAAAATATCGGGCATAGGCTGTTATAAAAGACTTATTTTATCAACATCGGCTCTACCGATTTCGTTTAAATTTGAAAAATAATGACACAAAACCTGTGAGCAAAATTAAACAAGAAGATCGGGGGTAATTGGAATCCGATAAAGTGAACCTTCAATGCCGCCATTAAATGCTCGTTCTTAACCAAATACGATTTTCACTAAAATCACGTTTGTGGCACAAGCAAAGAAAATTTACTTTTTTTTTTTCAAAAAGCATCAATGGTTTATTTGATCTTTTTACTGACAACTACTTAATATTTTTGGGAACGAATAGTTTTGGTTGGTTTCCTTTGATTTTGAGGATCAGTAAGAAATTTGTGCAATTTGTTTTAATAGTTTAGTTAAATATGACTCGTTTCGGTGAGTCATTAGACCATCATTTTTTAGATTTTATGTTTGTTAGTCTGATAATGACGTAAAATGTTTCCCCCAATTATTCCTGTACCGTGTTGTTTTTATACTAGCGATTTTCCACACGTTTTTGGTTCATCATTTCCTTAAATTTGAATATAATCGGTAGAGTCGAATTTGAGATACTAAGTTTTTTTATAACTCATGACCGATTTTTTAAATACATTTTTACCAATATGTCACAAACCGACATTTTTTGAAGAGAGGAGACCAAAACTTTCTTTGGATAGAATAAGTGGACAACAAAGTAGAAGTTACAAATGGTCTTTTGCTGAAGGATATCTGTAGAATTGAACAAACTGATTGTATCTGAATTCGCTACGAATCAAAATTTAAAACAAGCTCACACTTTATCCCCAATAAAAAGTATAGAATTATGTATATCACAAGAAATTATAATCTTTCTGAGAATATCGTAATATTGAGAATTAAATATGAATTTTATTAATAGAAGCTCTGAATTCAAAACTTCGTTCCGCTTTCTTTATCTCTTGAGTTCATTATAAAGAAAGGCGTTAAAATCTTCCCTAAGGGCATATGATATCGATTTAAGACAAAGAAAACACAACTCTTTTAAAGAGCTGAATTGCATTGTTTTAAATATTTATTCAAATTGTAGAACTATTTTTAAATGTAATAAAATTTTGGATCAAAACAAACTCTCTTGTATTGACAACAGAATAAGGAATATCTTGGGCTATTTACAGTCCTGCCAACTGGAGAAAAAGTAATTAATTGTGAAATAGTAAGAATTAATTTTCACTTCAAAAATTTGATTAAATATGAATTATAAGTTTCATTCATTGGATAACCTGCATGAAAAATTATGACAAAGTTATACAGTGATATAATATATTAAAATTAAGATATACTTAAAATAGATATAAATTGAAACACAAATATGAAAAAAAAAATTGACATTATGTGGGGATGTTCCACGAAGAGGTCACTAATTTTGATTTAAAACGCTGGACATATGTAAGACTCTACAAACTTGACACATTACAGTTATTTTATATAGATATGTAAAAACATAGCCTCAAGTTTCTTTTATGTTTAATCAAAACAAAACGGCGGAATAGCAAAATATTGGTACGTTTTCCCAAAAATGATTTTATTTTCATAACCTTTACATATTGTTGATTTACAAATAACTTGAAAATATGAAAAAACTTAATAAAAAAAAGTAAAGAAAATATAACACGTCATATAAATGATCCAAATTTGCCCTTTATTCGAATTGATGTTCATCCGTAGTATAGCAACGAAACAAAAAAGACTCATAAGCGCTTTTGGAAAATTGCCGAGGTATCCGCAGTAATTCCTCTTCAATCAGTCCAATAATTTATCATCCGTTGCTAAACAGTGAGAATAAACTTTTTTCAAAAAGCTCCATAGGAAAAAATAGCAAACAGTCAAGTCTAAGGCTCATGGGAGAGCAGTCCAACGGTTGCTGTCATGACATATCCAACAGTAGGAAGATTTCAATCTAAAACAGCTTTGGCCGCATTAGAATAATAAGGATGATCTCAATCGAATTAGAAAAATACGTCCCTTATCTCCGGCTGAATATTGATGGGTATCTGTCTCCACAGTAATTGTCTGACGTTATATGTCATCCTTGGTGACAGCAGCCCAAACAGTTACACCATTTGATTTTGAACTCTCTTCGTGTTAGATATGTTGATTTTGTGTGTTATAATTACAATTATGTCTGTTTACAGACTCTGTTCGGAAAAATTGTAGCTTCATCTGAGAATACAATTCCTTCATACCACTCGACATCTTCGTCAAGCTTTTCCTTCGAACAAAATTCCATTCATTTGTCTGGGTCATCATCCATCAGTCCGTGAACTAAATGTGTTTTTTAGGTATAACTTTAAATAGACGACTTTGATACCCCAGTAGCAGATGCAACCAAGGCCTCTTTAAAAATATCAATAAAGTAGCACATGCACTCTTTATTTTCTGTGTTAGAAAATCTCTCATTGAAACTGATTTAGTTTCTAATAGCATAGTTTTCTATTTATGAATTGATTTTCTTGATGCAGGGAACCACACGTGGTAAGGTTCTTTGAAGACACCTTATTACTTCATATTCATTTTCAAAATATCACACATAAACTGATTGAATACAATTACCAAATTACACTTCATTGTTGTGTTAACAAAACAAACAGCTGAGATTCAGCTGATTGAGATTCAACAGCTGGTAATTCAGATTTTAATTGTGTGTTGTGGGATTAATATTCTTTTAATTCTTCCGCCATTTTGTTTTGATTGACCATCAACAAATTAAGTTCTAAGGTAGTTGTTATCAATATCTATGAAACATAACTGTAAAGTGTCAAGTTCATAGAGTGTTCCATATGTTGGGGATATTAATTAAAACATAGCAACCTCTTTGGGGGTCATCCTGTACATAATACTATTATTAATGTATTACGTAAGTTAAATAATATTTATTAAATCTGTTTTTCAAGGTATTGGTAGAGATAAAATATAGAAATAATTATAAAAATGTTATTGGCATGACCGTTATAACGATTCACATATATCTAGATAAAAAAAAACACACAAACACAAATTTACTTGTAATTATAATTTCCTAGGGTTTAATATAATACATTTTATATTGGTGGTTAGACCCAAGGAGTTAATTTGTGAATTTAAGTTGATAGTTTAAATAAGATCAATGTATCATATGTGATTTAAACAAATGTAGAGATAAGAAACCAACTGTATATTATATTGTCATCCAATTCTGACCATGTTCAAAATTTCAGGTCTCTAGCTTATCGGGAAGTTAGTTTAAACTCGATTGCAAAATTCCACCCGGACAGACAGACAGAGAGACAGATATGACGGAAACCGAACTAATAAAAAAACGTGGTAAAAACTATATTTCAATTCTGCAAGTAACTGTACCAACCCAATAAATGAAGACGAGAAGTAGCCACCACTGTAAAAGCAACACTGACAGCCAACATCATTGACGGTTAACAAGTCCAAACTACAGTTGGATTAAATGCGTCGCTACTACACTCATCTATAAAATATCTTAATAATTATTTTAGAAATTCTTTATTAGCTACCTTAAAGATTAACCTAAAAATGAAACCAGTTACAAATTTTAATGATCACAATTCGTATTATGAAAAAGGCCTTTAAAAAACAACCAAACTCTATAGTACAATTTTCATACAAATGTATAACAGTTATTCTGAATATATTAAATATAAATAAAAAAAATAATTGTTATGCCATGCCTGTTTGAACTCTTGCATGTTTCGTATCACAAGATCAACGTTTTGTAGGACTATTAAGGTTTAACGCAATGCGTATTCAACACTGATAAAGTCCCCATCTTTATGTTTTCCCTTTGCTATAAAATGGCGAAAAACACACCTCTGATAATTCTTCTGACAATATATTCTGGCTTATCAAGTTTTGTTCACATCGGTTGATTCTGTTTTGAAACAAAACTCCTCCTTCTATACATTGGGTGATTCTCGGCGAACTGGAAATAATACGATTAAAGATTATAAACTCTTAATACGAAAAGCCAAGGTATATAAAATTACCAAGAGTTCGGTTTTACTCTCTCACATATTTGTACTATATAGAAAGTTATAAAAAGCAAATTTACATTCCTTGCACCTCAGCTAAAAGACTTTTGTTATAATCTTGTTAGTTATCTCAGGGGCTCAGCTATAGTGATTACTGATCTGGCAATCCTGATGGACTC
The DNA here is from genome assembly GCA_963513935.1 of Aphrophora alni. NCBI lineage: Eukaryota > Metazoa > Arthropoda > Insecta > Hemiptera > Aphrophoridae > Aphrophora > Aphrophora alni. The sequence continues at coordinate 9,823,692 of OY740772.1, forward strand.
TTGTAAACAGTTAGCCACGCGTAGGGAGAATCTGCATCTGGTGTGATGTGGACTGGAGTTAAGTTATTGGAAAAGATTACAAATGCAATGGAAGAGTTGTAGTAATGAAGAAATAGGCCATTCGTAATAATCCCAGTTTAGCCAGCATATATTTTCTAGGTGAGGTCCTTCGGTTATTTAATTACATCCCAGTAATTTAATTATTAAAAATTACAATCGCTTAGGAATTCCACGAGACATCACGATGTTCCCATCATTATAACTTGACAATTAATTTGTGAACTATTTCCATAGATGGAAGTTATCAGACACTCATCGTGGTCCAGGTGATAGACTCGACTGCATCTCACAAGTACATATTTTATTCTACGGAAGATGTTGATCCGCTATCGTACGTGGTAGTGTGGTTTCTTGGTACATCGAGGAAGACTGGAGGAAGACTATCATATTTCCTGTGTCTCCGATAAACAGGACGAGACTATTATCGAATCCTGTGAACAATTATGATCACCAATAGATAGTGTCAGGAGGGTAATTAAATTGATAGCGTGGGTGTTTTTTTAAACAGATTTTTAATGTCGAATGTAATCAATATTATCTCAATACACAAATCATCAATATTTCAGAAGCAGAAGTTGTAAGACTGTGATTGTTACACCTGATTGTGTATTCGTCTATGGGGTTAATTTAAGAATCTTTGATCTTATAATACCAAAACTCTGAAGTTCGATATAAGATGGGTTAATAATGGATATATTATGATTAAAAAGCTGATTAGATTTGGGAATGAATTTTATTGTCGTTGGAAGTGAGAATAGCGTAAAGGTACATAAGTATTTAACAGGCATTATTTCAAGAAATTGTGTATGGTCTATTTAATTGTAATTCTTAAGTTAGGTGTGATTGTACGTAATGGTTTATTAAAACCGCTTTAAGATGAACACCACCTGGATGAAAAAGACCCATGAAGCCTTCTGTATTATTAATATTTTATTATCGATATGTAAAGAATAAAATAGCTGAACTAAAAATTTGTTCAGACACATCCAAATTATAATTTGAAAAAAATAAATTTTCAATTTTCATTATTACCAAATGTATTAAGATCAATAGATTTAGTTGTACTTCATGTTGTAAACAGACAACAATTGCAAAGATATCAATGGAAAATTAATTGGAATTTTCTTCAAGATTAGACATTGTATTCACGTGTCTAAAATTAATTACACGAAGAAGTTATTTACAGACTTTGATTCATTCGTTTTTTAAACAAAAGTCTGTAACAACAAAAGAAAATTATTATTTTTTAAATTAAAATGTCAAAAAAACACACTACAAAAGAAACTTTGGGTAGAAAATTCCACGAAAAGGATTATAGTTAGTAAAGAGTGGAAATATTAAAGTCATTCTCCTACAATATATTATAAGTGCAAGTCCTAATTGTCTTAACTCAGCTTTTAAAATAAAATCAATTTATCATTCTTTTTAATCGTATTCGACGAATAATGAAATGTACTCGATTTAATAATAAAAAAAATTGAAAAATGTTTAATCTCTACATATTTATTATTACAGTTAATAAAATAAAATAAGAAAGAACTACTTTATGGAAATGTATAACTTCTATAGTAAATATGAGTATGTATAGTTTGCACAAAAAGGAAAAATAGGAGGAATTTCGCTAGCAGGTTAAAAATCATCTGCGTATCTGTCTGTGTTCATTACTGTACACATAGTCGTGATTAGAAAGTACTAACACAACTAAACTAATAATTTACAAAACAAACCAATAGACTAATAATTATTATATAAATATATAAAGATTAAATAACAGTTAAAAGAGAACATAATTGAAAACAAAATTACAAAAGTTAACTACGAAAGACACTTTCTTTGGCCTACTCAAGGAAACAGCTGTTTTATTTCACTTTACAAGACTTATAAAGCCTTCTGCTTAACAAACAAAGAGGTATAAAATGAAGCACCGATAGTGAGCTTTTCATTGGTATCAATTTTGTTAAATTAAATAGTTGTTGAACAATCTATTTCGTAACGTGATTAGGTAACTGTCTTTTTTGCGACATCCCCTTTTATGATACAAGACTAATTGTTGGAAAATCGAAAGCTGCCAGTTCAAGGATTGATTTAGAAGTTATGTTTTCAATTATTTTATTTTACACGTCTATTATTTTTAGACGAATTTAATTTTCAATAGAGAAATCACCATTTTTGTTGTTGTTAACGACATTTCTAGGTCGATAATTTGTTATGTGGTACTCGTTTGAGGGTTATAACGATAAGTTAGAAATAATGCAATTTTGCTTTGTAAAAGAATATTTAGTTTATCAAATAATTATGACAAATATTATAAATATTGAAACCAATTTTCTTTTTTAATATAATTAATTTGTCTTAAAAATATACTAAAGATGTGTGCTCTTTCAGATAGAAAGTTTGTTACTATCCGATAGATATTCTATCATCTTAACTTAAGAAGAAAATTTATTTACTTGTATAATGAGTGGATTTGTAAGTTGCTTGATGTTCTCGGTACGTTTTTAAGATTGAAACTGAACGAAATTTGAGATGTAACTAAAAGCAAGTTTGAATGTTAGACACTAGTAGGAGATTTGTACTATACAAAGAACTGTGCTTTATTAACGATTAGTCTATATTATATATGAAGTGGCTACTTAGATATAATTGTATTTGTAAAGGAAAGACGGAGTTAAGCTAGTAAAACAAATATGCACTCCAGTATTTAAACACTGTATTCGTTCATTTGTTTACATTGTGTCGTGTACTAAACTAAATTAGTTTAAAATATTTGAAAAAATGTATTTAAAAGGTTGTTTAAATAGGAAAAACTGGATTTACGTGACAATTCTTCAAAGATGAATGGATTTGTCGTTTTAATTTCATTTGAAGAATATAATTAATTTCTTTTAAGTCTGTTTATTTTTTATTGAAATTTCGTTTCTTTTTTTATTGGTTTTCTACTTAGCGAAGTCTGGTTGAGAATGTTCGAACTACGACAACGGGAATTTCGATGTGATAACCACTGAAAGCCGTTTAGTATGCTCAGGTTAATACACGACTTTTCGAGAGTATAAACCAACTCCCGTTACCAAGTAATAAACCTGAAAGAAATAAACACCAGATAGTGACAACTTTAAACTCATAACGACTAAATCTTCACTGTTTTTTGAATGGATGTTAAAAAGAATTCACGAGATAAAATTTATGACATTTTTTATATATTTCATGAAATGAAGAATATATTTATAAAGCAGATAAAGAAACATCAAATTTTCAACGATAGTCTCTCATGAATTCTATATGAAACAAACACAATATGAATTCTACAATTCATTAAATCTACATAAAAATGTAGACTTTTACTAAACGTTTTGTTGTGTTTCATTTTAACATGGATTTCTACCAGTATATTCGGACGTTAGCGTCAATTTAAAATGATTATAGCTCAGTTACTTTTAGTTAAATCTTTCAACAAAATCCATACCTCCATGCAGGGACATTTGGAATTTAATAATCAGCTGTTTTGAAAATTTGTATTGCATTGTTGGCAATGCAAGGAGTTTGTTTGAAATTACTGTTTATAGGCTACTCAGTAGGCTACAGGTAAAAGTGTGATTTTTGATTAACAATAACTTAACATTGTAGTTGTTCTATTTTGGTTTTTGTTATGTCGTTACAAACACAAACACGTATCGGACTAATTCAGAGCTGTTATGAATGTGGCAGAAACTTTACACCAAGATTAAGATATTTCGTAACTGCAATGCTTGATAAATTACTTAAGTTCATAAGATTCAAACCACTGGTTCTGTAAAAGATAAAGAAAAATTAGGAAGAGCTTAAGTATTTAAGGTTAAAGACAATATTGCGGAATGTCAAGAAAATTTACAAAAAATTGATCTGAGTAACACAATTGGGGTATTCTAAAAGGCAACTAAGAATATACCCTTATAATATTCAAATAAAGTTCAAACTGAAAGTTATTTATTTATAAGCCTAAGAGACTAGATATTTCTTTGTTATCAATGGCCCAAATTTCGTTAGATGAAGGATGGCTTGGTACGATGTTTTGACCGGATGAAGCACACTTTTATCTGAATTGCTGTGTAAATACTTACAATTACCGTATATACTCTAACCCTCTAAAAATAGCTGAAAAAAGATACATGAGTTGGTGGTTATAGTATGCTCCTCCAATTTTATAATTTATTATTTTATTTGAAGAATTTTATAGCGAAGTAACAAAAACAGTTTCAATAACGGGAAAACGCTACTTAGTTATGCTCTATAATATGGTTATACTATAACTGGAAGCCCAGGGTTTTGAGAACATAATGTTCATCACGCATGGAGCATCTTAACGCATTTACAATCAGGCCAAAATGTTTTTAACATAATATTTTAGAAAACCGTGAAATTGGATGACTGTGTCTTGGCCTCCGAGATCTCCCGACTTGACCCTTATAGACTTCTGGCACTAAGGCTATCTCAAGGACATAGTTTATCGCTTTAAAACTAACAATCATTCAAGAACTAAAGACATCAATTGTTCAAGACGTAGCAGAAGTCAGTCTCGATAACTAGGTTGATACCGCGCACGCTTTACCGAAAAGGTGCGTGTCCAGGAGGAGAATGGCGGCCATATTGAACACAGGTTACATGTCAAATAGGGCATCATTTTTGTACAATTTGACTTAGGGTATCAAATCCTACTTTTCGTAAATAGTATATATAGTGTCAAAATATATAAATATCAAAAATAAACTACCTGTAGTAAATTAAAATTTTAATTTACTTTTAAAAGACCTGGTATTTCATAAACTTTCAGTTATAGGAGAAAGTTTCCGCCATAGATTTCAGTTTCAACTGAATAATTTCACGTTACTAAGAGACGTGCAAGCAATATGGGTCGGCAGTCAGATGATGGATAGATTTATGTGATTGATAGAATCTCAAACCTGCTGTTGTACTTCGATTAGTTGGACACGAGAGAAATTCGATTTCGTAAAACAGTTTTGTAAAACATTTCTGACGACCTAAAACACACAAATTTTCATGTGTTTATTGGATATAAAACTATTCATACCCATGTTTCCAAAAATTCCAGTTTGGTTGTTACAGGAAATTTTTATGAAAAATCATTGGTGTCAGACAATTTGTAGGAGAGGAATAACTGTCCGATTGCTCAATGGTCTTTGTGTACTCAAGCTTCTTGGATAGACTGAAAGAATGTAAAGGTGAGATGATAAAAGATAGAAATAGACCTGAGGTCGGGAAATCCTTTTTCTTATTCATTTAACTTTGTTGTACTCGTTCGTCTTCTGGAGTCTGGAGACAGTCTTCTGACGATTTATATGTTTTGTAGAAGTCTGATTTTCTGGCCTTATTGGAAATACCATCGAGGCTTCAGAGAGACGGTCCCTCTGCTGAGACTTATACCAAGGAGTTGTACATTATCTGGGTTGCAATAACAGACTGAGTTTATTGTATAGTGTAACAACAGTTTACTTTCCCACAGCTTTGAAATTTTGGATGTTTGGTGTAAAAATCAGCATAATAGTTAAGAGATAGAAATTTTGTAAAACAATTTTCTTTTAACTCAAAATTTATATTGCCACTAAAAAGATATATCCCCCCCACCCAAACCATACCTTATATATTTAAACTCAGACAGTTTCTTAACCTCTAGTCTATTACAGCCGAACGTGGTATTTGTATCTCATGTATTACTTTTCAAATTATATCTAAAAGATATGAGATGTGGATTTTTCCGTGTCGTAATTCGTAAAGTCAAATTTACATCCCTGAAAAACCATTAAAGTAACGCAAGATGACAGCACCACCTGAGAAATTTATTACCTGCAATATCAAAATCATCTTGTAACCCATTTACAATGTATTTTGATAAAATCCAGTAACAAATTCTACTTTACATTTCCAAAAAAGATTTAAATTTAAGAAAAGTATAATGTCTGTATTTTTTAATTTTAAATATATATTAATGAATGAAATATTCGTAGCATAAAATGACGGTCTTCTATTTCCAAAACATTCCTTAGTCCTAGATCTTAAATAGACCTTAATACGAGTTGTATAAACTTTTTATCTCAATTAATTTCCAAAATAGCACCATTTTTTAGAAAAATTCAAATTTATTTACTTTATAATAATTTTGAAGGATTATTTATGTAAAGTTCAGTTTTAAATTTCAATTTTGGTTTATATATCTTCCCAAAGTTGTATTTCGTCACTAATGAAAATAGGCTAATAAAATAACTTAGAAAATATTTGAGTTAAAGTCAACTAAAATGGCATTGGAATTTTAAAAAATGACAGAAGGGAGAATCGCGAGAAAACTTATTGAGACAAAAAAATGTTGGCAAAGAAACAAGTAAAGTAAAGCATACAAAAAAAAGATTGGGTGGGGGAAATGAAATGGAATACTGATAATAAGCTATGAAACATGGAGGTTATTTTCCGAGGTACCGATATACCAAAAGAAGGAAATAGAAGAAAAACCGGGCTAAATGCACTACAGAATTTACTGTTATTTGTTTTGTGGTCCACCTCTTTGAAGTGGAAGAGTACTGCATAAAGGCGACACAATATATAGATTGGGAATTCTATAAATGAATTAATAAAGCAATCACTACAAATCACATTTACTTTACTTAATCAACGTTTGTCTTCAATATTTGAATTTAAAAAAAATCATTTACTAAATCATACTTGAAAAATCACTGGAAGTTTTTGCTTAGGGAAATGTTTGTTTTAACGAAAAATTAATATTGATTTTTATTAAAATAAAAATCATTCCCCAAATTTTTTTTAACCCCTTTTCAACAAAACCCTTTGAAAGTGATTTTGAACCAAATTATGGAACATTCATACTTTTTTGAATTGTGGTTAACGGTTCTTCTGATAATGCGTGGCAAAAATAGATTTTTTAAAATGGTGTAATATTCTAGGGGCTTTCAAAATTTTGAGAAACTGGGATGTTGAAATTACATGATAACACAATTCTCTCTGCACGAAGTGACAGGAAAATTATGCTTAATTTTTGAATCAATTATGCTCTTTTTTATGCTCAATTGAACGAATCGCAAATATTCCACAAACATTTTCTCTCAAATACACTAAATAAAACAACTCAAATTTTAGGGGAGAAGATGTAACAACGCCAAAAAATGAAATTTCTAATTGTTTAAAAATTGACTAATGATTTAGATGGGCGTTTTGTAAAGTATCACATCCAAGGGATCCAAATAGAAAAGTTACTTTTAGCCTTCTCCCCAAAATGTGACAAATGGCAAAGAAAAGAAAATCACAATTAGCAAACAATATAGTTTTATCACTTATCAATTTTGTATCTAAATCATTCGACTCTTTTGAGTGGTAGATAGACAGAAAGACAAATATAATTAAAAAAGATGCTTTTTTAGGATCTTGAGAGATGAATACGGATATTTCCTAGAATGGTAATACTGTAGTATATATCATCACTAGGACCAAAAATGTAGCTTTTCGATACAAGCCGAGGCCGGAAAATGAACAAGGAGCAAAAAGCTTCTTTTGGTCCAAGTGATGAACTATTTTTTTCGTTATACTGCAAATAATATAAGAAAACAATTTCACAAAATCTAAAATGATATAACCTATTTGCCTTCAAATCATCGATGGTAACAGCTGTTTTAACGGTTATTTACAAGCCAGAGTATCGATTGTTTTTATAGATGCTTTACAATTATTAATTTATTCCTATAAACGAAGTAACAGCTGATTACCTCGACCTCAGCTGATGTTTTTAAGTCCTAGGACTAAAAAGAACAACTTTAGAATCTCAATGCATGTATTGAAAACAGCTGATTTTGAAGCAGTATGACGAAAAAATTGTTTTTTTTTTTAAACTAATCACTTACTTTCTTTATATTATGTGACAAAGGCGACACCGATTAATTCAGCACAATAAAAATCTGAAAAACAAAACAAAAACAAAACAATTAATTATTTAAAACAAACTTCATTTATACTTCTGGGAGTTTAAATGACAATTCCTCAACGTTTAAAATACAATGTGGCTTTGTTACAGCTCTCAGTTCTGTTTCAGCTTGGTACTTACAATGAATAATAGCTAGAGTATCATTTCGTTTAAAAGCTGTTTAAGGATTCGTTCTGTCCCAAGTATAGCACACCAGAACGATTCGGCGTCCCATGTTACGGTGAATAGAAAATCACTTGGAAACTTCAATGATTTTGATATTTAATTTTAGACACATGTATGAAACGAAACATTTAAGAAAATCATGTCAACGAATGGCTGTTTTCAATACTTCAGTTTAAAGTAGTGTGTATATAAATGTCATTAGGTAATATTTAAAATGTGTGTTTTCTGCAAATAATACTTTGGATACCTACAAACATATTCTCGTCTTACATCAGTGTATCTTCATAGTTTGATTAAAAACGGGCAAGGGTCTGTGTCTCCCAAGTAAAAGGGAGACACAGAACCTTTCGTATATTGTATGTCCATTAAAAAAAATCGGTCATTTAAAATTTAGGACATTTTTCCTTAGCCTAAAAAATTGCAGTTTTTTCGTACAAATTAAACCAAACGTTTTTGTTAAAATTTTATTCGAATGAAGGAACCAAACAATGAAATTTTGTCAATCAACTCATCAATTTCCAGTTAAAAATGGAAATGCAATTTTATTTGAAGTGTGATTTTGTAAATTTAAATATTAAACAAAGATCGTTACGACTAATTTAAAAAATGGAAAGGTTTGGATTTAAGACAGTGCACCGATTTTTGATTATACGAAAATATATAATAATAAAAGACATATCGCAAAAATAAATATGACAGACTTTATTTAACAAATCTTTACAAAAGCCGAATTGACCAAATTATTCTGAAATGTGAATGTTTATAACCCAAACAGCTAGTTTTTCAGTTTGTGCAGAACATTTGTTTTTCGTGTAAAGTTATAAACAATTTACTTTTTTTAAACCAAATTTAATCCATATCACTTGCGTGTATTTTAAGAAATGTCTAAGGCATCATTTGTGGTTTATTTAAACTTTTGACTAATATTTCCAAAACCGATATTATATTAGTGTGTGAGAAAGTTAGTGCTTTAAATTGGAACGTAGAATAAGTTTTATCTGTTGTGTAATTTTTACCTAAACATTTTTTCTGACATATACGTTGCAGAAATAACGTATATTGATGATAAAACAAAATGTTAAAAGAGATTTAATTGTTCCACATTTCAGGGATACGTAATGGGATTTTTACAATCAACCATCTATCTAGTCAGTTCACTTTGCGTAATTTAAAAAAAAAAAAATCCATCAATTTAAATTCAAATCATTATTTGAAATTTTATTTACTATCAACTACGATATTAATTAGGTATATTTAAAATTACAGTCAACAGAGAAACGAAAATTTATTTTTTAAACGAATGTAATATAATTTTTGTGTGAATCCGCTACCTAACATTCCCCCAAAAAAGTATCGTATCTTTTACATATTTCGAGAAAAACAGCAAGAAGAACGGTAGAAGTAAACGGTTAAATTATCTAAAAGAAATGAGTAGACAGAAAGATGAACAATAGAAGAAAAACAAAAACACTGAAAGATGTACAAAAAAGAGGTTAAAAAACACTTGAGAGACAAAACAGATAGAGAGAATATATACTGATGCTTAGATAAAAGAGAAAGCAAAGTTATAAATATAGACATAAGAAGAAAAGTCTAACAGAAAATGAATTAGAAAGACGTTTTCATAGCAGGTTGTAGTGTATTGATTCAAATAAATTTATTTTTAATTTTAAATCTGGAAAAGTTATAAATTTTAATAATCTTAAATAATAATAAAGAGAGGAAATATCCTCTTAAGACAGTAGTTATATCATCATGAAGTTTTCTCATAAAAATCAATAACAGTGTTTTCTAATGATTTTCTGAATCCGTGAAACTGTTAAGCTCGGTAGTAAATGAAAAGAAATACTTTAAAGAAACAGCTGTAAATAAAATACCACTAATGGTTATTAATAACATGTTAAAGTATTTTATAAACTTTAGCATGATAACAAGATTAATATAATAGTTGTAAGATATAATATCAAAACTATATGCAACTGGTTTATACTTTCTGTTAACGAATTTGAAACTTTAGCAGACTTGTTAATGAATATTTCATTGAAATATATCTGCTATTTCACGAGACAGTTTCATAGCAGCAATAAGTAGAGCATAAACCTTCTGTAACAAATATCTTTCATTTTATAAATAAAAACTTAAGACAGAGAGAGGTGGGGAAACGGCTCAAGTTTCAATGTCTAAGGAAGTTACATCAAAGGAAAGCTCCACTATTATTCAATCTTTAAGCTTGTTATTTATTACACTAGAATACTCAGAATTTATGCTTAATCAGTATTTTAAGCCGTACATGTTTGGTATTTTGTACATGAATTAAGCTAAACAATATTTTCTTTTTATAAAATGTTGCGAATAATTTATAAATTTCGTAGGCATGTTTTCCCGTAAGACTTTTTTGAACGTTTTCACGAAATGTTTTCACTTTCTTAAGTCCTAAATTAACTAATATTCAAAACCGCCATTGCATAGTAGGTTACTTAAGTATCCAAAAAACAGTTTAACAGATTTAAAAGTTAATGGGCATCGGGACTTTCAAATTATTGAAATAAGTCTAGAATATGAACCCTTAAAAACTTGAATATACACACAAATAATGGTGGAACTCTTAATACTAAGTGATAAACCTAAAAAATTAGATATCTGAAATGGTCAAACTCAAGACAGTAGCATAAAACCGTGTTGTAATCTAAAACGAAAACTAGTAATAAAACTTAAATTAGTTTTTATTTTATTTAAAGGCTAAAAAATCTCCCGGTCATAACTGTATAATACAAAAGGAAGATTATAAAAATAAAGATCCACTAGACTTTGAATACTATTCAAGGTCGGGAGAGATCAGGAGTTCGTCAATAGAGACCTGATAGGAAAGGTGAAAGAGAGGGATCTAATCCAAGACAGCATAAAAAAGGTAAATCCAGCTATAGTCCCTTGGGATCCTTCAACCGTACTCAATATAATTGAAGTTTATTCTGAAATAGCTGCACCGTTAGAAGCAAAAGATACAAAAGTTTACAGTGACTCTACCCAGAGCTCTCTGAATTCTGTAAATAATGAATCAATGACGTCATTATGCAAGATGCGACGAGATTGTTAATTATAAATTATGCAATAACATGTGAAAGCTACATTGGAAATGTCTTCTCAATCAAACATCCTGACTTAAAAGAATGATAAATACTAGATCAAGAAACAGCAAACTGATTGTTTTGACCACACTAAAAAAACTATTTAAGTACATGTTCAAAACTTTTGGTTGTTGTCTTGAATTTAACTAGTTTTTTTTAATGGAAACATAATAATTGTGTGAAGCGTATACAAAATTTAACTAGGAATTCAATGGTGAAACCAAATTTTAATTATCTTCTTTAGTTAAGGAGTAAAGAGTCCGGTAAAATTGGAAAAAATAACAAAATGATTTGTATGTTATTGTAAACTCAATTGTTAATATTAACCTTTTTTGAGTTTATACATAGATCAAAATTACTCTACTGCATGATAACAGAATGCTGGTTGTATCCAAACCTACAATAAAAATAAAGCTTTTTTAACTTTTATTATAATCAGGAGATTTAATAAACTGTTTTCACATTAAACATTTTAAAATTTAATTTCCCCTTAGCATTGAAGCATCTACGTTGTTTATGTATTAAATACATTATTTAATAAAATTAATATTTTCTTAATATTAATTTGAAAAACTCAAAAAATAATAACAATTAAATTCGATAACATACAACTGATTTTATTATTTTTTCAAACTTTAAGGAGCTGTAACTACCCAAGGAAAGAAGATAATAAAAATCATTGAATTCCCCGTTAAATTGCAGTTGAAAATAAGGTATCACACAACCACTTGACGCTGATCAAGTTCTAGTCATTTGCTTTAGTTACCAATATTAAATTTCAAAATGGCAAAACCGTAAATTTCAACTTTTCTATATCGATCTAAAAAACCTAAAATATTTTTCGTTTCAGAAAGATGAATTAAATTTTGTTAGTAGTAATTTGACTAATATTGTTATTATCCCAAAATAATATTGTAAATACTGTACCAGTAAACAAATAGTCTTGAAATTGTTTTGTTTTGAGGCGAAAAGTTCACTGTCTCAGCATTGACAAAATAGGAAGAAAAGAGCGTAATAAAATAGAGACCCCTAATCCTCGAATCTTCTAATAGGACAAGAGTTGGTCAAGACCTGATAGGAAAGATGAAATAGCAGGTAGTAAATGAAGGTGAGATCTTGCAAAGTTTCTGTCTTGTAACTTTAAAGAAATCAAATTTACTCAACTATTAGTAAATATTTTGTTCAAACAATTAAAGAACACAATTATATTTGAACAAATTCTGCAGAATGCAACCGTAGACCTGAAATTATTAAGATACGGCCAGGTTATTCAGCAAAGAACTGGCCGTGTATTCTGAAGTTTGGAAATAGTGTGAGCCACCGCATCTGAAACCATCAACGTCTGTTATTTTCTATTTAACACCATTTGATACAAATGAGTAATTTAACATCAAACCACTTTTCTCAATAATTTATGCTCAGTAAAACAATGGTTGTACGAAATTTATATGTCTGATTTACCTTCAAATACTTCGTCCTGGCAGGGAATCACTGCGTGAAAACCTACACAATATCATGTCAGCATTAATTCATGAAAATCTCTTTTTACTATGTAAAACTTAAGATAACGGTTTACATTCTACAAATTTTGATTTTGATTGAATAGCATGTGATATAAATTCAACAAATTATCTTACAATTAAAGTACAAAACATTTTTAGGGACTAAGTTATCCTGACATAAAATTAGGTTATTTTACTTTAACCATCTGAACACTTTTACAAACTATTGCCACTCACTTCTGAATCACCCTGTATATGCACCGTATGTCTCAGAATAACAAGCAAATCAATACATAGGATAACAAAATTCAATTCAGTTAGATCATAAAACTTTTGAGTTGTTAAAGTTTCATCCACATAAATTTATGTCTTTGACAAAACAAGGTCATGCTAACATGAGAATAAATCAAAATAGTATTTCAATATATTTTCTAAACAAGTACACACAAGCTTACTCAGAAGGGTTTAATACAGAAATATTCTTTTAAAGGAATCATCTAACAAAATGAAATGACAAGTAGTTTTTGACGACTAGAAAAGGAAATCAATTTCCAACTTATAAATTATTAATTGCTTTTCCCCTGGTAAGGAAATTAGTTTGGAGAATTTATCGATAAGAATTAATTTAAACTATCTTATATACTAAATCCCCCCCACATGAGTTTATATTGCAGATCAATTACAATTAACTCAAAGACCTTTTATTTTTTCTTTCTTGTCAAACACGAAAAACCTCCATCGTCCTATATAAGAAAATAACAAATAAAATAAACAACCCTTGTATTCTATAAAAACAGGGTCGAGAAAGAACAAGAGTTGGTCAAGAGGGTTCTGATAGAAAAGATAAAAGAGAGATATCTAACCCAAGAATACGTAAAAGGTGTGGATCCAATTAGGAACTCTTGGGGTTGCCATCACAGTGGTCTCTTAAGGAAACTCATTGGTCAAAGCTGGGGAAAAGTAAGGATTCTACTTTATACAATAAATTGGACAATAAATTCTGTCCTGATGAGAAACTCAGGAATGTTTCTCAGGAGCTCTCTGAACACTTACAGAGGATCCTGGAGTAGAATATAATCAGGGTAAAAAACTGAAGTGAGGTCATGCCAAGCCTATAGATAAATCATGAAGACTTGCGTGTAGAGAGTTGGTTGAATAGAAAAATGAATGCCCTTACAAGATTTGGATAAGACCTTGTTCTCCTCATCTTACCTTCTTATCTGTCGTGAAGATATGAGTTCATAAAATCTTTGTGCTATGGCGTGACTGAACAATAAGAATTCCATCCTACCTTGCAAATAAATTAAAAAAACAAGTGTTTTCAAAATCTTAAGAAGGTTACAATCGTAAAAGGTTTAACTCAAGAAACTATTTCCTTCGTTTCCTAATCTCCCAAACTAAAAAATATTGTCATTTAAATTCTTATACATATAACTAATAATCATGTGGTGTCTCGATAGATAGACGGACATAATCACTTGTTTTGATCCAGAGGAACTATAAACGGATATTTCTGAAAAAATACACACCGATTTTTTGACCTACCACATACACACATACCTTTTTCATGTGAGAAAGGTAAACGCAAGAGGTTATATATTGTTGTCACCTGTACCTACAGGTACAGGTAACAGTACCTACAGTACTGTAGGTATAGGTACTGTATAGGTATACCTACAGTTCCTACAGGTACTGGCAATTGTATTTGAAAATATCCTACAATTTGAATACTATTTTCTATATAAACGAGAATCCTTGGTCGTTAATTAAATTTGAATTATACCTATAAAGACCTTTTCTCTGACATTGGCGATAGTAAAACCTTATTTCATATTTAAAATTTCACTAATAATCGTAAATAAAAGACAAAAGTTACTTTCAATATACATAAAACAAGAATTGAAATGACTAAAACAAGCTTGTTTACAGATAACGAACTTAAATCTGGTGTACATATAATGAAAGACGTTAATTTTGGAAACGTTTCCAATACTGGCAACCGCGCAGTTAAGAATGTCTAAAGTATTTAATACTTCCAAAAGTTATGCAATTATGTTTTCACGATTGTATTATAAGATCAGAAAGTTAAACGAAGGGATTTTACTCTTGATTATAACTGACATTAACAACTTCAGTACAGCATAAACTGTGTAATTAATTTATTACAACGCTTCTATCTTATTGTTCGAGATAAAAGTCATTAGTTTTTATTATCATTTATAAAAGAAACCCATTTTGTGTTTTCAAAAGGAAAGCAGCAAAGAGTGAACATTATGCAACAAAAAGAATTCGTTGCCAGCCTTGAAAACATTAAGAAAAAGATGCTGTAATGGTTTGTCAATGTATTTAAAGTCTGTTTAAAAACCCAGTGGACATCAGTTTGAGCAAACTCCAGTTCACTGTAATCTAAGTACAAAATCGTACACAAATCGATACGGACTTCCGTTACAATATTAGTTAATTTGTATCATCCTGGTCTATTTGGGCAGTAGGTAGTCGCATTTTAAAAAGTGATTTATACCAAGTGTCCTAAAAGTCCCACCCCTCTATTTGTTTTTATAAATGGAAATAGACAGATTTGCTTTGGGGTAAGTTTAGATAACCAAAGGAGGAGTTTTTGAAGTATCAACATTTTCAACCCTTACCCCCAAAATGGGGTAGTTTGGGGGTAAGTCAAGAATTTTAAAAATAAGAATAATGACGTAAACTAAAGGTCTCTAAGTTCATCCTACCCAACATAGCGACCAATCGAATTGTGAATTTTACGTTAATAATTACTCCGGAAATGTTACGAAATGTACAACATGCTTTTGAGTCCAGAATCTATTTTTGCCAAGAAGTAAATGGTAGCCATTTTCGAGAACTTAATCTGAGCTTAAAAACAAGGTAAGGCTCTTACCACCATTTTACCAACATAGAGCAGTTTGTAATGTAATAAAAACAACCGGAGTTTGTAGGTTAACATTCACAATTCGATTGGTCGCTATGTTGGATAGGATGAACTTAGAGACCTTTAGTTTACGTCATTATTCTTATTTTTAAAAGACCTTTAAAATGAGGTATCACTCAATAGGGGTTGCTATTTAAAATTCTTGACTTACTACCCCATTTTGGGGGTAAGGGCTGAAAATGTTGATACTACAAAAAACTCCTCCTTTGGTTATCTAAACTTTCCCCAAAGCAAATCTGTCTATTTCCATTAATAAAAAAATAATAATAGGGGAGGGGGTGGGACTTTTAGGACACTTGGTATAAAGATTTCTGGAAAAAATATTTTTTAAATGTTTTATTGTCTTCAAAGCCGAAACATTACAATCTTATCTTCCTTAACAAGTGCGATATTTACTACTAAGCTATATTAAATTTTAAATATTTAAGAATTTATTTTATTACTCTGTGTATGATTTTGTTACGTTTGGTGTAGCTTAAATACAAAATTAATGTATTAATCTGGTGGAAGACGGGAGCTTTCTAAATGACTTTACACTCGAGTGAGTATTATATGGTCAACACCATATATTTCCAGCCCTTGGAAATAGAATTATGACCAATCACACTCCTTTAATCCAACTCACAATGTTGTGTTAACATCATAACTTTTTAACACTCCGTATTGGTTGAAATCAAGTTTTATAAATTTAGTGAGAGCACTAGTTACTAGCCCCTCCACTGTTTCTCTCCACCGTAACCGATTAGATAAATCTCTCCAGATCTTGTCCCATACCTTACAGCCTCTCAACTCCTCTCACAGGGTCTTCCTCCGTGTGTTTTAGCTCTCCCATCCGTCCTGCTCGATTCGACTCAAATCTTCTCTGTCAATATCTCCTTCTCCTTTTGTCAAGGTGTACCAATTTCACCACCATTTTCTTCATTTAATTTGGTCGTCTATCGGTTCTTGCATCGCTCTCTCCTATAGCTGTTCTTCCTTTATTTTGTCCTAATATCTTATTTTACCTTATTCTTAAACATTTATTCATAAACAATCAAGTTTCCCATCCAGCTGCTGCGTCTATAACTTCAAAGACAGAGTATAAAACTCTTCACACTTGAGTTGAAAATCCTCACTTTCCTTCCGTCCAAATTACTTTTGAGTCCCATATCTTCAGACTGTTAAAATGCTTTTAACACTCTACCAATTCTTTATCTCACGCCCGCTTTTGTGACTTTTTCGCTGCCACCCTCAGAGGATCACTAGAGTGAATGCTTGCTTAGCAATGTCGCTGGAACCTAGCACATTTTTCCATGTAGTATTGGGTTAGATCTCTCTCTTTAATCACCCCCTAAAAGTCTCTCTTGTCCAACTCTTGTTCACTTCCGACCCCGACTTTATTAAAGTATTCCAAGGCTAGGAGTCTTCGTTTTATCTCCTTTTTTATAAGGCGATGATAACCTAGAGGGTTTTTCCCTTTTAAAAAAACTTGTTCGCTACCGAAATCATTTCTACACACATTTTCACAAGTACGCACATTTTCTCGATTATCCACTTTTATAGGTTCCACAAAGTCAAAATTTTAATTTCAAAATAGTTCAGACAGTAATCTTGTATTTACCTTCATTTAACGAAGGATATTTTCTTAAAACAATCTTCGATGTTAGTTTTATGCGATTAAAAAATTAGAATCTCTTATTTCTGGGGTGAATGAGTGATTGGAACGCATCACTGATCACTTTGGAACGCAACGTAATCACCAGTTAACAGAAGATCACTAATCAGTAACTCATAAATCACGGTTATTTACCTAAGGCATTACCATGACAGCAGAGAGCTAACATTATATATTGTTAATTAATGCAACTACAGTACCTTATAGCTGTATCAGTGTTACCATACTGGAACAGAGCCTAGAGGGTTATTTCTATCAACAACTTTTCCGTGTTGAAATGTATGTAAATCTCGGTTATTGTAATTATGAATATATTTAACTCTGTGATATATTCACTCAAATATATAGGGTAAGACTTGTGGAGAATGTAGTCTCTACATGAAATAAAATAGATAAATTTTCATAAGACTTTATTTTCAACAAACGATGTTTCAATGACTAAAAAATCATCATCACTTACTTACAGGTAGCTGTGTCAGTACAACCTTAATTAAAAAGGGAAGGCCACAACCTCAAACTCAAATGTGAATATTTTTGAAAAGGGAGTTTTTATTCTTTGTAATCATATTTTCCTCGTTTGTACACCTATAAACAACTGAAGATGACAACTTAGTCGCTGAAATGTCTCCATGTTGCTCGTTATGGGAAGTTGCGTTTTCCTCAATTGCTAAATAATACATTACTTGTCTATATTTATATTTTGTATTTGTATAGCAATGTTCTATCGGCCTATAACAAACAAAAGACAGGATTGGATAATGGAAGGGAAGAAGCCCGCTAACACACTTGAAGGGAACTAAGAAATGAAAGGTGGAAGAAGTACGCCGGAAAATAAAAGTGTTGGGAGCTCGGTAATGCGCATAGACTTTCTTTTGTTTGTTGTCGATCTATAGCATATTATGTAAACGTGTTTTAACGGTTTTAGACGGTAATTACAAATTAAAAAAAAATATCAATTAATAATTTTTAAATCTTAATAAAATCAATTAAATACAAAATACAATCTGTAGATGTTCTAAAGTGTAGTTTATCAACAACCTAACCTAACCAGATAAATCGGTGTTTGTGGTAGTTATAAACTGCTTCCTTCGTGCTCTAGTTATTTCTGGAGATTTTACTTTAACTTCAAGATCATTAGAGGCTCGCTTGTGAGAGGTATCCTAACTGGACCGACGCCTTTCTTTATCTAGTCTTGGGTTATACCACTCTCTTTCATCTTTTTTTTAAAGAAAACGATGGATTTGCTGTTTTTTGTCTTTAAAACAAATATTTATATTATAAAGTTATGAAGAAATTTGACGCTTTAAACCTCCCTTCCGCTATTAAACGAGAGAAAACAAAAACTTTTTTTTTGTTTGGTTTTCCAATTCAATAAAATTTGATTTTTTCCCCATTTAGAAGCTGATCACACTAAATGTGAATTGATTTGATTCAAAATTATAACGCAGATGTTTCTTATGCTATAATAAGACTTTTAAAATAAAATTGAATTGTTCTTCTTAAAATTTGGGTTTTTTTTTTTCTGTAATGATATAAAATAATATTTTATAAAATTAGACTACACAAATTACTTAAATTCAATGAACGAAAATTGTAGAAAATTCTTAATCAAAATAACGAAACATAATATCCACAACAAGAAAATACATTACAGAGAGGAAGTTTCAACTATTAAGTAGTCATCCACAGTGACAATCACACACTTTAATTTCACATAGTCTTTGGATCATTTCCACTAAAAACTGGTATCTTTGTATTTGTGGGCACCGTATCTTTTAGTTACAGAAAATATAATGGTTGTTATTAAATTGAGAATATGTAGCATAAGGTATGTTTTGCTTAAAATCATGTCTAACACTTTGCTTTATTACTGTAATAAAATATACATGTCACTAGCTCGAGGAAAATAAATTTTATGAATTATATAAAACAAAATTTATATCGTCAGTATCAAAGCCCTAATATATGAATCACGGCCTTGATGTTTAGTGAAATGTGGAAATTATTAACCACAAAATATGACTATCAAATAAAAGAAAAACTTAGTTTCATAAAATTACAATAGAACGAAAGTAACACTGGATCTAACAACTCTGTAAAATCTAAAAAAAACATTAAAATCAATTCAATACGATTTATATATTTGCAAGTGAGAAAGTTTGTGCGTTGTTGTACAACATACAAGTTGTGTCTATAGTATGGTAATGATACGCAGTTTGGTAGTGATATTTGCATTGCTAATGTCAGAAGTACACGCGTTGGGTTGGTTACAAGGATGTAAATAGATATAAATATACTGCTATACCTCCGCTGTGTAAACATCTCACTGATATTCTTTACTTAATAGATTACCAGATAAACATTGCATTAACTTTTAGTTATCAGTCAGATGTATAAAACATTTGTATATGTAAATAGGGTTCAAATTGTTTCGATTTGAAACTAAAATCGTATTTGATTGAAATTTAGTTTTTAAACTTTATAAAAAATCCTACAATTTTTACTTTCCCAAATATATCTAGTTTAGAAAAAGTTATTGTGATATAAGTAAAAATACGATGTCTTTTGTGGTGTTATATGAAATGAAATCATCTGTGTCCAAAAAGAGGGTTGGAAGTAATGTGTCTCTCTAGAGTTTGTCACTTATGTAAAACTAAAAGGAATGGACAGATTTCAATGAAATTTTGTACACAAACTCATTGTGACTACGTGTAAGAACATTAAATTAAAAAAAAATTCAATGACTCAAAATTTAGAGAATAGTTGCCATAAAAAAGAAAACAAATGTTACACGAAATCGGCAATAACGATTTTCGTAACATTTCTCTCAATTGTAGTTTATAAGAACCCAAACAAAATTTTTTGGTCGCAAATCTCCAAAACGTTCCGGTTAAAACAAAAAAAAATGGCGTTGTTGTTAATTAAAAAAAAGTAATTTTTAGAAATCGGCAATCGATTTTGATTAAACGTTTCTGAAAAGTGAAGATTATTGATTCCAACAAAACAAAACAAAAATTAAAAACTTCATTTAAATTATTTTTAATCGTGACGTGTTTATGTCCAAAGTAGTTCCTATTTTAATATTTTTTGAAAAACGAGGATCGTTGTACATTTCCACTCTTTTACTGACAAGTGTCAAACTAAAAAATGTTTGATGATAAAAAGTTTTGGTTAGTTTCATTTGATTTTGGATGAGTAAGAAAGTTTTTAAATATTTTTGCATTTTTTCAGATCTTGGCTAACTTCTTACTTTAATTAAATTTGTAGCAGGCGTTTTAAATTGTAGAGCCTTGAAAATTAAATTTTTATAACAGTTCTATAGGCGATTTCTTAGACTTTTTTAAAAGCCGATTTAGAGAAAGTCAAAATTTTTTAATTTCATTTTTTTTGGCTGGGACTACGAAATTAAAAAAAAAAATCTGACTAACTATAAGGATAACATAACCTAACCTAACCTAACCTAACCTAACCTAACCTAACCTAACCTAACCTAACCTAACCTAACCTAACCTAACCTAACCTAACCTAACCTAACCTAACCTAACCTAACCTAACCTAACCTAACCTAACCTAACCTAACCTAACCTAACCTAACCTAACCTAACCTAACCTAACCTAACCTAACCTAACCTAACCTAACCTAACCTAACCTAACTTAACCTAACCTCACATGCCAAATCTGACCAAAATCGTTTGAACTATAACTTTGGTATAGACTAACTTATTATTAAGATTGTGAAGTTATTGTTTAAAAATGACGGCAGATAAAATAGTGAAAAATAACAATAAAACATTAAAAGGATAATTTTTATAATATTCAGAGAGTATTATTAAATATCAACGTTTTGGTTTAATAATCACAGAAACACTTTCTGTTGTGGAAGTGTTGACGAATTTATTGTTTAATTAAATCCACCAACATTCCAGTACCAACGTGAAGTCATTATGTTTGGTTTTAATTATTTATTGGATGCTGTATTTACATAACAGAATATTGGAGTGTTCCCGCATTTATAAACTTGTAGATAACTCTTAGACTATTGAGTTACTTGCAGGAGGGTAAGTGTGGTCAGAGTTTGTAAAGAGCCTAATAATTGGAGGGAACATTGCAGACAGGCTACTCTCAGGGGAGATCTTACGGTGATGACTGCTGGTTAACAAGGGATAATCTGTTTTGCAATGGAGAGGAGAGAACAAGAGATCAAGTAATTTATTTAAGGACTTTATAATAGAAGAATATACAGGGTAATTTTTAATTATTACTATTATTTTTTATGACAGCAACTAGCAAATTTACCTTAACTATTTCAAACTAGAGATTCTTTATTTTTCTTTGTGCTAAGTATCATGAAACATGTACAAGATTAACAAATGTAAATTTTATTTACTAAACAAATTAATGTTACTTTAAACTTTATTGTATGTTTGTAATTTGTTCAATAAATACAATTTACATTTGTTTGATTTTTGTACATGTTTCGAGATATTTAGCACGAAAAAACTATATAACCGCCATTTTGAAATAGTTAAGACTCACATTTGAATTTGTATGTGATTCAGAGCAATGGATTTTTAAAAAATTAATAAAATATAAGAATTCAAAATGTGTTTGGTTCTAGGTCAATCTTGGGTGTTGTAGATAAATTAGTAGTTTCCTGTTTTTTGTCAATAACTTGGCTATCCTATAACTTACAGAAAAAATACAAAGTTTTGTTTGTCATTAAAAAAAGTAAATTATTTCGGTTGTTATTTTTTTGATATTAATGGTTTAAAAAAATTCAATATTAAATATTTTAAACGCCTGACTTTTTGAAAATATATGAAATAAAGTTTTCATTTTCGGCAACATAAAAATTGCGATACTATACATATGAACTCAATATCTTTTCTATTTCCAAATTTATAATTATATATAATGGTGGATATCTGGAAACTAACAGTTTTCTGAAAAAAAATCATACTTTTTTCTTTATCGAGGCTATTTCCTAACGTTTGGCAGCTTACTTATATTACCCTGTATGTATTGACAAGACAATATCGATTTTCTTGTAACTATTGACACGCTTAGTGAAGTTACCATGCAAATCTACACATCAGTAACGATTTTGTACAACTTTCAAAGATGGGAGTATGTAAACAACAATGAGTATACAATAAATAAATGTGCTGATGAAATAATTTGCAACATATTTGAGGTACTTTGGGACCGACACTGAACCCTAGTCCTACAGACAGTGTATCCTGGAGTAAAGTACTGGTTGGGTACCCAAAATTCTGAAAGGACCAGCTTATAGGTCGTATCAGATTTTCGAGGGCGAGTAATAGTAAAGTTATAGAAAAATGATTAATCAATACACTTGGATCTCATTTCTCTCTGATAACACTTCACTGACCCTGCATTTCAAACTACCACAGGTTAAACACACAGTATATTGTTTCTACGTTTTCCTTTTTCACCTCCATATCTGTTCTTCCTTACCATCCTAGAGGTTTAAGTATAATAGAGTTGCATGGTTGATATTAGACAGAAGAACACGAACGCTCATCACCCTCTAGTGGACTTCCCCTACAATTCGCTTAACTGCAGAAGCAGGTTGGGTTACCGTGTGCCCCGTATGTGGATTTGAGCCTTACAACTTAGTGCCACTGGTAAATGCTTGTATCGTTAGGTTAGATTAGACTAAGTTATTAAACTATAACATAAAATAATACGATGTTTCTATAATACAGATCATCTTTCTTTATCAAGTGATAAACCTAGAATAAGTAGTATGAAAAAAAAGTCAACATGACGTAGTGCCATTCTTTAACTGAAATTAAAACTAGTTTATTAATAAAGGAACTTGGTTATAAAGTTAGTACAAAGTACTCAAAATAGCTAAGACTATGTACAATCGTGATCAGGAAAAAAATATAAATGACAGAACTACACAACACACAAAAAAAACCAAACACTATGTTCGATTGAGAACTTAAAATGGTCAACTAATTAAACAGGGGTTGTATACCAACGAAATTATTTATTTAATTTGGGTTGAACAACCTTTTATCCCTCCTTTCAAACTTTAGTCCGCGACCTTGTGATCACTCATTGTAGAGATTTAACCGAACAAATTTTAGTCTTAATAAAAGTAGAGGAATTTAAATTTTTAATTATGTTGTTGCCGAAGGAAGTCGTGGCTTTATTTCCACATATTTCTCTACTAAAAATCACCAGATTATGCTCTAAACTCTTGATAGAAAGTACAAAAGGACGACTACCCCAATAAAACAGTTAGGTAATCACGCCGTTTTTCAATAATTCATTCTCGTTTACAACCTGCATGATTAGGATTTTCCCTTTAACAATCCGCATTTACTATGTCAAGTTAAATAAATAAAAGTTTGAGGTTAAATGCAGACAAGAAATTTGCGTAATATAACGTCAACATAACAACTCTGAGTGTTTTTACGATTTTACTTTTCCATTCAACTTAATAAAACCTGCAGTTTTATTTAAGCGTTAAATATATAGTAAGTATTCTTTAAATTACAAAAATCGTAAAAGATTCTGCTTTTAAAACAAATTTGAATTAAATCTGTATAAACTACTAGATAACTTCTTTTACGTCGATATTTCTAGTACAATCGTCATTTGAGCTCCTACATTACCTTGTTCATAGTTGAATAAACAAATATCATCACCTACTATCCCAACTATAATAAAGACTTCGTAGAATTGGAGTATTATCAATGTAAAGGACGTGATATTGTCTGTGGAAATTTATATTCATAATGATCTTATGTTTCAAGATGCCAGACAATATTGATTTGTTTCAAGTGGGAGGGATGGGGTCGTTAAATAAATGCTTTGATGTGAGTGAAGACAATAGCTCGATATCTGATCACACACTAATAATACTGGAACAGCAATACAGAACCTAAAGACTGCAAGACAGGACAGTATCCAAAGTGACTGGGATGTTGTTAAGAAAAATATTGAAACATTCTAAGGACCTTTGTGGTATTTTTTTGTATAACCATAAATTTGTTTATGTTAAATTTGTAAATTTATTATTTGAAATATTCGTTGTATCAGGTTAAAATTAAATAGTTTCGCTCTTTGTTCATTACTGTTCATATTAGGTTTATGTATTTTAATTAAATAACTTTTCATAGTTTGTAAAGGGATGGTTAGATTTGTGGTTAGTACAGTCACGTGATGAGTGTGATATTTCCAAGGTTTAATCCCTATGAGGAATCAGAAAGTTACGGTGTTGGCCCAGTATTATCAACAAATCGTAGACATACAATTGGTAGCGAATCCTGGTTGCGAAAACAGATTACATGAAAGAAAATTCATCTACCTGGTCTAGGCATTTCGTGGTCTGTTGTACAAGTGGATTAATATTATTAAAGTAGATTTTCTTGTTCTTTAAAAATGAAAAACCTCCGTCATCAATACATTATAAAAAAAAAAATGAAGTAAAGACACAGAATAAAAACCACCAGCTCTCGAATTCTATAATAGCATCAGGTTTGGAAAGAAGAAGAAGAATTGGTCAAGAAAGACCTAATAGGAAAGATGAAAGAGAAGGATCTAACCAAGGCTACATGAAATAAAGTGTAGATCCAGCTAAGTTCCCTCGGGATTGCCAACCCCGTTCTCACTAAAATGATCTCCAGAGGGTTGTAAGAAGTAGAGGTATGGCGGATAGTATGAATCAATTAAAACAATTTATTGGTCCATCTTGTCATCTCTTATCTCGTATGAAATTATCCTGAAACTGCAAAGAATTGATGTTTTGCTTAAGAAAGAGGAACAAATCTTCGATTAATTGATGAAATGCACCTAACCGAACTTATACATACACTACAAGAGAATCTCCAGTTTTATTTATTCATCCGGCAGAGATGGAGGAAGGATAATGGGAATGTAACATGAGTTAAAATTTAAAGAAAACTTTAAACACTATGAAAATTTAAGAGATAGAGGAGAAGTGATAGAAGTAAAAATAGTGAATATGTAAATAATCCATAAACAAATATAACACTGAAGATTTTATCATCAATATCTATAAACATCGCAAAAGATTGCATTAACTCTCTCACAGATCCATCTACAAAACTAGAAGTAATATCCCTTGCCATCTCCCTGAAATTGTTTCTATACTTGATTTTTTTTTTCATTGTTCAAAGGTCTCCAAATCATTGATTTTAATCAATATACCTAGTTAGAATAAAACTCGAAAACAAGATCTCACCAAATTTATTTAATCGCAGAACTATTCAATCACCACAATTGTATTACTTGTCGAACCAACAACAGGTATTTATTATCCTATTGATTAAATTCTTTATTCTTATATATATATATATATATATATATATATATTTCTAAATGTATCTCACATATCACATAATTTGGTGGTATAAAAGTAAGGGATCTACTATTCTTTCAAAATTAAAAACAATATTTGGAAATATACGATGTTCGAAAGATGATATATTTCAATGTACCCTAATCTTGCTTCACTTTTACCATAAACTCGTTCACAGTGTAAATTGTTTTAAATTCAAATTAAATTAATTTTAGTTATTGAACCTTCAGGGGCTCACACACAGTGAATACGGTTGTGGTGGTCCCGAGTTAACCCAGCTGGATGTACACCTTTCTTCATGTAGTTTTAGGTTAGATCCCTCTCTTTCAAGTATCTTTCCTATCTGGTCTCTCTTGACCAACTAAAAATGCTTTACAAGATATCACTATAACTCCAGAAATAGATAAGATATGAAGTTTAAATTTAGTATAAGCATTTATTATGTTACGATTTACAACTGTACTAAACACAAAGACTTCATTTTTATGATTTTTAAATTGGTGGCTGTTTAAAACGATTAACGTCAAATATCTCAAAAACTTTACAAAAAAATTAACTCCAGTAAGTTTTTGCAAAAATACAAACTGGCGAATTGTGATTAAACTAAAGGGAATTCGAAAATTACAATAAAACTAAGGATTTTAAATTTATTTGGATAAGTAGAATTCCATCCAAATCGTTTAAGTTTTTTGTGACACCCTCTATAATGAAGACGTTTAGTGGAATAAATTGTATTCTATGTTACAAATAATTTCAAAATACACTCTTCTGGGCTCAGAATTTCATACCTTACATAATTAACACAGACTTCAATGCAAAGATATATTCTCTGATTTTGTAACTCTTAAGGAGAGAGCTATTTTCGGCAAATTCAGAGAAAGATCTGTGAGATTCACCAGACTGAAAAGCCGGCTTACTGGCCTAGAAATGTAGACAAGACACCAGACATTATTGATCTTACAAGTGGGGGGTGGGGGGAGTTGTCAAATAAATCTTTTGAAATAGGCGTAGATAACACCTCGAGAACTGAATAATCATACACTTCAGTTAATAAGATTCGTATTAAGTGTAACAGTAATTCAAAACTTAAATACTGTGAGACTGTGCAGTATTACAACTGACTGGGACAAACTTGTAAACAGAGGTAGGATGTGAAGTGCACAGGAAATAAAGTAAGTTATAGAAATGAATGTTTTAAAGTATGCGAAGTCGTTTCAAAGAGTTAACTATTTCACGAATCTAGAAGCAATGTACAAAAAACAATATGCTATACAACCTGAATTTATTTACGTCTAACTATAGAACATGGATATTACTTTTCCTTACAAGGAAAAAGGGAAAGTTTTGCACGTCTAAAATCCTCAACAAACTGAATTTTCAATAGAAAATTACAATTGATGGGGTACGAATACAAGAATTGGATGGAAGAAGTTTTAAAATTTACACCGTACTAAATTTAAAACTGCTTTAAAAGAACCTTTAATTGATGGTACTTACTATTCTTGTCAGGAATTTATATCAAAGTTAATGAGCGCTTTGCATTGATAAATTTCATTTTGTTTTTCTATTGCTTCCCTGTTTATTATATGTATTTGATTGTGTTGTATTTATTGACATATTCTATAATCTATCTATTCTATTTATATGTATTTTTTACAATTATTATAATGTCTCTGTTGCTGTGATTAATGCTGATTTATTATATATGTTATGTTCTATCTTGTTTATTATGTAGGACTATGTTTTGTATTGACTGTATAATATGTACTGGTGTGTGTAGGGTATTTTAAACTGATTTTTTTCTTGTAGCTCATCACGATTAGTGTATGAAAATAAAACGCAAATCAAATTAAATATTGAAATAAAAAATACAATAAAACTAATTAATTACCTTGTATTGAGGTGTTACCGTCGAACAATCCTTACTTTTAGTTTACACTACTTATATGAAGCGTTTCGACTATTTGTCAGTCATTTTCAATGTGTTTTTATATTTAGCGTCATATAAGATAGTGTAAACTACAAGTAAGGATTGTTCGACGGTAACACCTCAATACAAGGTAATTAAATAGTAATTAATTATTAACAATCCAGTTGGGCTATAAGCAAACATAATGGTAAAACTAATTGTTGTTAGTATTTTGTTGTATAGTGAATATTCATCGCACCAATACATCAAGAGCGCTTAACATTTTCGTTTTTATTATACTCATAAGCAAAAACACTCCTATTCTATACAGGTCGACGTTGATTCAATGACTATTATCTTCAAACATTACAGATTCGTGCAACTGAAATAAAAAGACAAGGAAAATGTCTCAATTTTTTATGGTTGGGATTAAAATTTTTGTTGTGGATATTTGTATGTTTATTTCATTTGGTGATTGTACAGGATTTTCCACAAGTGTTGCGAATTAAAAGTGAATTTTGTTTTATAATTAAGAGCAAAAGATAACGAAATTTCAAATGGTAAATTGACTATCAAGAAATTAACGTTATTACAGTTTTAATAGTTTTTAATAAATCATTAAATATTAAAACTGCATAAAGATTGATTTGATTTAAGTAAAAATTGTGATCAAAGTTTAGTGTTAGTTATAGTCACCTAATATCATAATTATCCTAAGCTATTAACCTAAAGGCGGATGTACCTATTAATGTAATATGTTACCCTATACCTTAGAGTGGATAAACCCCACCCCTCTTGTGTGTTTTCTTGTCTTTATGTATTATCCAATCTACTTAAGCTGTAGCATTAACTACAACAGGAAATTACCTTTGCCGTAAACAAAACTAAGTTGTAAAGTGTTAATTTCCAAGTTTCTCTGGACTTTACGGCTATTTAGACTTGGCCAACATTTCTACTTTTCAGAACACTTGGAAAAAAAACTAAACCAGGAATTTTCCTTTGATTTGAGTGTATTCAAAAAATACGTGGAAGATTGAGATTTGTTTGGTAAAAGTGAAATGATGGCAGAATAATGTTTATATTTTGCTGTGAGTGTCAAAAATTATGACATTAAATCAAATCATCAAAATCTTTTAAGATGAATCTGCTACATATTAAGTACGATTCAACATCAAAACAGAGATGAACAACATATAATTATTTTATGAAAATAAATTAAAAACACGTTCCTTGTGTTTGCGTATTTCGTCGACTAGGTACCGCAATTCAAAATAATGACAAGGGATGAATTAACATAGGTTAATTTTTGTGTTACCGATTCCTAAATTTACTTTGTAATTTCTACGTCGTAATTGTTTGTTCGAGTTGTAAATGTGTCCCTTAGATTTATTTGATTATTTGTAGATTTTTTGTTAAAAAAGATTGTGGTTGCTTAACTGCCTAAATAAGTGAATGGATTGAGTTAAGGAAATATGAAAATTAAATACCCAACCTCTTGTGAAAATAAACAAATATTACACACAGTAAAACAAAATTCACTTCATTACCGCCTTTAAAAACTATATTTTATTTAAACACGAATTACGAACGTGAAATATATAAAAATGATTTTAAAAAAGTGCGTCCGTGCGTTACTATTGAGTGACAACTATCTAAGAAACATTTAATTTTTGTTTGCGAATAGTTACTTTTTATTTTGGTTTATAGATTGACGAGTGAGATAGTTTGTGCGTTCTTTTTGCACACTTTATTATTTCGATATTTTGATGCAGAACACAAATTTAAAGATGTTTTTTCCTGACTACATTTCAGTAATCTAAAACGTTTATTAACTACAACAATAATTGTTAGCACCACAACAATGTAAGTTAAGTAACAGCTGATTTGTATCCACAGCTAGTATAACTTCAAAAGCCAACATCATAACACGGTCTCCTTTCACAGTCATAAGTGCACAGAGTGAGTGAGATGGTTTTCCGTCTGGTTGAAACCATAAAAGTAATTTGTAAGGAACCGAAAAGTGTAGGAATACATGATAAATTTATTACAAGTTTTTAAAAAATCGTGCCAATTATAATGTTACATAATTTATTACCAAAATGTATTATCCCATTATCGCTGAGCAAGATGGTACTTTGGTGTTTATAATAACCTATAAAGGATAACAGAAACATATGTGCAAAGCGAATTCTTCGTAATCGTTAAAATATTTAAGAGGTAAAAAAATCTAAAACGATATAAATCCGCTAAAAAATATACATTAATGTTGTTATATGCGGAACTTTTTTGTCCTCCCATACTTTTTGAAAAATTTTAACTATCTCAAAACTTTATGAAAACTTTTATCTCAGTTAAGTATTTTTTAAAGTGTTATGCTTTAAAAACAAATGACCAACACAAGTCTCTTATATTCCAACAATAATTGCTCTCTACGACTTCATTAAAAAAATCCTATTCCTTAAAAGTTTACTTTAGGAAAATAGTTGACATAGAAGGAAATTAATTCGGTGAGTGACATAACTTAAAAAACATCTATAAAATTGAATCCAGTGTACAAGAGATGTTTTAAATAATTAAGGGGAATTTTCAGATTTTTAATTATAAATGAACCTCCTCAATCTTATTCCAGAAAGTGAATTTCCTGTGATCATTAAAATTAAATATAGTCAAGTAAAATAGACATAAAACTCTTTTAATCTGACAGGAATTTTATTGCTTAAACAACTTCGTAGGGATATTAAAAAATGTATTCCATTTTAAGGGTGACCGTACTTATCTCACCAAAGTTATAAATACAGATCTATTTTATCTTTAACTTGTCTTCTCATTTCTATTAATTTTCTCAGTTATTTCTTCCTTGGGCGTCCTTGACGAATTTGTCTAAATACAGATCTATTTTATTTTTAACTTGTCTTCTTATTTATCTGACCAGTCTTGTAGCTAAGACTACGCCTAAACGTCACGTTATAAGTTCAGGTAATTTAAATCAAGATATTTCTTCTCCAACAACTCACTTCAAAGCAACAGTTTCTAGTTTATGCCCTACCTCCAATATATAATGTTCCTGGTGCTATACCAACCTTATTTGAGTGCATTTCCCCTGACTGTCATATGAGAAGGCGTACAATAAAGGACAAACTACTCACAAAATGAATAACATACAAAGAGGAAACCAAGTGGAAGTGTTAACATTTAATAAATAGAAACAGCACACCTACAAAACTGTAAAATTATTGAAATAAAGTCATAACCACTATTAATCAACAACAATTTAAAGTGTACATAATGCTATTACCACATGTAACCTGGGGGAAAAAATGTATAAAAACATCTGGGTTACAATTTACAATAGTCCAATCACCTACGTTTAATTACGTTACTAATTTTAAATTTATAACCACATGGATAAAATTGCAGGACATAAAGAGGCTCTCTTTCAGTGAGTACTGGTGATGAGAATCCCGAGGTGAATATACACTTTCTTTCATGCAGTTTTAGGTTTTGTGTTTGTTTGTTTTCTTCTTCTCTAAGGGCGGAAAAGTTTTTGTCATCATGCTTTATAAAGAAAAAGGAAGAAAAGAACAAAGTATTCCTTTGAATAGCCTAATTGTGTCAGTGTCGGAAGAGAACAAGAGTTGATGAGAAGAGAACTTATAGAAAAATTATAGAGACGGATGTAATCCAAAACCACAAGAAAAAAAGGTGTAGGTACTGTTAGGAGACATTGGTCTCCCTTGAATAACTCTAGTTCCCATCAGACCCTGACACTCTTCAGTATTCGAGGGCTAAGGGTCTTTATTTTATGTTCTTGTATTTTTTTTTTATAAGGCGATGATGGCCGAGATGTTTTTCCTTTAAATAAAAAGACAAAATTGTAAAACACAGAGAAGAATTGTCACATTCCAACAATTAAGATCTCAATTTTAACGTAAAAGATCTTCAGGTCGACGTCGGTGATGCCTCTGACGGAGATTATCACAGCCCCCCCAAAGATTTCAATTCTGAATAAGATTCCTTTCAATTTTAAACACATATTATACAACGGTATATTTTTTATGACATCTACAATATATAATTCATAGAAAAGAAAGAAAAAAACATTACGATGACTGGCTTTTTCAAATACTTCAGTTTACATAAGATTTCTCCTTCATGGTCTTTATAAATATAATTAGGTAATACTGATAATTTAAAAAATGTGTTTTCTACAAATATAATTTAGATGTTTATTAACATAATCTCGCCTACCAAATCAGTTTATACTTTTAATTTAATGATTTTAACGCTTATACATTTTTATCAAGCTTATATTATTAATTAAATAATAATTTTAAGTTAAAAATATACGACCTAGACTGGCAATTGATCCCAGAACCTTTGGCTTTACATGTCAATGCTCTACCAACTTAGTCACCAACTAATCACTTGATATAATTATTTAATTAGTTTATCTTAAATTTCAAGTTGAAAGTGGATGTTTGGTTGATTTTCGTCTTTATGTCGCACACACATACGGTTGACTAAAATAAACCCTTTTAAAAAGTAATAATGTTTAAAAACGTAATGTTTTGTTAACGTTTAACTGTTTTAATTTTTTTGAAACAACAGTTCCAATAACATTAGAATAGACCTAGTACGCTTCGTTACTTGTCTAAAATAGCCGGACGTGACGGCTCCGCCATATTTTATAAATATTAACAAGAGTCGTAAGCTGTATATCTCGACATTTGTTAAATTTAATTAATAAAAAACTCTATTAAACTTCCAAGTAGCCTATAGATAAATAAAGTATTTAAGAATATCCTTAGTACAGAAAAAAATACATAAATATTTTTCATTTAAATTCATTTTGATAATATTAGATGAAAGTAACACGTTTGATATTAAGAAATTCATGTTTATATTCTGAAGATGAAAATTCAGCATTTCAAATTGTTCATTGTTTAAAATTGAAAACTGTATCGGTCATCATTGCCTTAAAGAAGAAAAAAACAGCATAAAATAGAAACTCTTAGCCTTTGAACACATTAGTAACATCAGGCTCGGAAGAGAACAAGACTTGGTCAAGATTAAACTAGTAGAAAAGATAAAGGTCAGCGGGTCTATCCCAAGTCTAGATTCAGCTACAGTACCTCTGGATTGCAACACTCGTACTTATTATAAGTGAGCCCCAACGGGGTAATTTAGAAAGTCAGAGAAGAAAAATGACCTAAGGTCGACCCAGGTTAATCATTTGTTGTGACAAAGGTTTTTAATCGTTCAATACCCAATACAATATTGATTTGCAGAAAAACTGAATTTTAAAAAGTCACAAAATTTTTTTTGTAGGTGATAAAATATACATTGTTCTTGTTATACGCCCTTATCAAAAAAGTTAGTGTGTAAGCAACAACAGAGGATGATGATTTAGTCATTGAAATGTCACGTCGTCTTGTATTTGAAGAAAGTTTATGTTGTGAAAAATTCTGTTCTCATTCATTTTGTGATTGAAGTTTCCACAAGTGGAACTCATTACTGCTACTTATTGATATAGGAAATTTGACATCATTAGTGTACGTAAAACTAACACGACGTTTTGAGAGTACAAATCAACTCTCAATGTCAAGTGACAAACCTAACAACGATTGAAATTATCGCCTGGGTTTCTATTTTAGGTTAAAACTTTTAGTTGCCAACACGACCTTAGACTGTTTGAAAAGGCTGTGTTTGCTCCTTTGTCACTTGTTGACGGAGGTTGATTCATATCTTCATTATAGTAGAAACGGTTCTTCAAATTAAGTTACACAATTTAATTCATTTAGTTGAAAATTCCCTTAATCACAAACTTAGGGGGAAAACATCGAAAAAACTAAATATCAAACACATATGAATAATTATTTGTTTATTCCCTTAATTTCCTAGTTAATAAATTATTGAAATGATACATTAAACATCCAAAATTAAGTTAATCACGCTTTTCAAAACAATACATATGGGTTTAGGCTATCCCTAACCTAGCTTTGTGTTGAATTATTTTAAAGTTGATGAACCTAATCGGCTGTTTTAAAATGTGAATTATTATATTGGTTGCTATGGTAACAAAATTTGTATGTAAAACTAAAATTAAGTTTAAAACACTTCCCTAAATGTTTCACACTGGTCTTGAACAAACCGTACTTATCTTGTTGAATTATTATAGCTGATGGAACTAATCAACTGTTATGAGTAAAAGGTTTCAAACTCGTCTCGGCTAGGCTTAACGTTTGTTTTTGTTGAACTATTAAAGGTGATGGACCTAATTAGTTGTTAATAATAATTTTAAAAAAGTCTTAAAAATTTGCTCAGTCTGAAATAATGAAAAAGATTAGAAAAACTCTTGATATTCTCACTCTAAATTTTAAAGATAAAATGTGTCTTTGGCACATATTACGTTGTTAACACAGAATAGCTGCATGATTTGTGATGTATTTAACTGCGCATGCGCTTATGAATTGACTGCTACTGATTTATATATATTTTTGTAATAACTCAGTTTTTTAAAAATTACAACATGAAACAAATTCTAAAACCTACTTCATAAATACTACAATGAGCTTGCAAAGTTTCCTTGAAAGATCTGTCCAGCAGATGCTGTGATTACCGCAGATAAATATCGACTTTTACAGCCGATTTCATTATTAGAAAAATACGCAGGAAAACCTTTTTACTGCTATAATTGGACTTCTAATTGAGATTTCGAAATATACTAACGTTAAAAACATCTTCTGAGTAGAAACTCTAATGTTACAAATTCTCATTAAAATCGGTTTAACAGTTTTGAAGAAATGAGAGGACAAATATAAACCCTTTCTACAAATTTATTAATTAAAATAATACAAGGATAAAATAAAGCAAAAGCTTAAAGTTTCAAATATTTATTAGTATAAATGAGCTACAATTGTTTCGCCTTGCGGCATCGACGACGGCACCGTCGATGCCGCAAGGCGAAACAATTGTAGCTCATTTATACTAATAAATATTTGAAACTTTAAGCTTTTGCTTTAGTTTATCCTTGAATATGGAGTTTCAACAAGAAATATCTGCTATTACATTAAAGTTTAAAATAATACAAAGTTCTATATTTTATTTTCATACCCAATACATTCTGTAATATAACTTGCTAGAAACGTAATATTTTTCAAAATAAAGAACAATACGTAATACATTAATAAAGGGTTATTTTGAGTTAACCTTGTTTCTCTCAAAGCTTTGACGAAATGCGGTTCTTTATTTGTAATGCTTTGTTTCAATTTCTGAAGCAAGAGATAGTTAACAAAGTAATTATAATTAAAACTACAGTTCCAGAGTGGGCTGTAGAAAGTTCTGATTCATTCACATTACACATTGTAGGGATGTTTGTTCTGTCTAATTTAGTTCCATTAGTAAAATCCGATATTGTTCCAAGGAATACTGTCTCTGCTTACCGGTGTTATTAAACCAATTAGTGTCTTTACTTTATATTATATTTTTGTTTGCTTTGGACACATCGGGAAAATTAGATGTCTAGAATCGGGACAATATTCGGGAAACATTCTTGTCCAATCAAATTACAGATTCTAGGGATGATTTGATTGATATACATTGGTCCCAAATTAGTGAACTTTCCCCGTCTTGATCCACAACAATTTAAGAAGACTGTTTCTGATATTAACAATGTCAACTAACTTCACTATATCTTTACTTTGTGTTGTGTTATGATACGAATTGAGAAAATTAGATGTCTAGAATCGAACCATATAGTGAAATATTGTTGTACAATCAAATTACAGATTCTAAGGATTATTTGATTGATTTAAGTTCATCCCAATTAGTGAACTTGTTGCACAACAATTAAAAAAGACTCTCTGCTTTTAGCTATGTCAAGTAACTCCACTATGTCTTTACATTATATTGTGTTTTTGATTCTCTGAAGTCGATTTTGACATGGGGTTTTATGTCTCCATATGCCAAAAAGTTAAACAAAAAATCCCAAACTCTCTCATACACGCTTCCAAGCTAAATAATAATCAAAAATAAATTCCTAGGGATACCCTCTAATATTTTTCTAACAGTTATAGATGGGACAAAATTACTAATTAAGAAAACATTTTCATATCCAAACATAGCCGAAGATTGCTTTGCTTCTCCTGTAAATTCGTCTTCAGTGAACATTATATTTGACTGATATTGCGTTTTTAATACCAGCACACAAGGTTTATTTTCATATTTTACCAAATATTCCTAATCTTCTACTTGTGATTTGCAAGTTTGAGACATTAACTTTCAAACTTCACCAATATTTAAATGAAATCGGATGAGCTGATTTTAAGAAAATTGTAAATTTGTGTTTCGGCAGTTCCGCACGAAATAAATGTGTTCAGTATTATGTATACAAAGTGTTTCCAAACTAATCTCCAAAACTTCAGGATGTGATTTCTTCTTGGAAATAAGTAAAAGCGTTCCTATAAACAATGTCTCAAAATGGTTAGTTTTCTGTCTATCCACTAATTTGAGTTTTTTTTCACAAAAAACATTGTATTTTTGGAAATAAATTAGATATTTAGTCTAAATTTCGTACACATATTTGTTATGTGACATTTTATTAATATACAAAAACCAAGACTTGTATAATTTCAAAATGGCGACAGTATTAAATATGTAACGTGGGATATTTATATCAAAATCCGTTATATTTAAAAAAAAAATTAAGAGGCTTCATTTTGAAAACATGCAAAACAAAGTCGTGTTTTTGGTACATTGATAAAAGGTGTATAACAAATTTAAACTCGATACCTAACTTATTTCCAAAAAAAACATAGTGTTTTATAAAACACAAAATGGCAGACATTGGTAAACTGAGGGTTTTCAAACATATATACGTAGACACGTTTTTACTTATTTTGTACCTAGAAACCTGAAGTTTTGGAACGTAGTTTGATATAATATAAACTACTCACATATTAGTTTTGATCGATTTTTATATTGATATCAGTATTTTTAAAAGCATAATTTAATATAGTTTTTTACAAAAATATTGTTCAATTTATACGGGAGAGATTTATATTTTTCCAAATGTTGT
Organism: Aphrophora alni; assembly: GCA_963513935.1. Lineage (NCBI taxonomy): Eukaryota > Metazoa > Arthropoda > Insecta > Hemiptera > Aphrophoridae > Aphrophora > Aphrophora alni. The sequence goes on from OY740772.1 coordinate 9,860,471, forward strand.
GCGTAGTTGTAACGCACTTTGTAATTTTAACCTGTCAACCCGAATCAGAAAGGTCGTTACCGATAATGACCGTCATTTATCAAATATAACCGAGGCAGTTTTCCGATAAATATGGAATAGATATAGCTGATCATCTCCCTTCTTGAGACGTACGGGGATTTGGTGCTCGTTAAAAAGCAACAATACTGCCTCGGGGTCCATTGGGGAGAGTTAGGAATAATGGGGAATAAATTGAGACGAGGACCATTGATTCTACTATTTTTCGACCCGCCCGACCTTACGTGCCATCGATTCGTCCCACTTGACCAGACATTTTTGGACGAGTCCTTAAATTTGTAACTATTAACTAATTAAACTATATCTATGAATATGTCTAAATTTACTTACTTGACCTTTAAATTTCATTAAATTATATGGTTTGCACAAATTTAAATCACTCGGCCTAACCGACAATCGCGTTGGTTTTTCTTACGAGAATTAATTATTATTAATATAATATTGGAGCGCGTCCGGGGAATTCACTAGGGGGCGTCCGACCCGTTTACCAAATTGGAATAAGTAATCATATCTGGTATGTTAAACCACATGTTGAATTTTGATATAACACACAGCTAATTGACTGTCCTGTTTCAAGAGAGCGTACTGTGTCGCTGTAGGCCTGCTCTCCGCACTCCTCTCTTTCGGAAGGATGAGGGGGGCGGGAATGTAGTTTCCCAAACACTGTCCCGTGTTTGATAAACGCCTGCGGATCGCAGGCTAGGCAACTCATGATATCGGCGTGAAATGTGGGTACCACAGTCACCCCAACGGCAAAAAAAAAAAAAAAAAAAAAATATATATATATATATATATATATGGTATATGAACGCCAGCGCTAACAACAAGAAAGGAAGGAATAACAACACAGGAAACCTTCACAACGGACAGAGAAATTGAGCCCAAATTGGCAGACGGACACATCACTGCCAGCAAGCCGAACGGTGAAAAACCAGGGACTGAAGTTAATTCAAAAATGTATGAAGGTGCAAGTTAGTTCTGGACACACCAGAAAAAAAGAGACACTTGTGCAAATTCACTCTTGGGGAAGTTTATTGAGTTAGGGAGGATTTAAGGAAAAATATAATTTAAGAAAAAGGGAATTTAAGAAAATGACGTGAAGAAAAAAAAAATGTATAAATTGAACGAAAGCGGAAAAAAAAACTTTTATAAGAAAAAATTATTATCAGACAGGGTAACCGGAAGTCGAAGAACACGCGTGTTGCTGGACGACTGGACCATGTCGGTCGATGACAAAAAAGCCGAGTTAAATATTTTGCTTTTAAAATGGCCGAAAAAGAATCTCACGCTCTGCTAGCAACTGCGGCGATTTGGTGCTCGTTAAAAAGCACTAGTTTCCCCTTAGTGTTTGACAAACGCCTGCGAGTTGCTGAATAGGCAACTAATGATACACGTATGATATGTGGGTACCACAGATTTAAAGATTCTTGGAAGGAAAATCATATTAAGCTTTAATTTCCTCAGATTAGGCAATTGAATATGGTATTTATTTATCCTTTTTAAGTATTTTTACTAGTGACTTTACATCTAGACTATGTAACTTATTGTTAACATAAAAAAAGTTGATGGTACTTACCCAACCCATGAAACAATAAAATAGCAACCTCTAATCATCTAAGTAATGTTCAGAAGTTGGTTTATATGGTCGTGTAGGAAATGTTAAATTGTATTGGAAGGTTAACGGATCCTATTCCAGTATAACGAAAGTTTGTTTTAAACAGTTGTTACACAGGTTTCCTGAACATCTAAATATTATACCAAGTGTCCATAAAGTCCCACCCCTCTTATTTTTTTTATTAATGGAAATAGACAGATTTGCTTTGGAGAAAGTTTAGATAACCAAAGGAGGATTTTTTGGAAGTATCAACATTTTCAACCCTTACCCCCAAAATGGGGTAGTTTGGGGGTAAGTCAAGAATTTTAAATAGCAACCCCTATTGAGTGATACCTCATTTTAAAGGTCTTTTAAAAATAAGAATAATGGCGCAAACCAGAGGTCTCTAAGTTCATCCTACCCAACATAGCAACCAATCGAATTGTGAATTTTACGTTAATAATTAGACCAGAAATGTTACGAAATGTACAACAAGCTTTTGAGTCCAGAATCTATTTCTGCCAAAAAGTAAATGGTAGCCATTTCAAGAACTTAATCTGAGCTAAAAAAACAATGTAAGGCTCTTATCATCATTTTACCAACATAGAGCAGTTTGTAACGTAATAAAAACAACCAGAATTTGTACGTTAACATTCACAATTCGATTGGTTGCTATGTTGGGTAAGATGAACTTAGAGACCTCTGGTTTACGCCATTACTCTTATTTTGAAAATACCCTTAAAATGAGGTATCACTCAATAGGGGTTGCTATTTAAAATTCTTGACTTACCCTCAAACTACCCCATTTTGGGGGTAAGGGTTGAAAATGTTGATACTTCAAAAAACTCCTCCTTTGGTTACCTAAGCTTTCCACAAAGTAAATCTGTCTATTTCCATTAATAAAAAAAAGAGGGGGTGGGACTTTTTGGACACATAGTATTACTACTTTATTGATGTCCGCTAAGCCCTAATGAGCCTCGTATATACGTTAAGAAGTATCAATTTATTTCGCTCGTGTTAATGTCTCTGTCTTGACGAATCTGGAAGATATACAAGTGTAAATAGGTCTCCACTAACTACTCTCGTGTCGGTGGAACGGATTAAGAATCATATTATTAACAATAACTTTACTATTTGTCATCGTAGTGATGTGGAGCGGGTACCATTAAATGTACAATTGAAATCTGCTATTTTAGTTGACTCAAACAGTCAAATATTTAAAGTCGAAATATATACCTTTTCAATTCGATGTATAGATAGGGTTTTAAATGAACGTACCATAGTCGCTATAGAAATTGCATGTTTCTAACTTCGTAGCCACTATTGTGCTAACGTAGCTTACAGACGGATGGACGTCTTGTCGAAAATAATATTTTTCCTGAGGCTAGAAATGTGAAGATTAGTAAAAATGGTGGTTGATATTTTCCCCCCATTATCGTACTAACCCTGTACGTAAATAAAATCCTTTACCGACTACATTAGAATTAAATTTGAAAATGTCAAGAGAAAATAGTAATCAGAATTTATTATGGATGTTGAAATACCATTAAAAAAATATTTTATGTAATTTAATTATTTATCTAAACAATAAAACAACTGTACTCACCTCACCCCCACTCCCAAAATTAATGATGAAAGAACATTGCACTAAATCTCTCACGTGCTCATCTACAACAGCAAAATAATTATTGGTTGAATTTGAAGTTAGGTTAACCAATAAGATCTGGAAAAGATGGTAATAATATTATCACAATAATATACATTACTTTTATTGTATAAATTAGAGTGAAATTTTTATTTTTTAAATGATAACATTTCCACAAAAATTGTCTCAGGCAAACGTAAACATAATTAAAGATTCCGAGTTCTTAATGGCAACATTAAAGGTTTCAATACAAAGCAACCACCTGTTTCTTAGGCTGAACTATACATCGGAGAAAAAACATTCGATTTGTTTTAGTAAAAGCTTTAATTTTGTTCTTTTGCATTTTTCTTTTGAAGTCCATACTCTTAGACTATTTTTTTTTTTTAAATATCGATTTAGGGGGAGGTGAAATTGAATAAAACGTATATCATTTTTTCTCTATCAGATTTTGTGTTTTTGCGATAACTCTTAAGAAGGAGTGTAAACTACCAGTATCGATAAATGACAGAAAAATTGACAATTTAGATCCTTATGTAGCCTACACATTGAAGAAGAAAATGTGGAAATCTTTCTACCGTTTTATGTAAATAAAGAAATCCTTTATTGACTACATGGAGATATTATAAAGTACACTATAAAACAACAACCAGATTTTGTTATGGATGTTGAAATACTATTAAATAATTATTTTATGGAATCTCATCAAATAATTAAAAACTCTACTAACCCCCTCCCCACAATAAACTATGAAAAAACGTTGCACCAAATTACTCACAACCTCACCTCATAACCGAAATAGTATTAGTTTTATTTGAGGTTAGGTTAACCAACAAAATCCACAAAAGATGGTAATATAGGCCTACGAGTACATTATATTTATTGTACAAAATATAGTTATATTTTTAGTTTATCTTTTACATGACATGATCCCCCACCCCATACTTCCTCTTTACCGCCGTATTTCTACCCCCCCCCAGTCTCTTCATACAGCATTCTATTTCAAGTATAGTTAGAGTGGGGGTATATTTTACACCCTCTATTTCTTACACTCGTCTTTTGTTTGTTGGAGATTTATAGTCACTAGACATTGTTATAAATCACGAAAAGATGCTACAATGTTTTATGAACAGATAAACAAGCAAGCTCAACTTCACATACAGCCAAAGTAAGTGCATCCCCACTGGTTATTTACCCTACATACATATCATTACAAATATATATATATATAATGGTATGTATATATATATATATATATATTTATTTATTTATTTATTTTAACAGTGCCTTAAAACTACTTTTGGATTCTTATATATATAATAAATAGACTAAAAGACACATAAGAAAAAAGGTTTTGATTTATGTTAGACATAATATATTCTTGTTCTGTTTGATTATGGAGAAAATTTCTGATGTAAATAGTGCCCCTCCTGTATTTGTTTCAAAGTTATTGTGGTTATCAAGACTGTGTGACTATTGGCTACTAGTGTTTGTTAAGCCTACCAAAAACACAATACTTGGGCTTATTCTAACGATTTGTCTTCTCTATTTGTTAATATGATAAAGTTTATGTGACATTTGTTTATTTAATGCTGTTTAAATCTTTTCAGGTTTTACAAAATTGAAATATCTATTGACCTTGGAAAGGGTTATTTGAATTCAAACTGTTTCGAAGTCACGGGTCTAAGAAGGGCACATATTGCTAGAAAAACAAAATATTTGAATTAGTACTGTAGTCAACGACTTTAAACAAATAAATTTTTATACACTTTCTGATGCTCAATTTATCAAAAAGATTAAATTCCCTGGATGTGATAATTTAAAATTTAGTATTCTATTTATTATTGCTAGTATTAATTTTATTGAAAATCAAATTTAATTCTTTTTTTTTTTTTTTTAATGCAAGGTTATGTAAACACCGTTTTCAATCATTACAGTCATACACCTTATCATTTACATTGGATTTGTGCTTTATATATATATATATATATATATATATATATATATATATATATATATATATATATATATTTATTTAAGGCACATGGACTAAAATATTCTTCTACTTGTACAAATAAGTTTTATATGTGATAAATTTAATCTTTAATTATATAAATCAACTAATTATATCCAGATATTTTGTATTAAAACATTTAGGATTGTACATTTTAATTTTAAATATTACGAATATAACAGATAAAAAAAAAATCTATAGAATCCGGTTATAAATAAATTTTGAATTCGAATCAGGAACCCTCCTTTTTGGAAAGTTTAGAAAACTAGTTCAGTCTTTATAAAAATTTACTACTGTTTTAAAATAGATGAGCATTTGTTTAAATAAGTTGCCTAGTGACACGACAACCACACAGTGGTACTTATGTCCTTTTTTACATCAAATTTTTGCAAGTTATTAAATTGAGTTATAGTTTTCATCACAATTCACCCAAATAAAGATATTTTTAGACAAGCTGTTTCACACTTTGGATCTTTGGAGTTCAATAAAATTAACGAAATCAATGTAACCGAAAAATAAACTTAATTTAATAAACCAATTTTGGTTTTGTTACCAGTAATTATAGACATGGATATGAATGGGTGAGGAGGAGAGGGAGTGTGATTAATTAAGCTTTTAATTCGAAATAAAAGGAATATTCTCTTTTAAAGTTAAAAAATAATTATTAAATTACAGACTAGTCGAGGAAAACATTTGAATATAGTAATCTCTCTTTGAACTACGTGATTAAAAACATGCTCTTAATGAATGGGTAATTAAATTAATTAATTAAACCATAATAAATATACAGATAATTAACCTAATAACTATGGCGATATATGAAAATTACAAACCATTCTGTTGCCAAATTAAGGAATATAAAACATAGCTGAGTTAAAAAAAATACCCTGCATCTATTAATGATTCCCTACACAAAAATCTTTTAATCTGAGGTGTCTAGGGAGTAAAACCCACTTTCTAAAGAATATCAATCAATCTAATGCTTTATTCATGTTTCCCGACTGCCTATTCCTACAGACCAGGAGGGAATTTCATAGAGCATTTTTATGAAAGAAAAACTAAAAATTATTACATTTTGTCCACGTTGTTTAAAGCAAAAAATCCTTTCGGTCATCATCACATTATAATAAAAGGAAGAAAAGAATGTAAAATAGAAGACATTTAGGTCTTGCATACCCTACTAACGTCGGTGTCGGAAAAGAAGAAGAGAGACCAGATAGGAAAGGTGAGAGGGGGCTCTTACACAATACTATATGATGAAAGGTGTAGATCCAGCTAGATTCCTCAGGTCCACTCACTATGGTGAGCCCCTGAACTCCAGGGTGAAGTAGTGTAAAGATTAGGTTTAATGTGCGAGCGACGAAATAGTTTACTATTTAATCACCAGAGGTAACAGAGGTTGGGATTGCACACAAGTTATACATTTATTTGTACTAGCATTGCAGGAAAACATCTACATTTTACCTTGGTTGTTTACAGCCGAAAAACCTTACGGTTATCATCACATTTAAAAAAACAAGAACAAGAAGTAAAGGGTATATAATATATACTCATAGTTCTCGAATATTCTACAGTGCATCAGGGTCGGAAAAGAACAAGAGTTGGTCAAGTGAGACCTGATAGGAAATTAGTAAGAGGTATCAAACCTAGGCTACATAAAGAAATGTGTACATCCAGCTAGGTGACTTTAGGATTGCCACAGCGGTAATCCACAATAAGTGAGCTCTTAAGAGGAGCAGGGGCGTCTAAAATGATTTAAGAATATGTTTATGTTACTACAGTTTCTAAACCAATTAAAGTCACTGGACGTGTTATTTTTAGAATTCTGTTCTAATTATTGAAATCATTCAAAAACTCTTAAAATAAACAACAGAAATATAAATTTTCCCAATTAAATATAAGTCATTTAGTCCATTCTAGCTTATTAAAGAATTTTTCTTTGGACATCATCTTGATTTAAACACATATTAATGAAGTAAAGTGTTTATTCAGAATTGTCAAATTTTCCTCTTAAAATTTTGCATTTCCCTTTTCCAAAATCAATTTTAAATTAAAAAAAAAAGTTTCAATTATCAAAGAAAATTCATAGTAGTCACACGCTGGTTTAAATTTGTATTTGAAAGTGTACTGAGGATAGCCTTTTCGGAGTCAAAATAAAGAAAATATTCCTATAAACATATGTCCTAAAACGCTTCTTGTACCAACTATCCGACATTTTCTTTTTTTAACTAAATATGTTATATCTCTAGAACGGCTTAACAGATTGAGTTGACATTTTGCACGGTACTCATAAATGTCAAGACCTAGTTTGAATAATATAATCAACTTGTTCTAATAAACTGTTTCAAAATGGCGACATATTCAATATTTTAAATGAAAATTACTCAAAAGTTAATTTCATTTAAAAATTTAATCGCCATTTTGAAACGGATAATTGGAACAAGTTGAAAATTTTTTAACTAGCTCTTTACTTCAATTCAATCGGTTGAGCCGTTCTTGTGATATAAATTATTTAGTAAAGAAAAACAAAATGGTGGATAGCTGGTAAAAGAAACGTTTCCTGACATATGTTTATAGGAGCTTTATTTTGACCCATATAACTCTCTGAATTATCTCCGCGCATTACAACAACACCCTGTATAGAATCTGACGTATTTTGAAGAAGCAATCATGGGGGCAATGTAAAATGTACTCTTAGGCAGTAGACCTTCAAATTTTAAGAAATATTTTCCTGCCTCTATACACCAGGCACGTGTTGAGTTTTCCTTTCAGTAATCCGTTTAAAACTAATTATAGGGTTGCGTAACTTTTACACAGCCTGCTGTATATGCAGTTTATTTTCCTGCGCAATTATTTCATACTTTTCTCATTAAATTAAATTTTAAAATAAATTGAATAAGTTTTAAACAAATATTATCCAAGCTGAAATGTTGTATAGGAAAATAGAATTTAATTATCCAATGTCAGAAACTATAACAACTAAAATCAGGACGTTTTTATGAAATATTGAAAATTAGTTTTTTAAGTAAATTCCTGTTTTTAAATTTCTGTTCTTTTTAAAATTACCTTAATATTACAATGTTTACAATTACCTTTTAATATTACCTTTTTACAATGTTTAATATTCCTCCATGGACTTATAATATAATGATGTAGATTACAATTTTCAATTCTCAGTCTCGTCACCTCATTATTACTAGTTTATTAATGAGCAAATTGACATTCAGTCAGAATTAATCCTTCGAAATCTAACGATGATGAACGATAAAATTTTAAGATATAAATGTTTCAACTAATCAGACATCATCACAGTGAAAGTAAGAAGATAGGAGCTAAGAAGGTAGGAGAGAGGGGCGGCTATTCCCAAGTCCATACAAAATACATAAGTAGTTTTTGAAGATGGAAGTACGCCGAAACGCGTTAACTAATAATAATAAGGTGAAAGGGCTAGGAATTACTGAAAATTATACTTAGGATACATTTTAAAACTACTATTTTTCATTTGAAAAATTTAGTTATTATAAAAAAATGAATCGATGATATAAATTCGTAGAACCTATAGGTTTATAAACATTAAAAAAAATTAGTTTATTAGTTCCATTATTAGTTTTCGTATCTAACATTGGTTTAGGTTTCCATATTTTTAATTTTATCTTTTAATATTTTAGCTTTTATCACTTGACAATGAGGGTTGATCCATACTCTAGAAACGTCTAGTATATATCTTCTTTTTTTACACATTAATAATGGCAAACTGTCGACTGAATTATGCCATAAAAACTAATAATTGTATTTAGCCTTTAAAGGATGGTAAGATTTGGGGAATTAAAATGAATACAAAAATTAAAGAACTGTACAACGAGTTTAACATATTTCCGATGGTCGAAATTGGAAGATTTAGACTCCGCGGTCACAGCCAAAGAATTAATAAGGAGAGAGTTCCCAAAAGAGACTATAAGGTCACCAAGTGGAAGGAGGTTGAGAGATGACCAAGGGAGCTTATGGTTATTTGGGACCTGAGTAAGCAGGGAGTGAGACGCTGGAGACAGTAGTGGAAGGTGGTTGAGAGGTGACCAAGTGAGAGCTGGACCTGAGTAAGCAGGGAGTGAGACGCTGGAGACAGTAGTGGAAGGTGGTTGAGAGGTGACCAAGGGAGAGGTGGACCTGAGTAAGCAGGGAGTGGACGTTGGAGACAGTAGTGGAAGGAGATTGAGAGGTGACCAAGGAGAGGTGGACCTGAGTAAGCAAGGAGTGATACGCTGGAGACAGTAGTGGAAGGTGTTTGAGAGGTGACCAAGGGAGAGGTGGACCTGAGTAAGCAGGGAGTGAAACGCTGGAGACAGTAGTGGAAGGTGGTTGAGAGTTGACCAAGGGAGAGGTGGACCTGAGTAAGCAGGAAGTGAGACGCTGGAGACAGAGAGTGCTGCTGACAGAAGGGGTGGTGATCGGTTATTAAAGAAACTAAAGCCTCACCTAACACTGTAACGGATGGAGTACGGATAATATTTATTATTCCTATTTTGCTGAACTATAATTTGACATCAATTTTCCCTCAATAGTTGAAGTATACTATATCAGGCAAATCATCCTTTTAAATTTTTATAACTATAAAAGTAAAGGAGGTGGACTTTAAATAGAATTTTGGGAGATATGTAGGCCTGCTCCTCACTGACCGTAGAACTGTTTCAGGGATTAAGAAGAATTGAAATATGTAAAAAATACAGCTTCTTTAGTCCATTTATCCAAAAAAGTGCTTTTCATATTTACGCCTTTAAAACTGAGAGAATTGAGGACTTTTAGGATACTTTATTTATTTAATTTTGAGTGACCATGATAGATGCACGTTTCATAGTTCTGGGTCTCAATATAAACTGACATACTTGAAATTCACATATGAAAATTAGCTAATTATATTTGACATCTTATAAATACAAAGCAGTTTTATATGGGGAACTTTTTACCCTGTTTGATATTTCGTTTTAAAAGTTATTAAAATAATATTGAGACTTGAGAGAATCTAAGTGTTTAGAAAAACATGATTTTACGTGTTTTGTAAAAGATAAATGATTATCTTTGAAGGAATGAAAATTTAATTTAAAATTGTAAATTATACTTTGGGTAGAGATTTATTTTTTCGTGGATGCTTGTGCTAACTTCTAACCTTTAAAGGAAAACTTGTCCTTGGATCCTGACATGTTATATGGTGCATGAAATTAAACTGGATTCTGGAAAACGAGATTTTAATACGCATTACTTCCCCCGTAGAGTAAATAATTATTGTTATTAATGTTGAGAATTTTGAGGGTCAGTTTTTTTTTAAATCTATAAAGTTTTCCTCCCCAATACCATTCTCTTTATTTTCGTGTATTCCCACAAACAATATTTTCTCAGTAACAGTTTAACTGATATATATTTTTAATTGGTACCCAAATGATTTTTGAGCACTTACAATTAAAATACAAGTTACAAATTTGTCGATAACGAAAACAAAAAGATCCACTTTTTGAAACTTCAATTAAGAAATAAATTTACACATATTTTTCCACAAAAACCACTGTAATGGACCAGCCATCATTCCCAGTTGTTACTTGCACACGTCACCGGACTATGACTAAACTACTATTTACTACTGGTATTTCTCTAGTACTTCCATAAACACCTGACCAGTTACCAGAAGACTGAGCCCCGATTGACAAACCTGCATCTGTATTTACACCTTGAGCGTTTTCCCGCGATACAAAACTGGACGTGGAAGTGACACCTGGGTGCTGCGTCTACGGCAAACGGCAGGGACTCGGCAGAAACATATATGGCACCATTTCCATTTAAAAATATTTTTACCTTGCTTCCTCCATCGCGGGATATTAAGGACCGAGTCAAGGATGAAGAGGGATGGTCCGTCAGCTTCATTGCAGGACGTGAGTACCACTAGTACAGTACTGGAATATGACTCAACTGAAGTACTCACAGTACAGTGTCAGTAGGGCTTGTATGCATGTAACTACTGGGGATGATGACCTTGTAATTGAAGCGTGTCTTGTATTTATACTACACGAATAAAGTATTTTTTGCGTAAAATTGTATTTTTATTAATTCAGTGGTCTAATAATTCATATAAAATTACATAAATTTAGTTCTTAAGATCTTAAATACCACTTATTGGTCACTATTTACAGAAAAAGATCAATTATCTGTAAAACACCTGACAGAGCCTAAGACAACGTTACTAAATTTTAATTTCATCATAATCAGCTCTACTTATTGTAATTAAATCTTGATGAAATGTAAACATTAATAACGTAAATCACTGTGTAAACAGTAAGTAAATAATAATCGTGATTTATTGATTGTGAAAACCAAAATTATTTGGAAAATGTATATCGCGTGTATAACAATGTATTTTATAAAATATTATATTTGTATTTCAAATGACAAAAACGTTAGCGTCCATTTTAAATTAACACAATTTTACACAGGTAAGTACATGTATATTAATACTACCACGACATATTAAAATAAAAATTAATATGAACTTTATAAACACTCGAATACAGGATCTCACAAAAATGATGATTATTTAATCAAACGCGTTTCAACGACAAAGTCGCCATCCTCAGTGATACATGAGCTACAATAACAAAACTATAATTTGCCTACACTTCTCTTTCTCGAAGTCAAAATTACGTAAAATGTTCACTAATTTAACTTTTACAACACAAAATAATATATAAAACACTCAACAATTGGTATAAATTACAAACAATACATACTACTTAAATCACGCTATAGAAACTCTTTGTAAATGATATACATTTACTGTGTAAAAAAACATCGCAATTCTAACCTCAAAACTCATCAGGCGTACAATACCTGTCACGAAAGAAACATCAAAACATTTTAACAAATTCACTTTTCTAATATACAATTTAAAAAACAAACGCTCATAAATTGTGTAAGCTATCTCGCAACCGCTTTGTTGGTCCAATATTTTAGGAAACACCTCTTAACTTAGGGATTTACAAAGAAATCCTGCATTGGCCGGTTGGAAATGCATGGAAAGTACTGTTGTTTTCAACAAGACGGAGCCATTCAGCGAATACAACAATTGCTGTTTTTTTTATTCGAATATAATTATTTCCATTAGATTTCTGAAAGTTTGAAAACGATCCACAAAATATGCATAAGCGAAAAACAACCGTTAAGAATAATATTACAAGAATCACTTTAAAGAATGTGACAACATGAGAAAAAGAGCTCAACTATGAATTATTGTAAATGGCGGCCTATTTGACATCATCTGTGATTTTTTAAAACGTGTTAAAAAGATTTGTATTTAGTTGTTCTAAATGTTTCTAACGATTCTTTTAACTTACGTTAATTTGGAAATATCAAATTAAGTTTAAATAACTTTTAATCCCGTTGAAAACGACGAAGAAATATTATTTGGTAGTCACCCTGTAGTCAGCTTAGGTTAGGTTACATTTCCGTTGACAATAAGCAAGTTTCTATAACTCAATTAGAATCTGAAACGTAAATTCGTTTTAATATTTAACTCAACCTAATTGTAAATTGAGTAAGTAAAATATTTTACTCAATGAAACATGGCGTAGGATTACTGTACTTTATTGTGTAAGTAAATACTGCATTCAGTAAGATGTTAAATCTGCTCAATGTAACAACCAACTTTGTTAATTTATTCAGTATGAAAGCAAAGGTGAACACAAGTTATTAAGCAGAGTATTGCTATTTACTGTAGACATAACTTCACCCATGAACAGATATTGGATGTATAATAAATGTTGAGGTAGAATAAGCATTACATCAGTGTTACCAAATCTACCGTGTAATAAACTTAGGTTCGTATTTCTTGGCATGTTTTGTATCGAGGAAACCAATCACTCCTTCCCTCACGATACAATTTTGGCAAGACTTTCAAACTGGGAATTTAAAGTTCCAATATTTTTCAGTTTCTTAGACGAAGAACATTTTAAAATGCGACACATTCGATAGCTATTAGTATTTTAAATTTGGTATAACTGCTAAAACTTATAAAAAGGAATTCTATATTAATTTGTTTAAAAATAATAACATATATTATAGAACAGGGTTGTGGTAGGAAATTTTATACACTTGAGATATTTATTAATAATTAAAATTTCACTTTTTGATTTTTGAAAGAGATTAAAGGGTTGATTTAAAAAATCGATGTTACATTAGTCATAAAGATATTGGATTTGAAGCTCCTTAATCATAAAATATAAAGTTTTGTTTAGTGTCTTGCAGATGAATCACATCTTGTCCTGGTGACTTCAGTTTACTTAGACCCTAATATCAGGGGATGAATATTGAGATTATGCCTTCAACTTGATTATATCACGTGATCTTTTGGGTGTCTTAGCAAAATGGTGTCACTTTAATATCTGATCTGTAATGAATTTACTTTTGTAATGTTATACTGGATAGATGCTGGCATAATGTCAGTGTTTTCGTTTTAATAAGAACTTGAAACATTGGTGTCACTCATGTGAGTGTTTAAATGATTTCAAGTGCTCACGATCAGAGATATATTAAAAAAATGAATTTCTATTATATTAGAGAAATAAAATTATCATGAATGCAAAGTAAGTTACAGCAATGCAGAATAGTTTCTAATTAAAATCACGTGTAAGACACTATGGTTATTCAACTTGAAGTTGTCAAGGAAATTAGCAAACTATACAGAAAACCCTGAGAACTAGCCTCTGTGAAAACTCAAAGAGTTTCAAGGTGAAATACAGGAACGTCCAATCTAAAAAAAACCCAGCGAATATCAACCTATGAAATCCAAAGGCAAATAAAGCTAATTTGAAAAGATTAGCTGCATAATAGTAAAGTGGTGACGACGCTTGAAAACTCGTAGTCAGTCTTTAGACAATAACCGAACCAACCAGATGTAATAAATTATAAATCTATTATAAAATAGGTTGTGATAAGATTCAAAAATTTAAACACGTTCAAAAATCAAAGTAACGAGTGTATTTAAAAGGCAAGTTAAAGCCATAAAAGTCAAGTTTTAAATGAAAATTCAGAAATTAAATCAATAATAATTAGCGATAAGCGAAAGACATGTGTAAAGTAAATCTTAAAAGTGCTACGAACGAAACACAGCTAATTATTTGAGTAGTCATTATTATAAAACATTCATGTAAGGAAGATCCCATTACTAAAATCAAATAATACTAAAACTAAAAACAAAAATAAACTTAAAATCAAATGAAAGTCAATACACCAAATCAGATTCACAATAATTGAAATAATCTTTAAATCAACTATTTGTAACTAAAACTAGGTTTTAAAAATTCGAAACTCCTTTGGTAAAAATTAGCTGAAATAAGGATCTTACGATACCTTCCAATTAATTTTAAAGGAGCTAGAAAAATCAAACAGTGAGTCAAAATTTATGTAAATATTATATAGAAATAAAAACTGCATAGTTTTAAGTAATAAGAAAATACTTCATTATGTTAGAGTAAGTAAGAAATTATATATTAGATTATAACAAAGCTTTTAAAACAAAATGAATGTTTGTTTAATTAAAGATTATTTGGACTGTATAGAAAACGGGGCACAGTTCTTTTTAGTGCAAATCAGAATATTTTTAATAATGATCAATTCAGTAAATTCTATTAAATTAGATAAGTATCGATGTTTAAGGTTAATAAAATTGAACGAAAAGTCTAAAAATATTTTGTAAATTAAAACAAAATTATAATTTGATCAAACAAAATAATATTACACAAATTAATCTCGACTCTGCACTTATTTAAACACTGAGTCAGATAAATCCTATCACGGCCAAGCTGTAGTGATTCGGGAAATCTAATCTGGTGGACCCCCTAATATCCATAACTCTTGCAAGGTAAAAAGGCTAGTATAAAAATACTTACAACTATACCCTAATATCTCCAACACAAAGGACAAAAAGTTACCTGTAAACGATAAGGTAGATTAATTTGCTCATACAATATCGTGAACTTACTAACAGTTTCATAGCTATTTTGTTCGCATATGATATTTTCGACACCCCTATATACAGGATGTTAATAAAACCCCCCCTCCTCACCTTAACTTTTGTATGAAAATACAAAGAGCCATACCTTTTTGGGACTAAAAAAGTCACCGAAGTGTCGTTTATGATAGTTTAGAATATTGCCCCTATTCCTAAAGTAGGGAATTTTGTAGGGGTACTCAAAATTTTAAAATACATTTCTTTGTTTGTGTTAGGGTCTTCTAAAATAATATTTCGTGAGTGCAATTACATTGGACTTTTTATACCATTTAATTTGACATGTCACAAGATGCTGTTTCCCATTTGAAAAATTCAAGTATCTACAAAGTTACCCATTTTAGGGAGAGTGGGTAAATTTCAAACTATCACAAACGAAACTTCAGATGACCTATTTAACAGTCCCTAAACGGTTTGGTAATATTTAGGTTCATACAAAAGCTAATGTGAAGGTAGGAATTGCTTTATTAACAAACTGTACTGTATACACAAACTTTTTACATGAGACTAATTTAGACAAAAAATAATTGATAGGAATCAAATCAAGATTGAAAATTTCTCACACATACTACTGGATAACATTGAAAACTAACCAAATTGACTGACAGAAACTTCAATATTACAACAGCACTGAAAGCGAGAGTTTAGTTCCTTTAATATGATATTACAAATTGAGAGGAGTTCACTCTACACCTGTGTGAACACATCTATTTACATTAATTGACGAAGCTCAGAGCCTCACTATAGTGAGTACAAGCGTGACAATCCCGAAGGTCTACCTGAATGTACACATTTTTTATATAGTTTTAAATTAAATCTTCCTCTTTTATCATTTCTTGGTGGTGTTTCTTGACCAACCCTGGTTCTTTTCCGATACTGACGCTACTAGTGTATTTTAAGACAAAGTGTATTTATTTTTTCTACTTTATTATAAAAATTAATAACGATGGAAAAGTATTCCCCCTTTAAACAACAAGGAAAAAGTAGACTAGATTAAAGGTTTGCCAATACTATAACATATTACTTGTAATTCTCGACCTCTACCAAGCTTTGACTATATTCTTAAATCCCAGAATACTTTATCTTGTAATTTATTACCACGGAGCAAAAGTTATGGACTTTCTCTTGTAACACTTTTCCCGACCTATCTTTTTATGTCAATTGATAATGTATAACCTCAAAATTTATAGTTCGTGAAGTTAAAAACTTATATATATCAATACTCACACACACACATATATATTATATATATATATATATATATATATATATATATCTTACAACGGACACAACCCGTTGTAGGTCCTGGATTTTGAATTTGTAATTAATTTTATAAATTTGAATAGTCCGGACTTACCGTGGGCTAAAGCCGCATGTAGGTCACGAAAATCATGTTGACGCGGGAGGGTAGTTATCTGGCTAAGTTAAACTCTTGGACCCTGCCTGTTCGAAAAGGAATAAGGACTTGTAAAAAATACTTAAAAACTAATACGGGAAGCCAAAATCCAGAAATTAAATAAAAACAAATATCTTCAGGAAATGCATTACTCTAACCGCGGGTGTATTTACTGCAAGATTAGATAATATAAAGGCACAAAGTTACGTAAAATAGAGACTATTAAAGTATGTAAAGAAATTCAAAATTCCTCTAAATTGAAAAAGAAAAGGTTTTTCAGGCTTATCATAAGAAGGCCTAAAATAAAGGTAAAATAAGTTTTTGCGAAATTTCGTTAAATAAAAAAGTTAATGTTAATCCACTCAGTTCAAATGATAAAAAAGTATATAAAAAAGAAAGTTTTTTTAAATTCTAACCAAAACAAATTTTAGTAATAATAAACAAAATGTATAATTAAAAAGAAAAACTTGAAATTTTATTAAAGGGAAAAGATGACAGAATTCGCACCTTTACAGCAAGATAGAAAGTTAAACTTAAATTTTTATTAACTCAAAACGCTAAATAGTATGCTGATAACGTAGTTATGTAAAAAATAATCCAGTATTTAAAATATGTTTCGGGAGTAAAGGAAAGCCCAAGTTTGTAGAAAATCGTTTAACTCCCTAACCCTACAGCAAGACAACCAGAAGCAGAAAAAAAGAGAAAATCCGGCTAGTTAACACAAACCAAAAGGACATAAAGAAGTGAAAACAAAAAACCGGGAAAAACAAAAAACAAAGACTTTTCCGGGAGAAATGGCCGCGGAAAAACGTGCGCGGGTCGTGTACGCGAACCAAGAATCGTACGAACATCACTCTAGTTTGTGTGTAAAGAAGACAACGAGCTGAATTCAAAAATGTCACTCTCAATAAAATAGGGAAAACCCTGGAGGAGTTACAAAGGAAAAGGATTTTCAATGGCCAAAACTGCACGGAGAGAGATAAGAGTGGAACAGTAGAAGGGGCTGGCTGAAGATGAGTCTATATAAACGATTGCTCGGGGAAACTCGAGAGTCTTGATATTTCTTCGATGTAAGTGAACACATCGAGCTTTGATATTTCTGCGATGTAAGTGAACACATCGAGCCTTGATATTTCTGCGATGTAAGTGAACACATCGAGCCTTGATCTCGTTTTTTATAAAATACCATAGTATGCAAAAAGCTAAGTATTTTCTTAGTTAGCCTAATAATTTGTATAACAAGTGTGAACATACGTCATTGCGATATTAATTTGGAATGCAGCAATAGACACAACTATAATCTACAAGAACGTCAGTGGCAACTTAGTCATTACAAAGTTGGCCTAACTTGGATTATTCTGGAGAAGTAACATAACCTACATAGCAGCTGATACATGGAGTGATTCGTATAGCTTCCGGATAGGACTCCAGGACATCACCAGGCGACCACTTGGACATGCAACTTTAACGTCGAGAGAATAGCCGAACCGGGACTTCAGACACGACATCACCACAACCATCTTTAAAAATTCATCCAACATTCTTCCAGACAACCCTACAGGGATCAACCTTCATCAACGAGACAACTTAACCAGGACGCAGAGCATCTGTAGCCTGCCATCGCTAAACAACGCTCGCGGACTTCATATCAAACGTCGCGACGCCTGGACAGTTGTGAAAAGGTCGGTAGAAACGTAAATACGTTAGTCCCTGATTAAATTTGCCTGAAATAAATTCAAATAAATTTATTTTAAAATACTGGGTTACTTAGGATGTTAGATTAGATAAAATATTTGTATTATTAATTAAAAATTAAATTCATTAAATCGTAAATTCGAATTAAATCTTTTATTAAAATATTAATTAAATCAAATTGGGTATATAATATTAGAATAAATTATAGTTAGGTAAATAATTGGTTCTGCCTTGTAGTTTAAGAAATTATTATTAAATTGAAAGGAAAGTTATTATTTTGTATTTGTTGGAGAAAGTAAAATCCAAAAAGTTTTATTTTATGTTTGAAATAAAAAAAATAAAAAATTATTAAAATTTTATTTGTTTTATAAAAAATTTATTATTTACAAAAACACCTAGTATTCAAATATCCCAATAGTTTATGAGTTATAGATTAAGAATTGATACAGTGAAATTTCATAAAATATTTGCAAGCACAAATAAACAATTTACAAGGTTAGTTTCAGTGTACTCACTACTCAGAGGTTTACAAAAAGTAAAATCATTCACTTGTGTCCTAACTGAGCTAGAATCAAATATAAAGTACTGGAAGTATAACGTAGAAGTTTTTTTTTAGTCAGGATATTCAGAAAACTGAATATTCGACACATAGTTATTTCACCTAGGCCAAACAAAGCGAGATTGCCTATAAAACTTCCAGTAGGTGGAAATAACTTATTCTCAAACGAAAAACCGTTGAATAAATCGGTGTCCCAATAAAAAGTGGGGTCCGAAAACATCATTCAACTTAACCAAGAAAAGGTTTACCGTTGGAGAGTTGGCGCCCAACGTGGGGCCCGATTTCACTTGTGGTTAAAAAATTAACCAAAAGTAAAATTCAGTCAAAAAACTAACGTAAATTTATTTGTGCTTGAAACTGAGTATGTTAGCTTTAGAATTGTGTTTAATATTAAGCCATACTACTGCTATTTACTACGTCTGAAGTATTTCCCGGGTTCGTGTCGTATTAAGGTTCAGAGGGGGAGAGAGGAAATTAAAACATTAAAATTAATTAACCAATAAATTACATTTGTCGTGGTAAAATCGGAAAATTGGGGGGTGTAGGCCTAAAAAGATTGGAGTAAAAATAAATTAAAAATAATTTGGAGTTTTCCGACGCGACAGATCAAAACAAAATTAAATAAATAAAAACAATTAAATCAAATTAAAATAGTTTAAAAAAGCAAAAGTTAAAATGGCGGATAAGGAAATGAAAGAGTTCTTCGAACAATATAAAAAAGATAAAGAAGAAAGGGCGAAGAAAGATCTGGAAGAACTGGAAAGAAAAGAGGAAAGAAGACGGCTCAAGGATGAAAAAATCCGGGAAGAAAAGGAGGCAGGAAGGTTACAGCGAGAGAAGGAACAAAAAGAATTATACCACTTAATCTCTGGAAAGCTGGGAGACCTGGAACGAAGCCTGGAGGAAGAAAGCGTGAGGTGTAAGGAACAACAGACCAAGGTGGAAGAGAAATATGCGAAAATTGAAGGAACGATCCATTTTCTGGAAGAAACGACGAGCACCATGAACACAGTAGATGAGGGCTTCAGAACAATGGAAAGTCGGGTGCAACGCGTCGAAAAGAAAATAGGAGACGTGTTGAGTCAGGGAGGTGGTAGTAGGAGTGTAGGAATAATGATGCCGCGTTATGAGAGCGAAGCAACTAAAATTGAATTTTGGGGAAACAGTAAAGAAAGGCCTAAACAATTTTTAAGGGACATAGAAGGGTTAATGGACGAGTTGAATCCCTATTTAGAAGATAGGGAGAAGATTAAATTCATTAGACGCCATCTTAAAGGTTATGCACTCGAATGGTTTAACATAACAAACCGCGAAGAGATGAAGTATTCCGAATTTAAGGAAGCATTTTTAAATAATTACTGGTCGCTACAAAAACAAAAAGCGATCAGAAATTATATCGAAAACAATAAGTATGTAGAGAAGGGGAATGCTAGTAGAACAGAATATTTCTGTATGGTAGTAAATAAAGCTAGAGATTTAGATCCCCCCTTATCTGAAGGTTTCCTAGTATTCACAGTAATGCAACACTTTAGCGAACAAATTAGGCTAGCAAGCATAGGTAAGCCTACTGAAACGATTCAAGATGCGATAAACTTTTTAAACAATGTCGATATGATAGAGGAAAATCGGCGAGGCAGACCCCAGGACGCTCAAGATACGCAAAATAGGCAAAATTTCACACCTAGAAATAACCCCCCTATCCAAAGATCCTATGCTCAAAACCCAAATAACTCTAATCACCCAAGTTCCAATAAACCACGTCCTTTCAACTCAAATCCTAACCAGCAGAAAAAAAACTAATAAGTGAGGTTCTGCCAAAGGATGGATGTTTTCGGAATGACAGGGCTGTAGAAAAAACAATAAAACAAAAGATTAAAGTTAAAAAAGTTAAAGTGCAGGTAAATACCAAAAAGTTAGGAAATAAAAAAGTTACTCCTTGTAGTAGGATCGAACCTGAAGTAGGCGAAAAAGTCGTCGAAAAGGAGCGCGAATATCAACCTAAACAATTAGGTAGTTTAAATGTCAATATTAGAGAAGACTTGCTAGATAATAAGGACGAGCCAATTATAACTGAAAAACCCATAGAAGAAATACCCGCGATTCCAGTCGAACTTGGAACAAGTACCGGTTACCTTGAGATTGACACAGGAGCTGAAGTAAGCGTTATCCAACAGGATTACCTCGATCAATTAAAATCGGAAGATGTCAAAATCTTAGAATTACCGGTAGCGTGCCTAGAAATAATTGGGGCATTAAAAGGGAAGGTGCAAAAAATTAACAAGCAAGTCCTAATTGAAATTAAACTGTTAGATAAATGCGTAGATCTACAATTTTTGGTAGTAAAAGGTCTAAAATCTAGGATAATTATGGGATGTGACCTTTTATATAATTTACAAGCCAAAATAAACATGCAAGAAAAATTTGCAATGTTTAAAATAGGTCAGGATAATATTAAAATCCCGTTTATTGACAAAAAAGTTGCAATAACACGTTTAAAGGGAAAATGTTTTATTATTAATTCCCGATACTATAAAAACAATAAATCAATAAATTTAATTAAATCGGAGGTAATTAAATCCGACAAAATCGAGGCGATAAATACTAAACTCCAAACCAATAAGTTAAATGAAAATGAAATTAGCATAAATGAGTTAGTA
This sequence comes from Aphrophora alni, assembly GCA_963513935.1. Classification (NCBI taxonomy): domain Eukaryota; kingdom Metazoa; phylum Arthropoda; class Insecta; order Hemiptera; family Aphrophoridae; genus Aphrophora; species Aphrophora alni. The sequence continues at coordinate 9,882,130 of OY740772.1, forward strand.
AACAAAGCGGAAATCGTTAATGTACCGGAAATAGAAAAAACGGGCATCAACGATGTAATGGAAGGGAATTGTAGCATGAGTCAAGACAGGAAGCCGGACACAACAGCTAGGAATATTGATAAGGTTAGGATACAAAACGAAGAAGGGTTGGATCAAATGATACCGAAGAGGTTATCTGTTCAACGAAGGAAGGGGCAAAAATCCAAAAATTTAATCGTACCTAAGATGCTATCTAAAGAAGCCAAGGACGAAATTTCGCGTAATAGGGCATTAAAAAAGATTAATGTACCAATTAAAGTTAGGTATAGTGGTGAAAAATATCCAGTTACCAACTACGCGTCGCGACGCAGCCAAAGTAGCCGAAACTGTAAATATTCAAATAAGCGTTGTAATCCAAATCAGGCGAAGTCAAGCACTGCACTACACTGTAAATATTCCGACCACTCGATTAACAATAAAAAGTATAATAATAAACAATCACAAGAAGAATTAATATCTGTAGGAGGAACAGACACGCGTGACTACAATCAACTGTCAAAAGTGCGTGGAAAAATGTCTAAAGTCAGATTTAAAAACACTGATATTTCTGTTGTAAATAAAACTAAATTAAGTAGGAAACATGTACGGTACAAAGAGAAAGTAGGCCAAATTGGAAGTCAGCTGTGTGGACTTAGACAAGGAGTGAAGACAGATATCAAATGTAAATATTATGAATTAGTAAACACTCAATGAATGAAGATAGAAAATGACAGGAACTAAAGTAGGCTAGGATGGGACGGTTTGCAACACAGCTGAACTAAAGTCAAGGGAAGTTCAAGGTCGACGGAAGTGGAGAGAGGGAACACGGCAGACTGAGAAGACTGAAATGAAGGAAGTAGGCCTAAATAAACAACTCAACGCATCTCAATTGATTGAAAGGCCTAAGTATTTCTATCTTACATGCTAATGTGTTTGCTAGTTTTAAATTAAATAGTAATACAGATCCAGGAAGAAAACGTTCGAATATAACCTACGAACAAATCAGGTGCCTGGAATGGCCTAATACACGAGTCAGGGGTGTATAGGGGTTGCATATTAATTACCAGAAAATTAATTATGCGTAAAAGTTGTTAGGAGAATCGGAGTAGTTAGGATTCTGGAAGAAAGAAGTTTAACTAATAAACTAGGAAAAACTTAGAAAAAAAAAAAAAACTTAAACAAATAAACAATTAATTAATTAAAAAACTCTCAATTATTGTAATTGAAGCCACAAAGGCAAATAAAAAAAAAAAAAAAGGGTAATGTAAAATAAAACGTTTAAAAAACTCGGATTGTAAAAATTCGGGAAATATGAATGCAAGGAACATAACAGTAGTATAAAAATGTAATCCAGTAAAGTATTGTTAGTTAGTTATCAGGCAAATTAAAATGTGTCCCTGTATTTATATAAGTTGTGTACAGTATAAACATGTGTTTTCAGTGGAAGTGAACTCACCCAGTGAACATTTCAAAAGGAAATGTATACCATGTCATGTTGTATAAATGTAATTTCAGATTATGCAGAATAAGAAGAACAATTATATGTATAGTATGAATTGTATATATAAAAAATATGAATATGTAATCTGTAAATTGTTAGGATAGGAAGGCAGAACTAGATATAAGAATGTAATAAGATAGGAGGAAATTTGAAAGGGGAGTATTATTATATTTAGTGGTTTTCAATATCTTGGTTTTATGGCGGAGCCGATCAAACCAGATATCTTAAGAGGGGTAGCTTACAACGGACACAACCCGTTGTAGGTCCTGGATTTTGAATTTGTAATTAATTTTATAAATTTGAATAGTCCGGACTTACCGTGGGCTAAAGCCGCATGTAGGTCACGAAAATCATGTTGACGCGGGAGGGTAGTTATCTGGCTAAGTTAAACTCTTGGACCCTGCCTGTTCGAAAAGGAATAAGGACTTGTAAAAAATACTTAAAAATTAATACGGGAAGCCAAAATCCAGAAATTAAATAAAAACAAATATCTTCAGGAAATGCATTACTCTAACCGCGGGTGTATTTACTGCAAGATTAGATAATATAAAGTCACAAAGTTACGTAAAATACAGACTATTAAAGTATGTAAAGAAATTCAAAATTCCTCTAAATTGAAAAAGAAAAGGTTTTTCAGGCTTATCATAAGAAGGCCTAAAATAAAGGTAAAATAAGTTTTTGCGAAATTTCGTTAAATAAAAAAGTTAATGTTAATCCACTCAGTTCAAATGATAAAAAAGTATATAAAAAAGAAAGTTTTTTAAATTCTAACCAAAACAAATTTTAGTAATAATAAACAAAATGTATAATTAAAAAGAAAAACTTGAAATTTTATTAAAGGGAAAAGATGACAGAATTCGCACCTTTACAGCAAGATAGAAAGTTAAACTTAAATTTTTATTAACTCAAAACGCTAAATAGTATGCTGATAACGTAGTTATGTAAAAATAATCCAGTATTTAAAATATGTTTCGGGAGTAAAGGAAAGCCCAAGTTTGTAGAAAATCGTTTAACTCCCTAACCCTACAGCAAGACAACCAGAAGCAGAAAAAAAGAGAAAATCCGGCTAGTTAACACAAACCAAAAGGACATAAAGAAGTGAAAACAAAAAACCGGGAAAAACAAAAAACAAAGACTTTTCCGGGAGAAATGGCCGCGGAAAAACGTGCGCGGGTCGTGTACGCGAACCAAGAATCGTACGAACATCACTCTAGTTTGTGTGTAAAGAAGACAACGAGCTGAATTCAAAAATGTCACTCTCAATAAAATAGGGAAAACCCTGGAGGAGTTACAAAGGAAAAGGATTTTCAATGGCCAAAACTGCACGGAGAGAGATAAGAGTGGAACAGTAGAAGGGGCTGGCTGAAGATGAGTCTATATAAACGATTGCTCGGGGAAACTCGAGAGTCTTGATATTTCTTCGATGTAAGTGAACACATCGAGCTTTGATATTTCTGCGATGTAAGTGAACACATCGAGCCTTGATATTTCTGCGATGTAAGTGAACACATCGAGCCTTGATCTCGTTTTTTATAAAATACCATAGTATGCAAAAAGCTAAGTATTTTCTTAGTTAGCCTAATAATTTGTATAACAAGTGTGAACATACGTCATTGCGATATTAATTTGGAATGCAGCAATAGACACAACTATAATCTACAAGAACGTCAGTGGCAACTTAGTCATTACAAAGTTGGCCTAACTTGGATTATTCTGGAGAAGTAACATAACCTACATAGCAGCTGATACATGGAGTGATTCGTATAGCTTCCGGATAGGACTCCAGGACATCACCAGGCGACCACTTGGACATGCAACTTTAACGTCGAGAGAATAGCCGAACCGGGACTTCAGACACGACATCACCACAACCATCTTTAAAAATTCATCCAACATTCTTCCAGACAACCCTACAGGGATCAACCTTCATCAACGAGACAACTTAACCAGGACGCAGAGCATCTGTAGCCTGCCATCGCTAAACAACGCTCGCGGACTTCATATCAAACGTCGCGACGCCTGGACAGTTGTGAAAAGGTCGGTAGAAACGTAAATACGTTAGTCCCTGATTAAATTTGCCTGAAATAAATTCAAATAAATTTATTTTAAAATACTGGGTTACTTAGGATGTTAGATTAGATAAAATATTTGTATTATTAATTAAAAATTAAATTCATTAAATCGTAAATTCGAATTAAATCTTTTATTAAAATATTAATTAAATCAAATTGGGTATATAATATTAGAATAAATTATAGTTAGGTAAATAATTGGTTCTGCCTTGTAGTTTAAGAAATTATTATTAAATTGAAAGGAAAGTTATTATTTTGTATTTGTTGGAGAAAGTAAAATCCAAAAAGTTTTATTTTATGTTTGAAATAAAAAAAATAAAAAATTATTAAAATTTTATTTGTTTTATAAAAAAATTATTATTTACAAAAACACCTAGTATTCAAATATCCCAATAGTTTATGAGTTATAGATTAAGAATTGATACAGTGAAATTTCATAAAATATTTGCAAGCACAAATAAACAATTTACAAGGTTAGTTTCAGTGTACTCACTACTCAGAGGTTTACAAAAAGTAAAATCATTCACTTGTGTCCTAACTGAGCTAGAATCAAATATAAAGTACTGGAAGTATAACGTAGAAGTTTTTTTTTTAGTCAGGATATTCAGAAAACTGAATATTCGACACATAGTTATTTCACCTAGGCCAAACAAAGCGAGATTGCCTATAAAACTTCCAGTAGGTGGAAATAACTTATTCTCAAACGAAAAACCGTTGAATAAATCGGTGTCCCAATAAAAAGTGGGGTCCGAAAACATCATTCAACTTAACCAAGAAAAGGTTTACCGTTGGAATATATATGTGTGTGAGTATTGATGATCAACATCCTTACAGTTTAGTTTGTTGGTTATATTTTAAAAAGATGAAATATAAAGGATATATTTACCTTATGTATAGGGTTAAATAAGGAATAATGTAGATTTTAAGTGAAAGTTACTTTATAAATGTTTCATAGAATTCAACAAGAAATAATTGGTATCTATAGTCTTGGTTGTGTTTAAACAATTACGCAGGGATACTGTGCTTAGTTTACGACAGCCGTTATTTTGACATACAGGAAAAAATTAAAAACAGTTTCTTTGTTATTAATAGAGGTATCTTTTATTTGTTGTATTGTTTTTGTAAAGTTTCTACTTTAAATTTTTTTTACATATTCCTCATTAGCAACACCTGTATTTTCTGTTTATTTTATTTTATTTCTTATTATTTTTTAAATAATTTAAAAAAGTAATAAAAAGTTTTATTAAAATATGAACTTAATATATTATCCACATAAAAATATATAAATTTTGTATACAAAAACAAAAGTGGATATGTTGAGAAACTAATAGTTATCGGATATTTATTATAGTAAAAACATTACTTTATTTTGATGCAAAGTAAGTTGGGAAGATAATTAAGAAACACTCTGTATAATTTTCAGTTTTGTTCAAAGAGAACAAAGATACTCAGATGGGATCCTCTCTGTTAAAGATACTACAATATAGAAATATGTACTTAAATATCTAAAAATAAGTTCGTTTTTGTGTGGTTTTTAGGCAGAAAACAATCGCGCTTATTATCGTCTGAACATTAATTAACATTAATGTTCAGACATTAACGTAATTAACATTGAACATTAACGTAATTAACATTGAACATTAAGAAAACCCTCCAAATTAAAAACAACCACAAATGAAACTAAAAAAACAATTTATAAATTTAATCAACAATAACACACTAAAACCAGTTAACAAAGATTAACATGTTACAAGGCTGTAGAAATGCCCTGCAACAAGTTAACAATTATATATACCACGAAAATAAATTAACATAATTAAAAACAAAGAGTTCAGGATTGCAAAAGAGGCCATGCAATGAGTTAAAAATATAACATATAAGCAAAAACTAAATATACAACTAAACATAATACTAAAAAGCTGTAAAATGACTCTGCAACACTTGACTAGAAAAATCTTAAATTATATCATAACTTTTCAGGCGACACAATAAGGACAACGATCGAAGATCTGACATTATCCCCTATAAATCGCCTGAATAGAATATGGTAAGACAAATATACGCACACCTCCTAAAGCAACTCAGTCAATAAGAATGTGCTTAATCAAGAGTTTACCTTGATTAAACCTTGACAAGAAAGGCATTGCGGCGGATTTCCGTGTTCCAACGGAAATCAATAAGTAATAATAGAATAACTATATGAATACAGCTAACCACCACTTTCACTCGACGACTGGCACGTATGGATGGATTCCACCGAATAAGACGTTCCTTGTACCATGTCCTCTGTGGAGCAACTGCATATACAGGCTACAAATTAATATTTTGACAACTGCTCTAAAAAATAACACGATTAAAATTGTATAAGTGTGTGAACTACAGCTTCTAGTCTGAAGTGACTTGTATAAACACGCGTTGAATGAAATATTTATTGTGTAAATGTTTTTATTGAAAATTACTTTGTTTTAATTATCATTTGTTTTAGATTTAATTATTTTATTATGCCTATAAATGCAAACCAACCATACACAAATTTATCTTTTATTTCCTTTTTTATTAGCTGGAAATAAGCACCAGGCAAGTTCTAATCCTTCTTTAAATCAAAACGCTTTAATATAATTCTATATATCCTTTGTTTCTTTGCCGAAGATGCACGATATTACAATGAAGCTGATCAGCAGTTTGTAGGTATGACAAACAGATCGCTTCAAAATATGCAATTTATTTAATTACAGCTTACTACATTTTTAAAGCCTCGTTCTTAAAGCACACGGAAATAATGTTTACACGTTGCTTATTATTTTCTCAGAGTGATTATTAAAATTAATAATTAATATAAAGATTAAAAGAAAAATGAAACTCAATACATGAAACGAAACTTCACCTTTAGATGAAATATGATATAGTCTATTGAAAAAATAAAGTAATTGGGGGCGGATATTAAGTAACATAAAATGACAATAAGTTAAAAGAAGAAGGTAAAAGAAGCGTAATTCTAGAAATAAAATAATAAAGGATAAATATAATACAGAAGATATTATGAAAATAAATTGAGAACGAGAACGAAAAAATGTGTTACATGAAATATAACAAAGAGAATAGAAATATAATAAACATTGATTAAAATAAGAAAATACAAATAAATGTAATATAATGTGAAAAATAATACACATGAAAAGAAATAACGAATCGAACTAAGTAGGAAGAAATATTAATAACACATTCACTAAAATAGGAAAAGAAATGAGCAGAAACAGAATTAACATAATATATTAAAACAGATGAACAAACAAGTAAAACAAAAAGTAAAACAAACAATGAAAGAAGAATTATAACATATGGAAAACAATAAGCAATGAAGTAGGAAGAAAATTTAAAGAATGATCATTAAAAAACTTGAAATAAAACAAATAAATAATAATAACAATACCGACTTGTTACAAGAATGAATTGAGAAGAAGAAAGCGTTAGGCAAGTAATATGAAATGAACTAAATCTAAAAGAAGAAGCAGACAGGTGAAACTAATACACGAAAGAAAGTTTACAAATGAAAGAAGTAAGGAAGAAAAACATGTTGGATAAAATAAAATTTAAAAAATAATATCAGGGGAAAAAACAAAACAAAATAATAAACAAACAAAGGAAGAGTAATTGAGTAAATGATAATATGTAAATACAAGAGTTATATCCAAAAAAGGAGAACAACAAAAAAATATATCCTCATTTTACTACGTAAATCGTAATGAAAATAATAAGAACATTTATTTAATGTAATTAATTATTTTAATGTTTTTATGTTTGTTAAAATCATACACACTACTGTTACACAAACATCAATTTATCTTTTTCTGTTTCGCTTTGTAGAAGTGAAGGACAAATTGTTTTCAGTTTGTCCTAAATAAAGACACAATACATTTCAGTTTTTCTCTATGTCAATGTTTCTTTGCCAAAGATGTACCACATTGCAAAGAAGTAGGTCTGTCCAGTGCCCTCACTTGATAGACATATCTTTCAAGTTAGCAAAACCTTTGAGTATGCAATCTGTTTCACAAAAAGGTGGCCTCAGATTATTCACTTTATTGTTGTTTACTATGTTAATGAAACAAACAAGAGATAAAATGGGCGTTGAAACAAACAAAAATGGTTCAAACTTTTATATAAAAGTAGAATTTATTAAGACTTGTTTGAAAATTACACAAAGGATATGGAGACGGTAAAACAGAACATAAAGTCATGAGATTGGAGTGACTGTGATTTCTGTTTGAATAATGGAGAAGAAATTTGTTATAAGTTGTAAGTATTGTGATTCCACAAGTATACAACTTCCAAGAGTTGTGCGTGCTTTGTGTTCGTAGCAGAATAGTACTGATGTGTCATCTAGTTTATTAGTGAATTTGGGGTTCGAGGTTATACAAGTTCTTGTCACTGCGACCCAAATGGATCTTTTGTGACTACCCTACTCAAGGGCGTACCCAGGATCAAAACTGGGGGGGGGGGCAAGCCATGGTTATTCAATATACAATTGATTATTAAAATAGTTATTTCAAGAATTGTATTAAATTCCAGCAACAAAATGTATAATAAAGATTTACTTTTTGCTTCCAGGGGGGCAGCTGCCCCCCTGCCCCTCGCTTGGTACGCCCATGATCCTACTAATTATGTTTTAATCCCAACCAAGATTTAAACTTCCTAAGCATCTTAAAATGGTTCTGGGGGACATGATCGTTACCTCTGCGGTGGTGGGGAATGGAATGCTGAGGTAAGATTAGAGGTTCACACTTACACAAACAGCTGTTTCTTTATGTGTCAGGCAGAAGCGGTGTGTATCCACTGCAACCATCCCATATGTTTCAGATGGTAATTGACTGGACAGTGTTCTGACAGTTGGTCAATAATCAGCCTAATCTCCCTTCTACTGAGATCCAGTAATGTGTCATCTAACGTCATTTATTGATTTCATAACCCTTTAAAACCACAAACAGCAATTTAAAACAACATTCATAAGTTTGTTCCTACAAAGAAAATCTAAAATAATATTTATTTTGAGACAAAAGTCGTTTTAAATGTAAATTTTTTCATTATCTACAGTTGGTAATATACAAAATTAACATAGTATTCGCTATGAGAATCTGTTACCAATCAAGAAGTTGGGTCAGATCTATAATTTTGTAAGCTTCCTCAGTAATACAACACGGTACTAGACCAACCAGACACTCAATTAATTTTAAGTAAAGTCAAAGTGAAATTACATCAAAAATTATTGGTTTATTTTTTAAACAATTTCATTTGTGGTCTAATCCTAAGTTTATTCCTCTTTTTAAGTTACTTTACATTTTAGTTTCCTAACGATTTTTCGCCAAACTTTAACGACTCAAATTAAGGTAACATGTGACGATTACTTTTACCCTTCAAATATTTTCACTTATCCTGTTCCGTCGGAGATCAAAACCATTCTGTCTACAACCATACAACTTCAAACCGTCAAATGTTGTCACAATCAGATCATCCGTTATTGATAAAATGTTTGAAAAATGTTCCAGGCATGATAATGATCTAAAAATCTGTGTCTTTCTTTCAGTGTATTTGGAAAATGATCTGAGTGTAGTTCCCAATGTTTTTATTATTTTTATTATTTTTATTTCCATTTTAATCAGTCTAATATTTATTCCACTTTTAATGAAAATTAATCTGCATTAGGTTAGATACGTTGAAAAACTCGATTTACTGAAATAAATATTAAGACATTTCAAAACATTGTAAAAAACAAAAGAGAATTAAATTTAGATTCATACGTATTTATTCTATCAGGCAATATTATTTTTTTGTGTTCATTTACATAATTTATTGCATTGATATAACATTTACATGATTCTGTGGAAAATATCTAATCCTTTTTAAACTTTAAAATTATCTATCATAAAGTTCATCCGTATATTAAAAATTGCGTGATAAAATTGGTTCAGACTTGATTCCGTCGAATGTAATCCTGGAGGTCGAAATGCTAAGAATAATCTAAAAATCTCTACAAATTTTCCAACTGTGACAACATTTTCTTTCTTTGTAATTCTATAGTAAAAAGATAAAAGTTTATTTTCCCAATGTTTTTACTAGGGAGATGTTTTTGCACTCTACTCTCTTCTAGAGATATTCCAATTTCCCACGAAATGTAATAAATTTTATCTGGTTATGTAAACAGCTAAAACCATTTGCTGATACCTAAAATGATGTCTTTTCATAACGTGATAAAAACATAAAATCAATTTAAAATAACATTCATAAGTATTATTTTCCCAAGTATATTAACCATTTCAATGTTTCTTTTCCGACTTCACTTAAAATTCATTTTCTGTAACTAGGAAACAACTAGTTTGATTTTTTTTATTCCACAATTGGCAAACACTAAAACAAACACAAACTTTGTAATTGGAATCTGTTACAAATCAAAACTAATTATTAAACAATGTTGGGTCAACACCACACCATTTTGAGCCAATTCGGAATTGTAACAGGACCAATGGAGAAAGCTTGCCATAAGACCAACAAATGACTCAATTACATCTTAATTTCTTAAGTAAAACTGCAGTCAAATTATTTTAACAGTGTTGCTTTACTTTTCATTTTTGTTTAATTAGGACGTAACTAAATAAGAAAACTCGATTGATAAAATCAAATTCAGCAATTTAAAAATAAATAGATTCATTACTAGAGATTGTCATAAATTTGTGACTTGTCCATATTTTTTATTCACGCCTAAAGATATTTTAAGTTTTATAGTTTAAATCGACGCCAAAAGTCAAATTTTTGACATCCCCAGACAATATATTTCAATCTCCTTATAAGTTTATCCCTAATCCCTACACTCATCCGTTCGAAATTAAACCATACAGTCTACAATCTCACAGCTTTAAATCGTATAACGTTTTTACAATAGCATCATCTGTACTTAAGATAATGTTTAAAAAGTCACAGCATTGAAATAATCTAAAAGTGTTCCTATAGTATAAAAACGCCAAAAACAATAGAAAAAACTATACCAGCGTTTTCTAAACTCTAAACGATATTTTCCGCCCTCCCTGTTTGCAAATTAAAATGAACTGAGTTTAGTTGCCAACGTTTTATTAAGCAGTATTGATGTTTCCATCCTAATCTCTCTAGAGATACTCCTATCTTTTCCAAATTGAATGCAAACTAATCTATTTCAGATTGGTTACACTGTAAACTCCATTTACTGATTTCTAAATAAAGATGTTTCAAAACAAGCTGTAAAAGAATTTAAAAACTAAAATCATACGACTATTCAAACAATAAAACAAACTGCATTAAATCTTTTGCGTGTTTACTTAAAATTCTTTTACAGCACTCGGACAAGAGCGATTTGATTTAATAGTTTTTCATTTTCCACAGTTGGTACGAAATAAACACTGTCTGGTTGTTTTAAATCAAACTTTAAAAAGAGAAACTAATGAGCAAAGTTTATTCTACGTTTGCATGTCTGGCAGCACGATAACATCGAGAATTTGAAGGGTATTGCACGAACTTATGTCTGGTTGATTGTGGATTGTTATAATTACGACTAAATTTAACAGAGTTACGATATTTGTTGTTAAATTAGAGAAAGCATTATTAGAGATAGAAAACTTTATCAAACACAACCTGCGGTATAGTAACTTAAATAAAATCGTGTATTTGTAGTGAGGACATCAAAGTTTTCTCGGAACAAGTAATTATTTATATTAAGTTTTACATCCTTGAAATCGATTTTAGGGGGTACAATGTAACGTTACAGTAGGACGTCCTCACCCTTGGGTTGTTGTTGCAAGACGAAAACATCTATATTATCACCCCTTAAAATATAAAAGAAAGCATAAAATAGAGAATCCACAGCCCTAGAATACTCTAATAGGACCAAATTCGGAAGAGAACAAGAAAGATTTAATAGGAAATATGAAGGAGAGGGATTTAACCCAAGACTACATGAAGTAAGGTGTATATCCTGGTGATTATGACATCTGTACATACTATATGTGTGATTCTGTATTGAAATCACAGTTTAACCGAACGTGTTTAGTTCTACACGGATTATCAGAAGACTTGTTTAACATTACAAACAAATTATGTACAGTCATGTTAAAACTCAAATTAAAACGGGAACTCAAATTAAATGCTTAAATTTCTTAAAGGAAACACAAACCCAAAACATAAATTTACTTAAATGAAAGTATTTACTGAAATGAATGCCACTAAAAGAAATCAAAATATCTACATTCAGTCAATTAAAATAGGAATTCAAAATGTAAGGAAATCAACACAAAGATGAGTAGCAGCTCGATAGGTATAAAATCAACAAGTTAATTGTTCATAGTGGCCACAAGGTCATGACAGTGCAGTACGGCAGGTAGGACAATCAGCAGATAAGTTTTGTACTACAAGGTTTGTACGTTATTTTTTAAATGTTGTTTTAACTTTTAATTTCTAGCATATATGTTGAATAGAGAAAGGGAAATATAGATAGATATATAGATAGAGATAGATGAAAAATCTATGTCTTGTTTTTGCCGATATTTCAGTTGTGGACAGATTTTAATTAAATTTGCTAAATAAATTTGGTATTTTTCGTTTCTTGCCTTAGGAGAGGATTTTTTTTTCATTACAGATTCTGTCATAAATTGTAGCCAATTGTTTCAACCTTGGTGATTAATAAAAAGGTTCAAGCTTGTACAATCTTAGGGTTTATTTTTATTGTTTGTTTTTGTGTATTTTGACGATATCCAGGTAGTATTTAAAAAAATCGATAAATTAAAATTTGGGGGTAGGTGCCATAAGATAACAATAATTATCAAATTGTGGTCAAATTATGGATTTGTTCAAATTGACGGATGTATGGAACATTTTACAAACTTGACACTTTATACTTATGTTACATAGATATATGAAAAGAATCCCTCGAGTTTAATTTTGATTAGATCAATCAAAACAAAATGGCGGAATAATTAATAGAACATTAATCTTATGGATAGAACCACTTCCTCACATATCCAATGCAATTAAAGTGTGCTTTCCCATCTGTTGAATCTTGATCAGCTGTTTAGTTAACGCACAACAATGAAACAATTTGATAGTTGTGTTCAATCAGTTTATGTGTGATATCATGAATTTTTCATTGGAACAAAAAGTGAAATGTTGTTCTTTGGCCATTGCTTTTGAAAATGAAGCGATAATGTGTTTTCGAAGAACCTATCCAAATTCGGTTCTTCCATCAAGAAAATCTATTCATAAATGGAAAACTATGCTATAATAAACTGGATCAGTTTCACAGAAATACCATAGGATTTATCGTCTTGCCTGTGTAGAAGGGTTGCGACTTACATACAGAGGGGTGAAATTTTCATATAGAAAAGTTTTGAACGAGATCCTAACTTCGTGGTGGTATTTATAATTTTTACGACCAAAGTTGGCAATTTTCGAAAAAAATTGAGAGCATTGTAATTTAATGAGAAGTGGTCGTAGAGTAAATTTTTTTTTAAATTGCCAGTTTTTTACCTACTTTCTAGTAAACATATGCAAGAATCTATTTGTCAATGTAAGTGTTCTTTTTTTTAATAAACAAAATTTGTCATTTTTCCGGTAAATCGGGGCCGGATCTGTACAACGACGTCACCCGTTTATGAAATTTCAACATTCAGCTGAAAATTTGTTTATTGGATTGAGATTGATATTTAAATAATTTTTTATGAAAATTAGGTTAGGTTAAAAATAAACCATTTTTTATTATTAAAAAAAAGCATTTTACCTTCATAAAGAAATTCTTGCATATGTTCACTATACAGTAGATAAAAAACTGATTACTCTAATCTCATTAAATTACAATGGTTTCAATTTTTTTCGAAAATTGTCAACTGTGGTAGTAAAATTGTTTTTTGTTTCAAATTTGACCACAGAATTCTAAAGTAAATATACATATTTTGTTCATTTTTTGTGAATATCTGATAATTTTTACGCCATTTGTTGCATTATTAGTGGTGAAAAATCCATAAATTAGAATTTTTTGATGGTAGGAAGTACTCTTAATGTTACTAAACCCTACAATTTATATAGTCTCTTCATTTCCGAGTTATATATATAGTTTCTACGAGCCATGGAGCCGGAGAAAATTAAAAAATAGTGAAGCATCAAAATGGGTCAAAAATGTATTTTTATGCACTTTTCTAGCGAAGTCCGATTTTGCTATTTTTTTCGGTTTCCTTCTCAGTTGCATATATAAAAAGAAACAAAATCAACTTCCCAGTTACATCACTTATATATTCTAATTTCTCTCTACTATATATATTTAAAGCAGGTTTAAGAGAAAGCAGCTTTCAAAATACCAATACAAAACTGATTCCACAGCCTTCTCCAACAATTTGTTTAAACATATTTGTTGCCTCTTGAGATGCAACGTCGTCTAGAGCGTTCATCGTTTTCCAAGTCCTGATATCGTATCATTGTAACGTCTGTCTCACTTATTTACACGTGCACGAGACATGCTGTCTTTCCCGTAAGCTTCAGTAAACGTTTTAAAAAATGCGTTGTTATTTCGTTCAATTTTTCTAAAAATAACAAAGGAACAGTTTGCACAACAATTGAGTTTGGCATAACCATCAGGAACTCGCTCATAATATGATTGTGGCAAGACCGAAGGATATAGCTGGATAAACACCTTGAGTTCGATCCCTCTCATTTGTCTTCCCTATCATGGATCAACTCTTGTTATCTGTGATATTTTCTTTTTCTTTTACAGGGATGAAAATCGAGAGGAAAACAAGGAAAAAGTATACTTGCGACAGAACTCTACTAAACAATGACTAACGGCCGAGAGTTAATGTTTGTCATAGAGATTCAGACATGTCCAAGTCTTAAAAAAAAAGCGCAAAATAAGTTCTCACTTACCTGAAAAATAGAAACACAGCCGGCTTATTTAATACACACGTCTTGTTAAAAAATTTTGTTCTGCAACGTTGAGGGGAAAAACGTATTTAAAAAAATCTACTTTTCATGAGTTGTTATTAGTGTTTAAGCTATGTTGATGGAGAGGTACAAATATATACTTTAAAACTTTATACATTTTCCATTTATAACTAAATAAAACACAGTAATTATACAAACTCTAATGTAAAAGTTTATTACAGGATATCCTTCTATATGTAACAAAGCTTAAAATAAATTAAATTTGTTTACTGGTTTTGCGAAGTATAAACTAACTATTGTTATTGTAGGGGATTTAACAATTATTGCTTAACATTCCCTTTGTTTGGCTTGGAATATTCATTACAGGGTTGAATACACGGAAGTGGTTTAATTTGAAATTTAGGGTTTGGAGCACGCCTAAACTTCCTGTGTAAACAATAGGGAATTACAAGAGTTACAACAAATAGTTGTATTGTTAAGGAGGATGGGAAAATCGTTTAGTGAAAACAATTTTAATCCAATAATTGGTTTTATATAAATATGTAATATTGATTCTATCTACTTTGAATCTTCCTGTTTACGTTGTGGTTGAGATAAGCTGTGAATAAGCTAAGAGTAACAAATAGGTGCAATGCAGGGCTAAATATAATCTGAAAAAAATAGGGAGGGAAACAAAGTTAACAGTTTATAAAACATTCATACGAATATTGGAAATGTATAAAAGCGAGACATAAGTATTAAATAAGAGATATGAGACTAAAATAGGGATATAGAAGAGACAGGTGAAACAAATTAGGGCCTCTAAAGAATTTTAAAAAAATCTCATAAAAATCTCTAGAGTCGATTTTGTGTTTTTTTCCTCTTACAAGAGCTACCTTCAAGCTGTGAGTTATAGAAAAAATGGTAAAGAAAAAAACCTACTGACATGACATAATGGCTAAAATATGTCCACATGCCAAATTTGTTTCAAATTTGTCCTTGCGTTCTGGTAGTTGGGCACGGCACAGACGACAGACAGATTTAAGAACAATTAATTACGTATATGTGAAAATGTACAATACGAAAAATCACTCATATATTGATTGATATAGAGGGTGTTCCTTGAGGAAGTCGCTATTTTCGAATATTTTTGAATTAATATACCGTACATGGAATACTACAAATTTGACACTGTACAGTTATGTTACTTAGTTATTTAAAAAAAATACCCCCGAGTTTCATAATTGTATGGTCAAGCAAAAAAAAAAAAAAAAAAAAAAAAAAAAATGCAGAATAACAAACAGAAATAAAACTTCTGGATAGAAACACTTTCTCCCACAATGCAATACAATTAAAGTGTGCATTGCCATCTGTTGATTCTCGATCAGCTGTTGTTTTGTTAACACACAACAACGAAACAATTTGGTAGTTGTGTTCTATCAGTTTATGTGTGATATTTATTTATGAAAACAATGAATTTTTCAGTTAACAAAAGTGAAATGTTGGTCTTGGTCTATTGCTTTTGAAAATGAATACGAAGCGATAAAATTTTGACAAAGAATCTAACCAAATCTGGTTCCTCCATATCAAGGAAATTAATTCATAAATGGTAAATTGGATCAGTTTCAAAGAAATACCATAGATTTTCTATCAGAAAATGAAGAGCTTTCATCTGTTACTATAATGATATCTACAAATAGACTAAATTTACTTAGAAAAGTTTCATTTGTTACTGGGATTACAAAGTTGTCAGTTCTATGGTATCCCAAGAAGGATAAAATTATTTTTTTAAAACACATTTAGTTTACGGTCTGGTGAAAAATTACTCAGACAGAGAAGTGAATATTGTTCGAAAGTAATTGAAACGTTTGACTAAGATGGCAAGTGGTAAGAAATAATTGTGTTCTAAGATGAAGCTACATTTTACCGAATAGGATCTGTAAACAGATGTAATTGATATTTTTATAACACAGAAGATCCACATATCTTACACGAATAGGGCTTGAAATCAAAGCATATAACTAATTGGACTGCCGTCACCAATGATGTTGTTTTATCCCATCAGACAATAACTGTAGACCTATCAATATTAACTGATCACGTAGTTTATCATTTTATTCAGCTCTAGTTGAGGGAAGTTTTTTTCTAACAAGATGGAATTCCTTCTCATTATTCTAATTCGGCCTAAGTAGTCTTAGATCGAAATCTTCCAGGCTGATGGATAAGTCATGACAGCAACTTCATGACTTGCTTTCAAGATCCCTAGAATTGACTCCTTGAGATTTTTCTTAAGGGCTTTTTGAAAGTTCATTCTATCACTATACCAACCGATGAGGTTGATTGAATAGGAATTATTGTTGATAGTTCGACTAGTGCTTGACTCTTTTTTTGATTTGTTGCTATCACTACATAGCTATTGATGAATAGTAATTCGAATAAAGATCAAATTTGAATCATTATTAATTTATCACTGTTATTTTTCTTTACTTTTCTTTATTAGGTTTTAGACATTTTCATGTTATCTGGAAATCAACAATTTAATTTTTATGCAAATACATTCATTTTTGTGTAAACGTACCTGAGTCTTCGTTCAGAAACACAGAAACTATGCCGCGGCCACCCCAGTATAAAGTCCGTATGACATTTGACGAAGAGTTAACCTCTGATAGATTTTATATTGTTTTTTGTGTCGTGTTATCGTGTGTGATCAGTGTCGTTATGTATTTTATTTAAGTGTTAAGCCTACACCTGACGAAGCCGGCTGTGAACGGCGAAACAGCGCTGTAGTGTTTCTACAACAAAAAAAGAATTGCTCTGACAACTAAAAAAGGTAACTAATATTATATATATATATCAGCAATTCGTAAAAAGCGAATAAACTTTAAAGTTTTACAAAAGATTATAAAGAATATAATATTATTTTGTAATTCCATCATTTTTTATTTGAAAATAAGGAATGAATCTCGACGGTATTTAATTGAATCTATCTATATAACGTAACTTCAAAGTGTCAAGTTTGTATAGTGTTTCGGTATGTTAATACAAAAATAGCAACCACTCCGAAGGACACCCTGTATTTAAAGCAAAACTGGCGAGTTTTCTATAGTTGTGGTCTCTGTGTAGAAACATTATGCAATGAAAACACAAACAATAAGAAATATAAGCGATGTATTAAAATATTATATAAGCGAAAAATCCTATTACAGTATCGACTTGTCTGTTATAGACATGTGTTCGACACACACACACTTTCTCTCCTCCTCCATATTTCACTCATCCTTTCGACTGCATTGTATTGTTTATTATGTATATTTTAAATATTGTTATTATATATGATTTTCCTTTCTAGCCTTGGGAGAGGGTTCTTTGAAACCACTACAGATTCTGACTCTATATATTTTTACTAAATTTTTACCGAAATGTTTCAAACCTGATGATTAAAAAAGGTTTCAAGCAATTAGAATATTAAGATTTATTTTTTTAAAAGACAAAATAACCTTCAGTTATCATCGCTTCATAAAAAAGGAAGAACAGATTTTAAAATAAAAACTCCAAATTCTCTTATAGCGGTTAGGGTCGGAAAAGAAGTAGGTAAAGAGAAAACTGTTATGAAAAATAAAAAGATGAATCCAATCCAAGATTACATGTGAAAGATCTGTAGAGCCACCGGGATTGCTTCTACTTGGAAGATGTACAAACTTCTGTTGTTATTCAACGAAACCTTGTAACATTTTATACTTGCATCATTATATTTGTATTACTTTCAGCCTATTGTCAGACTTTAACGTAGACATCAATAATACGTATACAAAACCTTACAATGTTTATTCAATGAGAAACCATAGGTGGATGGTGTGTGACAAGTATTGTGTTGTAGGAGAAGTGGGGAGCTTGGTTTGATTAAAGTTTGGAGGAAATTTATGGTTTAACTTGGTGACGTCATCATCGATGAAATAAAATTGTCTTTCAAAGTCTTCAATAACGTGAGTCACGTGACTGATGACAGATTACCTTAATTTTATTGTAGAGAAAGTATTTTGGAGTTAAACGATTATCGGTTTATCGGTTTACAGTTACAGCTTTCCTTTCATTTACTTCACCCTACACTTACAATAAATGGAGTTATACTGTATATTGTAATGTTTTCAAAACCCTCTGTCTCTGTTCCTGACAATACTATTATATTTCATTATCATTACATTTGTTACGTTATTTTCTAGTTACGTGCCAAAAGTTTGATTGGTAGGATTTCAAATCGTTTTATTTTTTAACGCTTTGATTTCAGTCTGCGTGACTTTACGCGTCTAAAATTATTCTAAAATTTTCTTTACTCCTCACTAAGATTCGGTTTTTACCAAAATTGCATTGCGTTGATGCTTCTACCAGCGTTGTTTAAGCCTACTCGTGTATTTCAAAACCATTACAATTATTTTTTAAATGTAGATATTTATTTTATAAGAATAAAATTTTTTCAACTTTTAAAAATGGGTAAATAAAATTTGTAAATTATTTTATTTGCGTATATTGAAAGAAGAGATAAAAACCCACAATTTGCAACAAATAACATTAAATTTAAAGTGGGATAGAGACATCAACATGTTCATATAATCACGTTTTGAAGTTATGGCTTGTTATACTCAATATTCTTAAAATTCTTAAAACATTTTATTATTTTACTTTTTTCAAAAACTTACTTTATTTTTATTAAAATTTTAAGCGTGATTACTTAAGTTTTCAAAAATTATATTTTTATTATTCGATTCTTCAAAATTATCGGACGTTTTTATGTTCAGTTTTAATTTGTTTAAACTTGTATCTATTTTAAATTTCATTTCGGTTAAATGTCTTTTCGGCTACAGAAGTGAGTTCGCTATGTTTCGATTTGCCAACCTGTAGATAAGTTATTAATGAAGTATTAAAGATTTAAATGGATTTCTGGTCACTTTTTATTATTCATTGGTCTCTCCCGAGGGTGATTCGCCGTTTACTTATTCCTTCAGATTATCACATCTTTATTTATTTATTCTGTTCTTCGTAACTGAGATTTTTCACTCTTTGGTTGTAGTTTAACAAAGTTCGCCAAAGTTAATAAATGGACTTTGAACTCCATCTATTGTTGATATCGATGACACATTAACACATTAGTAATTTAAAAAACATAAAGTAAAATGACAAAAATTTAAGTTTACACTTTTAATAACCATAGAGATGGGACCTTAACAACACAGGAGGACAACATGTTACAGAGGTGGATATAAGTTAAGGATATGACGGAATGAGCAATTAGAGAGGTTGTACACAGAGCTCAAAAAAGTATTGGAGATTAAAACATCATTAAGAAGGTAAAATTCTTACTCACAAACAGTGCTAGAAGAGAGTAGGTTAGGTTGTTAAAAAGAGAGGGGAAGAGATGTTTGGATAAGACCAGAAATATTATAGTCTGAAGACAGAGACGAGTGGCTAAAAAGAGTTTTAGAGCCTAGAAGACTGTAGGTAGTATATGTCTATCATATGTTGAGTAGTGAATGTATGAGGAGAGGTATCATGCAGTAGGTAACTATATTATATGTATTAACTTTGATTTACATTTCACCGTACTTACTCTTTACAAAGTAATGAAATCCCCGAGACAGACTGTTTCGCCAGAACCTGTAAACAAATACATTAATAACAATTTGTAAATAATTGGAATTTGTTTTTCTTGTCTTGATGAAACTTTATTAGCTCCTACTAAACTAGAGATGATTATATGAAATGTAGATTAGCTTTGACATCGTACACAGCAACTCTCAGATTTATGTTTTCACCAATATACATATTGTTACTATATAAAGTAGAAAATGTTAATTTTATTGTAATTAAAAAGTCATGCTACAATTTATTTAGCAGCAATTTTTAATTGGATCATAAATTTTCTCATTTGTACAATTCTATAAATAAATAACGACTATTTTGTGAAACATCATTTTTCAATTTTGTTTTTATATTATTTTAAAACATTTTTTATGGCTTGAAACGATTTGGAACAAATAAGTTTAGGTTTTAGTTTTAATTGAACACTGATAAAAATCTGTTAAATTTACAATCTATTGAATAGTTTAACGAATTCGAAAATTATCAATTATGTTTTTTTCGATTTTTTAATAAAATTAAATGGTGCAAATTTTAAAATGATTTTGAATTTGATGCACTCTACTCAAGGGTTTGAACTCCGATTGACCCCTATCTATGCCCTAGTTACGTTAGTTTCTCATTGTTAATGGTATAACTGGCATAAGTTTATTTGTAAATCAATATTTACGACAGTTTTATTTTTTGTGTTTGTATTATAACTAATGTCTTATAAAAGACTTATAAAAGTCTGTAATTAATATTACAATAATAACTTACCTTATACAAAATTTAATTATTAGTCAAAGACTAGTAATTCATAAATCTAATTTAAGACGAGTTAGCTATAATTTCGTTATTCAAAACGTAATTATTGAGCTTTGTTATCGTCCCTGTTGTGTAGTTAAAGGGTAATCGATGCCGTCACCAAAAAGGAATGAAATTAGCATCCAAAGTGACCCAAGGTTCCCTTAGTATTTATTGCTAACTTTAATCTGATTTACTTAATGTGTAAATAATTTGTGGATACGAGGTCAAGTCAATTCAATAAATTGCTTTACATTATTAACTCACCAATATACACAAAACTAAAGTGTAAAAACACACGCAAACTCAATGCTAAATATTGAATGTAACAGCAGATATTTCTTGTTGAAACTACAGGAAATTAAACATTCTTAAAGGATTAAATAAAGCAATAAAGCTAAAGTTTCAAAAATATTTAATAATATAAATGAGCTACAATTGTTTCGCCTTGCGTCATCAACGAGCAACAGTTTAGTTTTATTGCTTTATTTAATCCTTTAAATGCTAAATGTTTGAGTTAACACAGAACTTCGTTCAGCTAGGTCAATACTGATGTCTTAAAAACTAAAACAGAAATAATTAATTTGGAAAAGTAGTAAAAAAGTGGTTAAAAGTTCGAGAAATCGAAGTACAAACTATAAGAGAGAACACTGTACAAAATGTATTATATATCCACACTCAGAAACAAATACTAAACAAAACAAAAGTAGTAGTTGTAATTTAAGAAAATGGCAACTCAGGAGTTATCTGTTATAGAACTAATGAATCGTAGATACTTTTTATGAAGGTCTAACAACTTAAATAAAATGTTAGTAAATGTTGTTTTGTTGTCTAACCTGCGAAATAAACTGTCATATTTGAGCGAAAAAGTTACAAGTTTAACCAATGAACAAACGTAACAGTTAAAAACCTACACAGGATAGAAGCAATACAATTAACATCTGTGTGTTTTAATATATAAACTGAAAAATGGTACAGCTAATGACATAAGCATTCACTGTGTGGCTCTTGGTGGTAACAGGTTTACTCTGTTTGTTCATTTGCTAACATTCCGTATAAAAGAACTAGTTGGTGGACTATATATTTACCAACATAAAGACCTCGATTTACTTAGGTTTCATAAAACCAGTTTCGCTTGGGTGTCTTAATGTTTCCAACAAACCGAACATTTATGACTTTTTTTGGTTTTTAATGAATTAAAAATGAAAGTTAAAAAAAAAATAAATAAATAAACCAGGTTTATTTTCTGGAGGGATAAATCTACCAAACTTAGACTTTAGCTTTCGAGTTGCACAATATGCATTACACACAAGGGGTTTTAAAGCCCTAACCTATATTTTCTAATCTAATCTACATTAGGACATTAACGCTATTGTTTTCAGAAATATTAAAATATTACTGAGGCAAAAATTTCCTTACTGAAACATAAGTGACGCACATTTAAATTACAAACTGAATTTATCTCCTTCAATAACAATAGTTGTAGCAAATAATATGTTACATACGTGTTTAAGAAAATTATTTTTTATTTTCATAAATCCAATTTAGTTATCTACTTTGTTGCATGGTAACCTTAACTGAGGCTAGAATCGTAAATGTTTTATCCATTATGTTTTCATAAAAAAAATTTAAAAAATGTAAAAACAAATTAAAATTGTAAATTTACAAATGAGTAGAAATTTTAATGAGTATTAAATAAGAATCTAATCTCATTTTGGTAGTGATGTGCCTCGTAGTAGGATGGATATGAACTTAATTTTTTAAACAAGTAAACAACAAACAACAGAAAAATCCAATAAAATTTTGCATCACAATTATATTTCAATGCCTATTCATTGTCTATATGACACAGTAAAGCACCAATTATATTTATTTATTTAACTAGGTCAAGTTTTAACCCTTGACAACATACACAAGAAGACCACCGCACTTGTACATCAAGGCACATTATGTTTGTATTTATCTTTCATATTTTTTTTTCATCAGCTCTCTTATATTTTGCATTGACGACATATATATTTGACAAAGAATAAACAAAGCGACAGTGCAATTTATTGTACAGCCAGTTTTAAAAGAGTCATTATTCTCATGTAAAGTAGCGAAACAATTGACCTATATGAAAGAATACAGTAAACATATGAGACATATTAGTAACAAAGTGAATTTACTGTTTAAGCACATAATGGGGAAACCACTTTAGAACACAGATGGAGATCAACTCTATTAATAATATTTGATTTTTGAATGGAGGTTAAACTAAGGTAAAGTTACTAACCATACCAATTAATTAAGGTGTTCTTACTTTTGTGGTCATGAGACTTTGGGTGTCTTTCCACGAAATGAATCAATTGTGGAATATAATTTTCTCTTTATAGAACCCAATTGGAATTCATCCCAGATCTTCTCACTAGTCAAATACAAACTTTATATTAGGAATTAGGGAGATAATTAGTTCGAAAAATAATCTCAAGTTCTTTTGAATAAATCAGAATGACAACAATTATTATTGTGACAGAGCTGGAAAACTGATGGAATACCTTACCTTGCTATTGAGGTGAACGTGGAGCCTTTGAGTGGGTAGAAAGGTTCAGTGGAGACCGCCGGTAGGAATGGACGATAACCATAACCAGACGTACTTGACGAAAGAGAGAGAGAGAGAGAGAGAGAGAGAGAGAGAGAGAGAGAGAGAGAGAGAGAGAGAGAGAGAGAGAGAGAGAGAGAGAGAGAGAGAGAGAGAGAGAGAGAGAGAGAGAGAGAGAGAGAGAGAGAGAGAGAGAGAGAGAGAGAGAACTCTAAGGTGAATTAGATAATAAGAAGAGATACACGAGAACTGCTAAAAGACTGAGCAAACTTTATATAGAGAAACACTTATGATTGCCCAAAATTAAATGAGTAAAGTAGAATCAGGTTTATCTGACAGAATAGTTGGAATAAATCTGGATTATTAATTATAAAGTAACATTTGATTGAACCGTTTAAAGGTGAATAGGGGAGACGCATTTTATAATCATACTAAAGAAAAATTTAGTAATTGAAGACTGGACTATTGTTGTATAATTGAAATAGAAGAACCCCGGCGGGAATCTCGTTTGATTCCAAACAAGTTGTATAGAGGGTAGAATCTACTTTTGATTTTTAAGCAATGTTCATAACAAATCTTTCTTTTCAGTATTTTTTATTTAAGGAGATTAAGTTTTGGGAACACGATTTCATGTGAAATTGAGTTAAAATATTGTTGAAATGAGAGGGATTGGCTGGTTTGGGAGAATTATACAAGAGATAAAAGGAGATTATAAGATATTGGAATAATCATTAGGTTTACAAAGTACAATGATGTATGATTACATCTCCCAGTCAGTCATTCCAGGCAAAGTCAAGGCTTAAAATATAACGTGATAAACAATCTGTCCGAAACAATGCGAAATATAATCTGTTAAATACAGTATACATTTATCAATACTGCTAGAGTGAAACGCTTGATTCATAAAAATTAATATCACCCATAACAATTTTAGGAAATTCTGAAATCTAGTAGAACGAAGAGAAGAGAGAGAGGGAAATGGAGAATTCAGGACTCCATTATTAAATAGTCATAAAAAAGTCTAAATTAAAAATAATGTAACAAGTGTAAATTTAATAAAATCAAAAGTTTTTAAACGGAGCAAACATTACAGATTGTGGTGTTAGTACCATAAATGATATCCCATTTAATAAAAACTACCGAAGTAAGTAATTAATAATAATTTGTCATATACAACCGTAATTATTTATCAGAAAACGCTCATAAATAAGTAACATTTTAAACTTAATTAGGTTAAATTATAATATTCAGAACATAAATATAGTAGTTTTGTTTTTTTCCCTGTTTTATAGTTAAAGAGAAATCAAAGCTGTCACCAAAAGGGACTGAAATTAGTATCGAAAGTAACCCAAGATTTCCTAATTAATTTTATTGCTGAGTTTCATCGGGTTTGTTTAATTTGTAAATAATTTGTGGATACCAAGTCAGCTCAACTTTGATATTTGTTGTTAGAATTTGTTCTCATAAGTGTACAAAAAAAGGACGCGAAAACATTCTCTCACATCTATACACAAAAATGGTATTTGTCCTTAACTCGTTTAACGTAGCAGGCGAAATCATTGGTCGGCTAGAATAATAAAAAAATGGAAGTTACAAAATAAAAAAAATGTGTTTTATTATTTTTCCTTTAAACATGGAATTCCACCAAGAACCTTCGGTCTCAATATTAATGACAATTTTTTATTTTGTTACACTAAGTCTTGTGTTTGTACATATCAGAAAACTTTGGTTTGTAACATATCACAAAATATCTCACACACGCAAACATAAAACTAAAGTATTAAATTAATAAAATCATTTAATGCCATTTAAAAAAAATCCAATTTGGCAGTTATTTGTCCAAAAAATGATCTGTGATCACCGATAAAAAAGGTAAGAATATTAAAGTCGACCATTGATAACGTCGCTGTATTGGATTGTTTACATGTAATTATTTTGAAAATTGCTGATAAAATAAAACCCTGTGCTAATGTATTTTAAATTACAAGACAAGTTTTTCTGTCTGGGATCTTAGTCTAACCTCGGGTGAAAGTTTCATCTTTCAGTTAGTTTACTTATTATTGGAAATCGATTATAAAACACTTAACCTTATAGAAGTATCTAAGGTCTTGCCAATATCCTATGTAACAAAATAAATCAATTACAACCATGCATGAAATCTATATCTCTTCATATTAAATGAATATATAATTAAATATATGCTCAAGTTTCAAAAGAAGGACGATGGAAGGATATAGTGTACAACGCCAAAATCAATACAAGATATTTTATGCTCTGTGATCCTGTTAAACGACAAATTGAACGAAATTGTAGAGCCGATTTTTAGAAATTAGATTTATTATAACAGCTCCTTGGATGTTTTCCCGTTTCTTTTACATGTAACTAAATATACAAATATTTGAAGAGATGACCAAACCTAACCTAACCTAACCTAACCTATAAGTTGTATTTGGGTCCTTAGAGGCTTGTTCGTAATTGTTAGAGCAGGGTATTAACGGTAAAAAAACAATGAAATCTGCATTGAGGAAATCACACACTTTCTCAAAATTGACAATCAAAACAAAGAAATCACTCATCATGTAAGATTAATATGTTTCAGGAAATGTAGAGTATTAGAGATTTGTATTGTTGTGGCAAATGTGTAGAAAAATATTTCAAAATGAAAAGACAAACATAAGAAAATTATTCCACGCGAAGAAGAATGATAAACAAAATCCAGTTATGGACTTATCGTTGTAGACTATTGTTTGCCTCTCTTACAATCTCCCTAACTTTCTTTTCTTCCTATCTCTCTTCTATTGTTATCAGTAATAGATTTCATTGTATTTTGAACATGTAATTCTAGCCTTCAAGATTGTACACCAGCCTCTTAACAGTGAACCATGCATGGGGACTAAGTATAATATGCAACATAAAGATTGTCTATGTGTTGTGGATATATATTACACGACTGTGTTTGTGGATCTGATGATGAGAAACTCTTAATAAAAATAAAAACTACAAGAAGGACTATGACGGACCTAAATAATGTAATATATTAAAAATGTATTGTATTCTTCGTTATCTATGCCCTTCTTCGTTATTAAATTTTATTTTGAAGCAACTTTTTGGGGAGGAGGAAGGCTAACTTTGAAACCTTTATGTTTTTCACAAAGAACCCCATTCAGTAATTGTAGGGAAATCCTTCAACATTTACAATTTTGTTTTCAAACTAGTCTGTAGATAGTCTGGTAGTTGTACAAAAGTCTGTTATTATTGATCAACAAAATCCCAAACTATGTAACTTGTATCACTTTAGTTTGACTCGATTCAACCTATTGTCCACACTTTAACATGAACTGTCAGTATTATGTATACAAAACCTTACGATGTTTACTCAGGGAAAAACCACAGAGAGAGGAATGCTAGAGTATGCAACATGTATTGTGCTGTTAGAGGGTAGGAGGGATTTTGATTAAAGCTTGGGGGAAATTTATGATTTAATTTGGTGACGTCATCATCGATAAAATAAAATTGTGTTTCAAAGTGTTCAATAAAGTGACCACGTGACTGATTTACATTACTTTTATTGTGGAGAAAGTATTTTAGAGTTAGAATTTATTTCGCTTTTTGTGCCTGTTTGAAAGCTCTTTTACCGGTTTGACAGTTTACAGTTACAGTTTTTCTTCGATTTAATCCACCCCAGACTTGTAGATCGTACATTTTGTAACATTGTCAAAGGCCATTTTGAATTTTAGGCCACTCTCTGTTCCTGCCAATACTCCTATATTTTAATATGGTTAGATATATTAAATGCTGAGCTTGACTTATGAGAAAAATTATACAGTATAACAAACACACAGAACACAATTCTCATAAAAAATAGCCTAAGTATCAGACGCGTTTCAACGAAAAGGTCGTCCTCTTCAGTGATACACCAGCTACACCAACCAAACCACAACAAGTTTGGTTGGTGTATTTTTTATGAGAATTGTGTTCTGTGTGTTTGTTATATATGTTACTTTTTTCATTGAAACGTGGAAAAGGTTGGATTGGTACGATTTCATTTCGTTATGTTTTTAAATCTTTAATTTTTTTTCTTGTGTTTTCAGGTATAAAATTATTCTTCCATTTTCTGTACGTGCAAATAAAATTCGATTAATATTAGGATTGGTTGCGTTGATGCTTCCTTTGTGGTTGAGGAACCTGTATTTCAAATTTGAGAAAAGTACGATTATATTGTCACGTAAGAAAGAAGGGTGTAAGAAGAATTTTGTGAGATCTTGTGTTAGATTTTTTATTCTACATAATAATATCTTTTAGTAAATTACGAGAAATGTATGAACTCTAACCTTCTAAATCGTACTCTATAAGTATTTAAACAACATAGTAATAAAAATACATTTTTTCATGTTATTACTATATATTTAAACAAAATTAATTACACCTAACTTGAAACTATATTTTATGGATTAAAAACAAAAAAAATTTGTTCTGGCATTATTGACTTTTTATAATCGAAAATATATAAAAATCCTTTAGGTAAATTTTAGGAATTTTTTTAAAATTAAGGGTTTCTTCAATTTTCAACGTATTGCAATCCTATTTAAAACCATCAGGAGATTGTAGTTTACTTTAAAATATCCCAAATTTAAAAACTCAGAACAATTTTACATTATACGAAAAGAAATATGGATAATTTTGATTAAATCTGAATTTGAAAAACTATGATTGAGAGTTCAATAATGGTCTGATTTACCCAGTATCAATATCTCTGTTATAATAGCTTACAGTGTAACTTTTATAAGATACGAACTTGCCATGATTTTAAAACAATCAATTTGTTGGAACTGTTTATTTTGTAAATTCATTGTTGTTTGATTCAATTTTGTGTTTGTTTCATAACTGATATCTAATTATGTAACCAATAACAAAGTACGTAATTAATTTTACAATAATAATAATTTATCATAAATAAATTTAATGATGTATCAAAAAGGATTAATAATAAAATAAAATAATATTAATAGAAATTAAATTAGATTTAATTATTCAAAATTTAATTGTTGTAGCTATGTTGATGTCCCTGTTGTGTACTTAAATGGAAATCGATGCTATCGGCAAAAGGGACTGAAATTAGCATCCAAAGAGAGCTCAGGATACCTACTTAGCATTTATTGCAGACCTTAATCTGATTTGCCTAATCGGTAAATAATTTGTGGATACCAGGTCAAGTCAACTAGAATAGTCGCTTTGAAGTTATTTGCTCTCTTGGATATTAAAACAATAAGGGACACGAAAACATTGCACAAACTTTCTCCTAAAACTATTCACATAAACAAATACCAAGTAAATAAAAATTATTCAAATTAATTCTAAAGATCTTTGTTTGGACTAATGTGTTTTAACATTACTAATCCCAAGCTCTTCATGTGTATCAGAAGTTGCGTAAGGAAGGTCTGAGAGAACAATCGAATTATATGTATATAGATTTAACAAATCAATTTAGTGAAACACAATCCATTATCTTTCGATCTTTTCTATAGATTTCAACAATTAACTTTGTCGTAATGATTTTCCTAATTTCACTCCATTGTATTATAATATTTCTGTTATAAAAATAATATTATGTCGTTCTAGTTTATAAATGTAAAGAGATAACTTAAAGAGATGAGGTATAATTATAAAATATAATTACAAACATAACATGCCTTGTTGTACAAGTAAAATGGAGTTCTTTTCCATGTTATATAAATGTGACAACATAATTTTATCTTTGTTAATATAGTGTAAGTGTATGATTTAGATTCTAATTGAAGGTATGTTATTTTATATAAAAAAAAAAAAAAAAAAAAAAAAAAAAGAACACACAATTTTATTTCTTTAGTTGAATTCTA
The DNA here is from genome assembly GCA_963513935.1 of Aphrophora alni. Taxonomy (NCBI): domain Eukaryota; kingdom Metazoa; phylum Arthropoda; class Insecta; order Hemiptera; family Aphrophoridae; genus Aphrophora; species Aphrophora alni. The sequence goes on from OY740772.1 coordinate 9,911,518, forward strand.
CAATTTATTCGTATAGCTTATCTTGGTTTCGCCAGTTACGTCATTGACGAGGCTTATACAAAGAATACAAAATTAATAATATTAATAAAAATAATAATCCTGTCGCAACAGCTTGAAAAAGGCTATGTAAAATTCGATAACGTAATTTGTAGTGAGCATATTGAGTGTCTGTCGCTGTAATTTAAGTGTTTACAACCAATCGTTGCTCTACTCATGATGTTGTGTTAACATCATAACTTCTTAACACTCCCGGAGAGTGAGTAATTTCCTCACACCGGAAGGAATGTACAGTAGACCAATCGGGAGATCTTGTATATGTAGACCAAACAAATACATACATACGAACATATCAAAAACAATATACTTTATTTTTCTACACTAAGGTAACATATCCAATATATATATATATATATATATATATATATATATATATATTGGATATGTTACCTTAGTGTAGAAAAATAAAGTATATTGTTTTTGATATGTTCGTATGTATATATTAACTGCTAAGACATCACCTCAAATTGATAATTTGTGCCAGAAACCTTGTAAGCTTTTTCCCATTGGTCATTTTCCACAAGATTTTCTGAATATTTAAAACTCATTATACCTACATATACATATGTAGAGAAAACACGAACATGCAATATTTAGATATTTCTTTAACATTGGTTTCTGATCCTTCTCAAATTGTATTTATATTTTTGTGGGAATGTACAATAATATTGACATTACCTCACATTTTGAAAAGTTTTACGTGGTTTTCCATTTCATTGTTCAATTATTTGGTTTGGTTTAAATAGTTGTATTTAGTACATTATTTTATTTATTAATATCTTACTGTATCTGTCTAAGGAACTGCACAGATTGTGGGAAGCCACAATTGTGGTTTCTTGATCATTATGTGAGTTTCTTTTTAGTTTTTGACCGCTCAGGGTTTGTCCTGGGTGTTTTTCATTAGGTTTAGTTTCTGGAAACATCTAGGCGTGAATTCTGTCGGCATGTTTTATTTTGTAAGTTGGGCACTTGATAATGGGAGTTGATTTATACTCTAAAAACGTCGTGTATTGTTTTTTATACACAAATGATGGAAAATGTCCGAACAAACAATAATATTATTCGTATGCTGTGCAATAATGCACAAAAGAGCTATAAGCCTGAGTGAGTACCTGATTTAGAATAGATAACCAACATTGACCCTCTTCATGTTATATACTTTGTAAAGCAGTTGGGGCTTCTACAGACGGGATTTCCCCGTTTAAGAAGAAATAAGGGCCACAATAGATCTCTAGAGATCAGTACATATCACCCCACATCAATACTACTACCAACAAGTTTATTAAACCAGATATTCAGTGTAGTGTTGGGGTAACAAATATTGTAAAACCCTTAACCTATATTTTCTAATCTAATATCAGTAAAGACATAAACGCCATTAAGTTGTCACGAGATATTAAAATATTACGGGTGTAGACATTTCCTGGTAGAAACATAAATTATGCTGTAATGATAAAATAAATTTGTCTTCTTTAATAAAAAGTATAATATGCTATTTAAATGCTCAGGAAAAGTACTAATTGTTTTTCATAAAGTCATTGTTACTTCTAGTTGGGTGTCAGACTATAATGTTAAAGGCATCTAATGACTAATGAAATAGGTTTTCATAAAACAACTATTTTAGTTAATGTACCAAATTGTAAAAGAAACAAAATTATACCAGTGGATTGAACGACAATAAATAATCAATAAGACTGATTTCGCTGATCTAAAAAGTCATTACTTATTTTCTTAGTTTTGTTACCTTACTTTTCTATTGGTTGACTCCAATTTTTGCCATGAGGTCAAAAAATGCAATGAGTAATAAACTAATTCTTTTAATTTTCGGGCATTTCATTCCTCTATGCTACTTAAGAATAGTGCAATCTTTGTATACTAGCGAGGAGATGATTTGTATGCAAGGGTAATTGATATGCTATTTACTGGTGGTAAGGTCGCTCACCCCATCCTTCAAGCCGTTACCTTCTGACATAAATACATATTCTTGTAGCGAGTCAACTGAAAGGATAATGCTTGAAGAGTGGATATCAGGTAGGTTCCCATGGAAATGGAGACGTTTTAGCACTAGTGGGTGTAAGTGTTTATCACTTTCCGCTAAATTTCTGCTTATCTCCTGACGGTAGTTATAGTCCAGGTTACGATGATAATAATTTCCCTCTTTAACGTTTTTATGTTCTGAACTGTTATGGTGAGGGAACGCTCAATGTGTCAGCCAACATTAAAATTTTGAGAGAAAATTCATCGCCAGGACACAGAATGAGTTAGTTTTTTTCTAACTAGAAAAAGGGGAAGGGTTTCTGATAAAAGCCTTCCATGGTTTCGCCAGTATTAGAAATAAGAAACTTTACGTGAAAGGGTGTTGATACATCAAAAGATTTAAATAAAAGGCTTTAGCAATCTATTGACCTTTATAAAGCAGATCAAATGAAAGACATCGGATCTAGAAGGACCTTCATAGGATCTCTGTGGAACTCAAGGTTTTACCGGTATTAATCCCAAAGTCGGATTTAGAAATGAACCTAGGAAAGATTTGAGGTTAATAGTCAGATGACATATATATAGAGTCCACAAAAAATATTTTTGTGAAAGACTTCACTTGGACTTGGGACACACACACCCACGCTTACAAAATGATTCTTAATTTTAATTTTTTTCCCTTCATCCCATATTCATAAAATCTACATTGAAGTTTGGAACATATTCTCTAACTAGGTTCAATTGAAATCTTGAATGATATAGATGGGCTTCAACTATTCGTTTCGAAACAAATGTTACTCCTATTTTTACTCTATTGTTATATATAGGTCAATTTTATCATTACGTGAGACAAATGAGACCTTTACTGTTTTAGAACTGACTGTACAATAAATTGTATTGTTGTATTACTTGTCCTTTCTCATATATATATGTCGCCATGTTTTATAAATGTAAAACATAAGAACTAGAGAAAGGCAAAGTAAATGTATTTGTTGTCAAAGGTTAAAACTTGTGAATATAATATAATTGTAGTTGATTCTTTATTGTGTTATAGAAACATAGCGAAGCCGTTGTAATGTATATAATGGCCGTTGTAAATGTATTGTAAAACCTTATTGAACTCTGTTGTTATATTTGTTTGAACTACTACATTAAAATAATAGAGTTGATATCGTTACAGAGTTACCACAATTGAGTTTTTGACACTTAGCTTTTCCACGTGTATACATTTTCGAATCCCTCCAACGTCTGTATACCATACGAGTTATAAATCTATATTATGTAGTAAAGCCTGATCAGTTAACTTAATTAATGACACTTGATCAAGTTCTCAATTCTCGCGATAGAAGTAATGAATAAAAATGTATATTGGTGCTGGGAATGGGAAATGATGGGGCTGAAATTTGAGACTACAGTCAATGGTTAATGAGACTGAAAGCCTACGACCACAGTGTAGTCGAGAGTGATGGATGTACAGTATTGCATAATAAATAGCGGGCAGATTTTACAGGCAGTGCAAGGTCAACAGTTTATCTTCTCTCTTTGGGTGTTAAAATTAGAGAAGAGTTCGTAAATTTAAATTACGAACCTTAGTTTGGTATAAATTTAGGTTGTTGACCTTTCTTTGAAATGATGTCAATTGCTATTCCTGTTTTCTTCACGAATGATGGTTTCGATCATTCATCTCATGAACAGAGAGATCGAAACCTGACATCCGTGAAGAAAAACAGGAATATGTTAGGTTAGGTTAGATTAGGTTATGTTAGGTTAGGTTGACGTCATTTCAAAAAAGATACGTTACCTAAATTTCTACTCATATACCTTATTCCGGAAGTTAAACACTAAAAATGAATAAAGTTAGTTTGGTGTTAGAAAGAAATTTTACTTTTTAATAAAATTTTAGTGCTAATCATATGTTTCTGTTATAAGGAGTACTTTAACATTATGAAAAGCTGTTAACATCGGATACAGGAAGTTTACGTTGCCACAAAATATTCATGTATAAAATAGCATTGACCGGAGGTCAATAAAGAAATGTGGTCGATCCAAATAAGGAGAAAATGTTTTTATAACCAATAAAATGTGGTAGGGAAATAATTTTCTATGGAGTCTACCATAGAGTCATGAGATAGCAAGCTAGGGTAATCTGTCTTGTGAATAGATTTAAAATAATTTAATAAAGTTTAAATTATTAGTATGATGTTGAAATTAACAGAGATAATAAGTTGTTTTCATAATTATATAGTCTAAAAGTTTATTTACGAGTGAACGTGATGTCATAGTAATAAAAAGTTGGTAATAATCTCATGCTTAGAATTACCCAAAATTTAGTACTAATCTCATTGTAATAATCATTATTTCCCAACGGTGGTACGAGGATCCATTGAGATAAAGTTTGTGTTTTTATATAAGGAGTTATTAAATTTGTGTATGACATCAAAGTATTATGTGGCATTTCTTTTATAGTTTGTGTTACTATTTGGAATAAGAGACAGACAAAGTGGGCTTATGTTGTAAGTTGAACTATTTACTTTATGTTAAGTAATGAAGATTATTATTAAAAAATGTAACACTTATTTGTGTTTCATTGGCTATTAAATTTTTTTTGGATCTTATTTCACATATATATATATATACCATATTGTATTTTGGATGTTTAACTCTTGTGAGTTACAAGTTAAGTAGATATCAGTTGAATGATAACTGTTGTTATTATAGCCTTTAATTCTTTAAAAAGTCAATCCTTAATATTCTAAAGTACCTCTCGGCTACAGTGAATTGACTCATACAGTAATATCAAGATAAAATGATGAAAGGAATTCTATTCAAGATAAGAAGGATATTAACTTCCTATAAATAACCGTTTAATATGATTAAACCCACCTTAGAATTCTAACATGGGGTATTAACAAATACAACCCGCATTTTTATAATTTCTTATACTGTGTCCTTTTTTAGTATATTTTATGTGATAGAATAAATCTCACACACAATATCTCACAAAAATTACGTTTACTTAATCAAACGCGAAAAAGTCGCCATCCTCAGTGATACATGATCTACAATAACTAAAGTATAATTAGTTATTCTAGCACATGTATCACTGAAGATGGCGACTTTGTCGTTGAAATGTGTTTGATTAAGTAAACGTAATTTTTGTGAGATATTGTGTTCGAGCTTTATTCTATCTAATATTACCTCACAAGTCAAACTCAATATTTATTTTAATATTTTATGTGATTATGGTTAAAAAAAAAAAATTAGATTAAATTGAATATTAAAATGATTAAAATTGAACCGACTGGTTTTTGTAAATTTATATAAGAAATAAAACAAATCGATTTTTTTTTTTTAGAAATACAACACTTTTGCATTTAAATCAGGAGGTGGCTTTTACAATAAAAAAATTCATTGATGATTAATTGTTAAATAATATTATTTTGATCTTGGGATGTGTGTTGAACTTTTTACTTCTGTTTTGGAAATTCAAATACACCGATTTTAATAGAAGTTAAAGCACGGATGGGTGTTGAAAAAACTGTTTTATTTTCTATCATGTTGGGTGTCATTTTAGTTGTGTTGTAACACTGTGTTTAATTTGTTTAAATATATTTGTAAATTGCACTTAAAACGAACCAAATAAACAGTCTTTATTAATTTTTAATGTACTTCACTAAAATTTAAAATTAAAAAAAAAAATCTTTCGAAAAAGAAATTATCTGTATTACTAACGTAATAATGAAAAATACTTTTATTATTATTATTATTATCACAAGACACTTGTAAATTGAGTAAACTTCATACAATAAATAACACAAATTGTATAGCCTTTCTATAAATCACTAACAAAACATAAAAAAGAAAAAAAGGAATTAAAATATTAGGTAAAGTAGGCTACTACCATTGAAACCAAAACACATTATCAATTCAAAATCACACTGTTATCAACCAACTACATTTACAGTTGAACAAATTCTCATTACCACAAGTACCCAGACAATGGAAAAGATAGTATATACATTGTTTAAATATACGTGTACGATTTCAAAATTTAGTAGTAAAATTCGGTGCTCATAGCTTAATCTAATCCAAATTTTCATTTTGATTCTTATTTCTACTTCTAATGTACAATTTTTTTTTTGGTGATTGAAATTTTAGGAGTCTTTATAAGAAAATATTAAATCAAAAAGTGTAGGCTAAAGAGGAAATGTAGACCTAATATGTGTGTGTACAAATAAGGTGTTATCTGTAGCAGAGGCCTATAGCATATCTTTAATAATTCAGTCTTTCAGCCGCTTACTGAGCATTTTCACCTTTAAACAACAAGAAAAGTCAAGCTTGATGTTAGAAAATTCCCAGAATCCGATTTACCATCTGTAGAAATTGTGCGCGGTGCGCTTATAGAAGTTTATACTTCAAAAAACTTTAAATAGATTTTTAAGCCAATCAGACAACTTCTAAATAAATGACTATAAAGTTGATTATCTATTCAGTAAGTTGTTACATAACTTTAAATTTAAAAAATGTATATTTTTATACAATTACTGTAAGCATAGAAATTTATTGATAGATTTTAATGGCAGTTAATGAGCTTCGATAAAACGCCTTGCGCAGTCCATAGGCAATACGGGAAATTATTGAGATCACCCCCCATATAAATCCACTGTATAGGATCTTAAGAGAATAGTTTATCGGTGATATGTTTTTAAATTGACGTCAGATACACTTTACATTATGTATTTGTAAAGCTTTAAAAACATGCGTTAATGTATTTTAAATGATTGGATCTATGCACGTCTCACTATCAGAATCATAGTCTGACCTCAATGAAAGTTTCACCCTTCTTCAGATTTACTTATTGTTGAAAATCAGTTATAAAACACTTAACCTCATAAAACCGTCCAACATCCCATGTAACAAAATCACTTTTATATCCTTATCATTATTTCTTACTTTTAAAATCAAGAAAAGGTAAATTAATTTAACCAGATACAAAGTAGAAAAGTATTAAAACTATATGGGAAATATTACCGGCTGAAAAACTAGAATTGGACTATACCTATCTAATTTTAATTTGTATTTATTTAATTTATTTATCCTTTTTAACGAGCTTTACATTTTGTATAGGACACGTCAAATTATTCTGAAAAACACACAAGTAACAATTTAACATTTTAGAAAAAATATTTATAGTATATTTAGATTATCACACTTAATAATTTTGAAGATTCATTTCATCTAATTTACACAACAAGTACAAAATTAGTGTGATTATAGGGGGGGAAAAAAAACCCCGTTCGTTTTTATTCCACATGGAAGCAAGTTAAAGAAGATTGAACCCCTGACATATAGGCGGTTTTCTACAAGTTTTATTCCTTTTGGCGTCATGTGAAAATCATATTTTTTTTTGTATTGTACGAGTAATAGTCTTTATTTCTGTTTGTGAATGTGGAGTCTTAGTTCAACAACAAAATACATTGGAAAATATACATCGCATATACTGTCAAAATTTTCAAACGCACAAAGAGATTTCTGCATGCAGAACATAGGCCTTACTTTTGCTATTAGCCTTAGTGCTTTCTTCTGCTGTATAAAAACCCTCATCATATTGGTAGCATGAGTTTCTCCTCCATATGATAGATGTGGATAAACAGGTCCAAAGTACAGCATTCTTAGAGATTAACAATGTATAATATACGGAACTAATTTTCGTAACAATATATATGCTTGAAGCCAATATTTTACTTACATGGTCAATTTGCTTTTTCCACGATAAAGTCTAGTCAATGAAAATTCCCCAAAAATAGTGAAATACATTTGATTTAATATCAATATCAGTAATAAATTCTTCATCCAAACTTCTACAACTAAATAAAATATCTGTTTTAGTTTAAATTATTAGCCTCAAAAATTCTTTTACAATTACCTATAACTGTACAGACATACATTTCCAGTGCTTCTACAGATTTTTCCAACAACCTAGTATTTCAAGCACATTGAATGCTTTCAAAGTTTTTAAATATAAACCTATATTTCTTATTATATAAAAAAAATGGAGTTCAATAAAATACATGTTTCACAATTCTTATTCGCTTCCAAACAGTTTAAGTATTTAACTTAAGTGATAAATGAACATGTTTTGTCTCCATTTGAGAGGTAAAAAATAATGATAAGGGCCCGTGATTTATATTGTAACATGGTTGTTGGCACGACTTTAGATAATTTTATAAGGTTAAGTGTTTTATAATCGATTTCCAATATCCTGTAAACTTGCAGGAGGACAAACTTTCACTAAAGCCAGAAAATCTTGCACCGCGAAACGTGCATCGGTCCTATATTTTAAAATATATTAGCACAGGTATTCAAACCTATACGAATACATAATGTATACGTTGTTCATAAATAGAGTTTTAAAAAAACGTTTATTTGATAACTTTGAAAATATTTGTATTTGTCTTCTTAAAATTCTGTAAAAAAAGTTCACGGAACGTTTATAAAAGATTTTGTCTATACCATTTTTTTAAAATATCAGTATAACGTGAAGAATAATTGATCAAACACCCTGTGGAAAATCTTATGTAAAAAATAACAGAAATAAACCTTAATCGACGTCATAAAAACTTGATTTTTGTAGAATACGTTTAACATTAAGATCGTCATTATGGCACAATGGAAGTAAATTTTGACTCTATTTAAATTTGTAAATATTTTTCAAAGGAGAAGCTCACTGTTCTTTTAAAATTATAAACTGACAACTACGGAACTGAAATTTTTAGTTACGAACAGTTTACATTGGTTTTTATTTGGAATTAGTTTTATGGATAGGTGGGTCAGAAAGTTTGTGTAAATTATTAGCAGGAAGTATAGAAACTGAAATATACAGTTTATATCCGAACAATCTTCGGAATGTTGTGTTTTGAGTAAAAAGAACCAAACAAGAAACCGAAAATATACAATCAGTGATCTATTTCGATGAGTTGTAGGCTACCTTTGTACGTCCGTTTTTGTTGTGTACAAAAAAAAGAAAAGTTTTTAAAGAAACAGCTGTGCAAAATTGTACCAATCTAATTCATTTCAAAAACATCTGCCGTTCACAGCTTTTAAACTGAAATAACTCTAAAAATAATAATTTTTCAAAAAAATACAGGTACAATTATTTTTTAGAAAATATTATGACAAATTCATAATGGTTTTTTTTATGAATATTGGGTGAAAAATAAACAAGTTTTGGAATTTATTATCCGGCAAGATGTTGCAAATTATGTTTCCAAACTTTAGGAGGTGGTTTCCCAAATCGAAACTAAGAAAACGTCCCTGTAAAAACGTGCTCGAAATTACCTATTTCTCCTGATATTCGTCATTTTATTTTTTCAAAATATATTTTTTTCTAGCACTATTTAACGGAGTGAATTGAAGCTTGGAATGTTAACTCATAACTAACAGTAATATTTTTGGAAAAATAACCAACCTAATCCAAAAAAAAAATCTGTTTAGGTTGCCTAATAAAAAAAAAGTCTTAACAACTCGAAAACTAAGCCGTCATTTCGAAACGGATTATTGGATTAGGTTCGTGATTTCTGTTTGGAAAAACATAACATTGCGGATAAATAGGACGCAAGGTAATGCCGGATGTATGTTTACAGTAACAATTTTTCAACATCCTGTATATTATTTTTCTAAATGAAGATATTATTGTGTTAACTTAAAATCCTCGTTCCTAAAGTAAAAGTGTTTGTTGCCTTACTCTATATGATTGCAAATATTACAAACCACATAATGAATTTCTAAAATCAAGCTAAACTACTATGAGTGTTTCTGACACTTTGATTTGTGTTCCCTGGAAGGTTGTATTTCAGTCACCTTTGTCTAATAATACTTATGTTTAAGACAATGGTAACTTCCTGCAACTATTATTGTTATAGCTTAAGTAGTTTGGCTAATACATCAAGACGAGGAGAAACTTCTAGAGTAATGGGGTTAACATCCACCCTAAGGTATAGGGTAACATATTACATTATTATATACATCAGACTTTAGGTTAATACTATAGGGCAATTATGATATTAGATGACTATAACCTTGTAATTATTATGTATTATTGTAATAACCTTGAAGTTTGGGAACTTCAAAAAAGTTTTGACTGTGTTTAAAATCAATTTCTAGATAATCAATAAATTATTATTTGGACCAATAATATAATTCCAAAAGGTCGTAATTATTAACATATAAGTTGTGAACATTAGGTTTTGTGATGGATTAAAGATATCAATTTTTAGCGGTTTATCTATATGGTTCCAAAAGTATTTACTTCTCTCACTTTGTCTACAGCTCGAATAGCTGAATTTATTATAATCACAGTTTAAAATAATCACAGTTTGTGGAAAAATATCGAAAATAATTTGGCTTACTTAGTACTTGGTTTTATGCGTGTTTATATGTTACATGTACCTATGTAATGCTATTTAGTGGCCCTTAGTTTAAGATGTATTTGTACAATTATGTTTATAAAAATACTCATTGATCAGTGTTAGTGACTAAATTGTAATAAAAGTAAAACAATCATGTATTTTAAATTGTAAAAAGTGTGAGTCGTGGAAGCATGTTTGTGCAATGTTTCATTACTTTTAATATTTGTTTTATTTATATCTTTAATAAGTAAAGTGTTTCGAAAGACTGCGATGCATAAAATATGAGTGACCATTTGTATTTAACACAACAAAAATTAACTGTTCATGAAATGGACATAGAGTTTTCACATATGGTCTTGTTTTAAATCTTACAAACCAAATTATATATCTCTTGGTCTGAAATTAAGACATTTAGACAATTTAAAATTTTGTGTATTGTTCAACCGTAGAAATACATTTATTTTATAACAAATACTTTTTCAGTTAATTGAAGATGTGGCAATGAAACCTGTAGCCACATAATTTAAAATATCGTGTAAAGAAGACTATTATTGACTGAGAAAGGTATTTTATGTATTTTTAAATATCTTAATTTAAGCGAAAATACCCATTTTGATTTAACTTAACGGTTATTATAAAAATATGCAAGCCAAACTTCATAACAATCAGACCTGGTTGATCTAGTGACTAGGGTTTTCACTTGATGTTCTGGTTTTATAACCACGGAGTTGATAAAAGGTCGAGTGAAAAGCTACGATTGATAACGAACTCTAATTTCTAAGTTTAGAATTACGTTAAAGATAACTCGACTTGCTGACCACACATTGCTCAATTGAAAAATTGTATACGAGGCTTAGGCTAACAACGAGTCGTGGAACAAAAAATTATTATTTATTTATTAAAATTCTTTTCGAAAATAAGAAACAATAGACAGACGGACAGACAAGTGTACAAAGTAGTGTACGACATTTGCTAGGTTAAATGTTTGTTCTAAAAATTGTGTTGACGATTATTTGTACACTTATTCTTTCCTAAAACCTGAACAACTAAAACTAATTTAGAATACCACGTTGTTTAAATTTCAGTTAAACTCAGTCATCCACAAGTCCCTTATTGCGAACTGTAACGAGATAAAAATATTGCGGTTGGCAGTAAAAGCAAGCATTGTAGTTTATCGTATATTGAAGTTGACCTTTTAGATTTGGTTAAATGGTAGGCGGTAACATCCAGCAGAACGTTTATTTCATATTTATTAGAACAGATGCTGTGGATTTGATCGTAGAGGCGGTAGAAAACAAATAAATCAGTACGAAACAAACCATTAATTATTGGGGATAAAACGTATTTAAGTACCGAGTTGGAAATCCAAAACAATATAAATACAGCAAGTAAAATAAAATGAAAACAAAATTATAACAGGATTAAATTAATTATGTGTTTCTGTGCAAATATCGTGTGTAAGAAAATGTGTGCTAATTATTTTTTCTAAACACATATTTCCACCAAATATATATATATATATATATATATATATATATATATATATATGTATATATTTATAATAATATTAAATAAAATAAAAACAAAACGAATTTTTTTCCTTCAACTGGTATTTCTCCACCGTAACTTAAAATGCATTTATTGTAGAATATTTAGATACACGATAAGATTTCCTCCGAAGTCCTCCTTATGTTCCTTTCGTACCTATATTAAAATGCCTTTTTTTGACGTTAAAAACAAATGTCAAACCTCTTGAATCTCAAAACTGAAATATAAAGTTTATACACAAATCTGAAGATCAAAGATCGAGGGTCAGGTGTTGAAGGTGATAAAATGATGTCTTTGTTTTGTGTACCTTATCCGCACGGCGGCCTACATGCAAAGCCTCCATCACACTCTAGCTGTTACTACGGCGTGGTTGACTCATCTACTGCAAGTTTGCAAATTAGCCTCATCGCTTTCAATGCCGACACCAATACACGTTGTTATTGATTATCGCATCCAGGAAAATGTGGAAATCTCTATCAGATGTCGAAGTCTAGAACTATGCTATATATTAAGTGTTTTAAATCGAGATGTCTAGAGGATAACCTCCTCTATCTAAATGATAAACGTTCATTGTTTCATTCTGAAAATTACATAAAACAAATGTTTGTAAGTTATGTAGGACATGGACTAACTTTGTCCTAATTTAAATGGCCGAAGAGGTAATATTAAGATCGTTAACACTGGAGAATCTCCTCTCGCCGAGTTCCGGGTCGAGGGTTAGTTATTGAAGGTGATAAAATGATATCTATAATAGTTAATCAGCACGGCACCCTACACCCAAAGCGTCTATCACACTCGTCAGCTGAGACTCCAGTCTGTCCGAGTCATCAACATTATTAATTACTGCAATATCGCATATTAGCCTCATCGCTTTCCATTACCGACACCAATACTTCATCAACAAATGTTGAAATGTCGAACAGATATCACAGCCTAAAGGTATGCAATACAATGTTGATTGACAGCACGTATCGTATACCGGGTGTTTCCCACATGGACACTATCTGTAGCGCCTAAACGATACCAGATAAAAATTTCCTTCCAATTAGAACCCCTCGTTTTCGACCCCAAAGAATTCAGGAAAATTATTTTCGACTCTCCTCAATGACCAAAAAGGGCACTATTGGGAGGCAGGGTGGTGTTTTTGGAAAATTTTCAAATAGAAACATAGGTCGTGTGATACCTCATTTTAAAGGTCTCTCTTTTCTGAACATTTTGGAGCAAAAACATTTTGTTATCTTTTCATTACTGTACAGAGTGTGACGAATTTTTTTTTTTTTAAAGTTTTTAGCGGGAAATGTGACTGCCAGCTCCCTAACAAAGATAAGGCAATCATTTTTTTAAATAGTTTTGCAAGAACACACCTTTTCAGGAGATATGGGGTAGAATGGACTTCTATGTAGTTTTCAAATTTTTAATTTAAAAAGGGGGGTTCTAATTGGAAGGATATGTTTATCTGGTTTAGTTTAGGAGCTACAGATTGTGTTCACGTGGTCTGAAACACCCCGTATATACGCTGGAGATCTTCAAACTATAAATAATAATAATAAAAAAAAACTCTTTTGGCTTTGCTAGTGTAAGAAATCGTTTGTGGGGAGTTTAGTGTTTCTATGAATACAACTTTATTTTCCTATTGTCAGAGTTGAAACAAACATAACAAACAAATTCAAAATAAAACTATACAACACGATTGCAAAAATTATTTCCTTTAGAACGCCTATCTTTTTTCTGTGACACAATAAAGCACCAATTTACGTATTTATTTTTTTAACTATGACATGTTAAACGAAACCAAAGAACCCCAATGGACTTGTACATCAAAGCATATTATGCTTATTTATATTTTATAGTTTTACCTCAGTTCTGTAGTCTTATATTTATAAACCAGAGCAACATATCTCTGTCAAAGAACAAGTAATGTGACAGTGCAATTTACTTTACAGTCAGTTCTAAAATAGACAAGGTCTAATTTATTTCACGTAATGATAAAGTTGAAACCGTATAAAAACTATGGAGTAAAAATACTAAAAATGTTTGTAAGAAAGTGAATTATTCAAGGCCATCTATAGAAGAGCCACTCTACATTTCAATGAAAGCGTGTTAAAATAAGAAATTGAGCCACTGTAAAATATTCCCTTAGTTATATTAATGGTACAAACTATGTACAGTTTAAAAGCCGACCTTCATACATTTTTCCTTTTTGGAGAGTTGAAAAACGAAGTGTTGTTTATCACAATATGAATGTATTTTGGAATATTTATATATTCGATTATCTCAAAATTGGTAATAACGATTTTGATATTTTTTTTTTTCTAAAATGTAACTTCTAAAGACCCAATATAGATTAACCATCTCTACAAAAATACAGTTTCCAGAGTAATTGGTAAAATATCAAAAACTTGACTGTGGGACTGTATAAAAAAAACTTTACAGATTTTTCAAACATCAATGAGTTAGAGGGATAAAAGTTACGGCGTTGACAAAACATCTAGTTAGAAATGGGAAAGGTACAATTCTGCTTGTGAAAACAATATATATATATCTTCGGAATCTCGACAAGTTGATCAAAAATGACGAGATTGGGAAATAACCTATGTAATGTAACCTAACCCTAACTAAGGGGATACCTCATGGGATTATTTGAGATTAAAAACATTTTCTTCTAATAACTATCTATTAGAATTTCGAGGTAGCTGCAATAATAAAATTTAAAAAATAAAACATGATTTCATCAGAGACCTAAACAAAAATCTGTTGATCTCTCTCTCTCTCTCTCTCTCTCTCTCTCTCTCTCTCTCTCTCTCTCTCTCTCTCTCTCTCTCTCTCTCTCTCTCTCTCTCTCTCTCTCTCTCTCTCTCTCTCTCTCTCTCTCTCTCTCTCTCTCTCTCTCTCTCTCTTCTCTCTCTCTCTCTCTCTCTCTCTCTCTCTCTCTCTCTCTCTCTCTCTCTCTCTCTCTCTCTCTCTCTCTCTCTCTCTCTCTCTCTCTCTCTCTCTCTCTCTCTCTCTCTCTCTCTCTCTCTCTCTCTCTCTCTCTCTCTCTCTCTCTCTCTCTCTCTCTCTCTCTCTCTTGATAGTTCTCATAAAATAAAACAATTGTTTGAACGAAAATAAATTATAGGCTCTTGTAAAAACGTAAGTCTCAAAATTGGTTCTACAGATTTCATTAAAACTTACGGTGTTGACACAATATCAAGGGAAAATTGAAAACCATGATTGATAGCAAATTCTGGTTGCGAAAACTACAATTATGGTGACAGAAACTCGATATGGTGACTACACACTACTAAGTCACCTAATTGTAGTGTAATAACGTAACTTAGGCCCTTCACATGCTGATATGTTATAAGATCATTAGTTCAGTTTCATTAAAATTATTCCAATAGTTTCCAAGGAAACTGACAACCATAGATTTACTGATGGTCAGAATTCAAAAGTTCTTAAACAGTTATAGTTCATTTGCAAGAAAAACTTTATAAATATCAGTTTATATAATTAAAAACGGAGAGATGACATATTTTAGTTTGTTGCTCCTTTTTTATTTAATTAGTTGCAGGACTATTTAAATACAAGTCAATTCAGTAATGTAATTTCATACAAAATAACAAATTTGGTTGTCGGGACTGCAGGATGTTGAGCATCTTTTATTGGTTTTGGTTTAGGGATTACATGTGTTTGTGTGTGTGTGAATGAAGTTGTGTAAAATATTTAGCACATAATTTAGTTTTCAAAAAAAAAAATTATTTTCTTTTTAACCGTGTTAATTTTGTTTAATTTTGTGAAGATAGGTCCAAAACAATTACTTCTGGAGTCCTTAATTTTACAGGACTTGTATATTTGCGAAGACAGTGTTCAAGTCATTTACTTTTTTATTGAATTTACGTGATTCGTTTTGCTTTATTGATTAGTATTTCATTAATTTTTTTATTAGAGTTAATTATTATTTTATTTTAAATTCCATATTATGGATTATATGCATTACTGTTTTAGTGTATGTAGTCATGTGAATTAAATATTAGAGAAAAAACATATTCCTTCATTAAATCTGAAGAAGTAAAATTAATTTGAATACTCTATTGTACAAATGTTCTCAACCCAGTTAAATCTTGTTATCTATTATTTGACTCTTATTGCAAACAATAACGAGATAAAAACTAGCGGTAAGTATTGAAAGTAAAGCTGTCTAGTTTGTCGTGTGATGAAATTGACTTTTTAGATTCGATCAAATTGTAGGCGGTAACTTTCAGAAGACCCACCATATGTCATGTGTTATGTGAATAAAAGCTGTGCATTTGATCGTCGAGGCGGTAGTAAACCAGAAACCAATTATCTGCATAAATCAAAACAAGCCCATTAATTACTTGAGATAAAACTGATTTTTACTTATTTTGAAATCCAAAGCAATTTGATGATCAGTGAATAAAATAAAATAAGGTTCTTAAGTGGAAAATGAGAAAGGAAAATGCCTTTGCAATTTATAAAACATGGATGCAGTAATTAAAAAAAGAATAAAAAGAAATTGATTTCAATCATACTACCTTTGTGGATTCATCACAAAACCAGTTTTACTTTTATAAGCATGTAATCGTATTACCGTTGATTCATTTTATTACATAATATCTCAGTTAGGGAAGACATTGCAATAACATGTTTAAAAAATAAATAAATAACTATTCCAAGGAGGGCCCGAATTCTAGTCCTGGTTTTGCCTCTCACCCACGAAACTTATTTTGCATCCTTATTCACAGGTTTTTCCTTTTCACTTAGTCCAATCTCAGGTTTTTGGAAAACTGATACTGTGTTCTTTCCTCCACTCCACAGAGCGCATAGGGACAGGATCCATTTCCTACTCAAAGCTAGTCAATGAAACATGTGCAGAACAGTCTCCGCAACTTCCTACACAGGAGGCCTGGTAGATGGTACTCCATTCTTTCTAGATGACTACAGAACAACCAGTCAAAAACCCAATCACTTTGCGTAGGTTTAACCAGTCTGCATAGTAGTTTACCTCTGTATTGAGTCTTGAAAGAGCCTTGAATATCCTCTTAGACTGTACATGGTTTTCAGTTCTCTCCCAAGCATTCTGATGTTCCTTCGAGACCCATTGGGAGACGCACCTGCATTTCAAGGTTTAAGACATTCCACATGCACACTCTATGCCGACGAAAAGGTACTCAGGACCTGGTTTAGCGCACTTTTTTGCCTTTTCATTCCAAGTATTTCATAAATGTCCGAGATGCACAACATGTTAAAAAGTTTTTTTTTCAGTGTTTTAATACGGCAATCCCACTCTATTTGAAGGTATAGTTGTAGCCAAAAGTTCCATCCAGCTTTCGGATTTTAAATAGATAGTTTACTATATACCCTCTTTATATTCCTTCTAACACGTCCAGTCAGAGTAATTACCTTCACTTATAATATAGTCGTAAGCTTTCCCAAGCTTAGGTTGACACTCTCCCAGGGTCTGAAAGAGTAAACACCTCAGTACCCTTGAAGGTTTTAGATCCGTCCGAGTATCAAGGCATAATCCTAAGATCATGGTTAGTTAGGAATTCATTATGAGATCAATCTTTTTCCTTTACAAAGCCAAAACGAAACTCAAAAGGATCTTTTATGGAATATATAGATTTATATCGAATACAATTTTTTTTAAATTCTCCCTTTCAAAAACATGATAACCTTGGCAAACTACTTGCACAGACTTCAAGATCTATAAAAAGAACCTTCTAAGCACGATAACTTTCCGTCGTCTTAGAATCAGGTCTGACTAACCTCTGGTACTAAAAGTCCCATTATTTTGTGTTGTATCTAAGAGAAAACTGTTTAAATTGAACGTTGTAATTTGTGTCCACTCAGGATAAATACTTGAATACTGAATCGCCTTTCAGTCTTTCATATTGGTTATGAACGGATCTAAGGACCACAAAGATTCGCCCCACCATTAATCAGTATCTTCCTCCGATTGAACAACCATTATGTATTCAAAAAATTGTTACAATTATTTGACGTCAAAAATGTAAAAAACTAATTGAAAGATTTAATATGGATGAACAATACTGAAAAAAACAACAACAAAAAAAAACAATGCGATTGGTAATCATAAGGTTTTCATTTAGGAAGACATCAATTTAGAAGGATTTAAATAAGTGATTACTTTTTTTAGTGACAACAGTAGGTTCTTGTGGAAAATAATAAAGGTAAAATTATTACTGTGACAAGTATAATTTCACAAAGTGCTTTAATGTTTTAACGATATATTTCATACCATGACAAGTAAACTTATTTCTCTGTCACACGAATATTTTCGTAGTGAACCGAATACAATAAAACAAATTGTGGTTAATATACCATACAGTGAACATCTAATAGACAAAATTCTTATCAAAAAAATTAAACGAAAACCCTGTAAACTTTTGTTTCGTGCAAAATATAGTAGCACATGCTAGCTTTTCATTTTCTGTGTTAAAAAATATATGGTATTTTTTTGGAATTGATTCAGTTTCTATATAGTACAGTTTTTTATTAATTAATTGATTTTCTTGATAGAGAAACCACACTTAGGTTGGTTTTTTGAAAACACCTTATCGCTTTATATTCATTTTCAAAAGCAATGATCAAACAACAACATTTTTCTTTTTGTTAAATTAAAAAATTCATTGTTAGATATCACATAACTGATTGAACACAACTACCAAAATATTTCATTGATGTGAGTTAACAAAACAACAGCTGATCGAGGTTCAACAGATGACAATGCACATTTTAATTTCATTGGATTGTGAGAGGAAGAGGTTCTATCCAGAAGATTAATGTTCTTTTTGTTAATCCGCCATTTTGTTTTGATTCACCATAACAAATAAAACTCGAGTTACAATCTATGTAACTGTAAATTGTCAAGTTTGTTAAGTCTTCCATACGTTCGGCGTATTAATTCGAAAATAGCGACCTTTTCGTGGTACAACCGGGACATATTTATTAGTTTATAATACTCACAAACCTAAATCGTCCACCATTTTTTCTTCTATTATCATTATTTAAATAATTCAATAAATTATTTTATCAACAAATACCTTTTATATAGATTGTAAATTTTTTTTAATCCATATAAACCTAACATAATAATAAACTAATAAAACACCGCCCTTTGTGTAGTGTAGATCTGTGTGTAGATTACGTTTCTATTTAGTTTTAACTTTGAACGCTCAGTCATAGTTTTAAGGTTCACTTCTTTCCTTAAATTTTACATATATTTTTAGTTTCCAACATGGCTAGTCGATTATGTAGGTGTTTTTCTCTTTCATGTTCTATTTTCACGCTTGATAACGAGAGTTGTTTTATACTCTTGAAACGTCGTGTTGAAAACTATTTCATATACGCAAATGATTGGAAATGTCCGATCAAACCATATTATTAATATGAACAATCGATCATTATTATATACTTTAAAATAAGAATAGTTTTATCGGTTTTTATTTGGTTTTGGGGATGGGTGAATGTGAAAGTTTGTGTATTATTCTTGGACTGTTTATTTACTTTTTTGTTCTTAAGATATCAAACATTGATAGCGTTTGAGTAGTTAGGTGTTCTGCTGATGTTTCTAAATGATAAAAAACATGAAATCTTATACAAAACAATAAGAAAACTTTGTTAGTTTTGACAAAAATTGTATCAACCTGTACTGTAGTTGAAAGTCTACTCAAGTGTTTAAAGTGTTTTATCAAACGCGGTCAATGGCCGATATCTTGAACATGACCAGTTAAGCAATGCAATCTTTCTATCTGTATTAAAATTTAAACCAAAATAGTAACACCTAAATTTAAAAATACACTAAAAACTTGTTACTATTTATAACTCACGGTATAAACATTTATTTCGTAGTATAAAATGTTGTATTATGAATGCTTTGCTTTTCTTATCGACAAATTTCTAAAGCACGAGGTTACTGCCCCTATTAGAATACTCAATATGCAATCAATAATCCTTAAATGCGTAAACTTATAAAATACAGTGTATAGAAGTTATGTACTTATAAACTCTTTACTGCCAATGAAGTGTTCTGTAAATATAAAGTAAACCACAGAAGGTGTATACCCGTCAAGGTAATAGTAAAAACGCCGCAAGAATAGTAATCGCATCAAAAGGTTGCATGCGTATAAAATATAATACCGAATTTATTTGCTTTGCTAAAGATATTAAATTGTTTGATGTATGCAAATACTCAACAAATAAAATATATGCGTGATTAATAATACGTCATTTAGAGTGTTGGCGCATGCTCTGTAGCATGCAGTAAAAGTCAGTGGTTCACTTGTGAAATCACTTCAGTAGCGTACCGATCTTCTTCTGTTAAACGTGTCTGTAAACAATCTATAAACAATTTAGTTTACGTAAGTATACAAGGTGTTTTTGTTTATAAATAAATTCAGTCGTTCAGTTTATTGTACTGTAATATAATGATTGTTTTTGTAAACGAAGATTTAAAATAAATCTGTTGTAATCAAATTAAGATGAGAAAATCTTAATAATTTATTTTTAAATCTGTACTGTTGTATGGTATATACATAGAGATTGCAGAAATATTCAGGATATAAATTGTGTCTTCTAATATATAATATAAACGAACCGGCTAGTTATCAATTCGTCAATTTTTTTTGATAATTAAAGAAAATGTTTTATTACCCTAAAAAGTAAAATAAAATTTTCCATATGGCAAGTGTGTTACATGAATATCTCTAAGTGAATTTTTTTTAGAATGGGTTCAAGTTTTCTTGTACAACTTATAACAATGTTTTTTCACCCTACAAATATTTTAAGGCTGTTTAACAAAATTTCTTAGGAAATTTTGTTTTTTATATATTAGCCCTGAAATAGACCATTAAACAGTTTTTAAATATCTACAAAAAGAGAAAAAATATTATTAACTTAGTACAAGGCAATATAAAACAATTCTTTTAAAATGACACAACAATTCATAATTTTCTATTTTAAAATTACAAAAACAACTTGCCCTTTTGGTTTGACAAAATTATGTTTAAGATGTTTTTGAAATACTTATTTCAATAATTAAAATTTTCACACGTAACATATTTTAGTTTAAACAACTGAAATTCAGACCCCGTATTTATATAAATACACAATTTTAATTTCTCATATACATGTTAATAAAGAGAATTTTTTATGTTGCTTCAATTACTCGATGTCGATTTTTAGAGTGAATATATCTGTTTTGAAACCTTTGAATAAAAAAACTTAGTTATTGGAATGATGGACGTCGACTCTACACTAAAACGCTACGAACGATTTTAACAAAATTTTGTACTTGGGCATATTATGGTCATATCTAGGGATATCTTTTCCATTTTTTAATAACTCAAAAATTGGAGTGGTAGTTACCAATAAAAACAGTATAATTAATCTTTCTCAAAATCGGTTACAACGATTATAATAAAATTTTGCTCAATTTTGCCTCTAAAATTCCAAACAATATGTGTTGTTTACTATCTTTACTTAAATGTCGATAAGCGAATTATTGATTTAAAAAAACCATCTATGTGCTGTTATAAAATGCATAATTTTTCAGAATCAGCTCTACCAATTTCATTAAAATTTTACTGAAATGATCCATAACCTGTGTACAAAACAGCACGTAAAGAAATTATTATGGTTTAGCAGTAATTGGCAAAAAAAGAAATATAAGTAAATTTTGTCATTTGTATATTACTAAATTTTAATTTATGAATGTTTAAGCTTTTTATAAAACTTTAACAAGAACGTATAGATGATTTAACGTGAGGGGGGGGTGGAAATAATTGCAAAATATGAAGTTCTCATAGCAAAAAACTTGAAGTGAAAGTATTTTTTTCCTGGTCTATTTGAAGTAATGAAAAAAGTTTTGTGTAGGTCAATCGTAAATGTTTTGCGTTTTAAGATTATTCGAAACCAATGTTTTTGGGAAATATGTCTGTTTATTGTGTTTCTGACTATATATCTGTGCAGAAACGTCTGTCGTATCTAACCCAAACGCTTGGACCGAATTTATTCATATTTAGAATGTGGGCCTGTTATTTTTTCTATATTTTGTGACACATTATTAATTTTTACTAACTCAAATTTGGGAGTAGTTACCGTAAAACTTAAATACGAATTTCCCAAAATTTGTTCTAACGATTTTAATAAAACTTTTCTCAAGTGTAGCCTCTAAGGGCCTAAACAAAACGTATTGTTTACTATCTCTACAAAAATTGTGGTTGGTAAGTTATCGGTAAAAATCACAAACTCGACATAGGGCTGATATGGAGACGTAATTTGTCAAACTCAGCTTTACCGATTTCGATTAAATTTTACTGAAATGGGAAGATTAACGACATGAACAAATGTGGAAATTTTCAGTTTAGGTATAACTCAAAAACAAAAGTTGACCTTGACCCTCGACGTTGAAAGCTCTATTTTAATTGAGTACTTTTCACGTTGAGGACTCTCTGATGTCACAAGTGATGATTGATTGATTGATTGATTTTTATTGCCTCTTACCAACGAACATATAAATAAGTTTTTACAAATGAAATTAGACTAAATATTTTTTAAACTAAAACAAAGAATAACCTTCTCTAAATAGACAAGAAACAATAAAAGAAACTCCGAGGTAATAAAACATGTCTGGAGTTTTACACTAAGCACTATATATACAGACACAAAACACAGTCCAAAAATAAAGTTGAGGTCCGCAGCCGACCGAGTTCTCAATGAATATACATATTTTTTTACATTCAAATCTACAATCAAAAATATGACTTCTAGTCTTTTTATAAACAATACATATTTATTTATAACTGAACTTAATAACTTACAACTTAATAAATATATCCCTGTATGTTATCTTGGATAAAAACTATACACAAGCACTCCGCATACACACTTGCAAGGATACAATACCCGAATATAACACCAAAAAGTAAGGTTCAGGATAGTACTTTAAAATACGATTGTACATCTTCAAGCTCGAGAAAAAAATTACGCAGCAAACCAGAGAACTTATGATGTGCTACGCTATAATCGTTTTAAGTATACTCTATAGATATTTTCTTAAAAACTGCGTTTTTAAATTTATTCCCACATTTTAACTGACCACTTGCAAAGTTGTCATTTTTTGGGACGTATTGGTTTTTTTTAGTTTTTATTTGATTTTTGCGGATGGGAGTGTTGTACATCGTTTATTTTATTATAGGCCAATATGAAAAGATTTTTAAAATATATTTTTAAATACATCCTGACATTTGAAAAGTGTTAAAAGCATGAAATGTTAAAAATATCGGAAGCTTTTTATTAACTGATTCGTATTAAAATTTATGACGGTGTCTCGAAACCCTGCTGTTTTACGATTGTTATTGACTTTTAGTCAGACAATGATTATGTTTTTGTAGTACTTGAAAATGATTTTTATTGGCGTGAGTCCATTTCTTACGCTAAATAATCGGTATTCGTACGTTTCCCAGTGCATCTAATATATTAAATTTTGAAAATAGTTTAAGAGGTTGTTATTCAATCTGACAAAAAATTACAAACTTTATTAAGGTTCAGGATTCATGGTTGTTGTAGTAAATTATAAATAACTACTTTTTTTTATTAATTACTTAATTATCCTAAAATGTATTAAACGAAAAAAAAATATTAAAACTCTGTATTTATACATTATATTTTGTTAAGCGTTTTTGAAAAATTCGTTAAGCAAGTTTTTAAATGACGGTCATTTTCAAACGGTTTCGCATGAGAAAGGTTGGTAGATACGTCCAGAAAATCTGGTTCATTTAATATAAGTTTTTTGTAAATATATATAAAATATACAGTGTTCATAATATACGGAATATCAAAAATCTAAAACGGCTGAATTAAAAATTTTTTTTGTAAGTACATGTTTACAAGATAACGTTTACTTCCAGTTTTGATATATTTTTGGCAGCCATCTCGGTTCTGCCATCTTGAAATTAGATTAGATTTTGTAAAACGAATAAGGTCCCGTGACACATGTTTTTACATTTTTAAAATTCTTAGTTTCAATAATGGAATACTTTTTTTGTCTTATTTTCTAAGAAAGTTAACAACTGATATAACTACAGTACATTTAAAACCATAATTAACAGGTACTTACCATTAAATATGTTCTGCTGTAGTTTTTCCTGACCTTGTTCCTCTTGATGCCGTAGTTTTCCTGACCTTGTTCCTCTTTGCTTCCTGTTTGGACATTTAAAAAGTAAGATGTATTTTAATCAACAAGAAAATCTAAATAAACTACAAAATAGGATACGAACAGAACTTAACTCTATTACTGATCAGACAAATTCTAAAGTAGTTGATGAATTTTATATCCGTTTACGACAGTCCCCAAATAGCAAAGTCAACAATTTGAGTATCTTTGAAAATCACAAGTTCAAAACAACAGCATGTACGTGTTTAAAGGTAAGTATCCAACTCATTTGTCCACCTGTAAGTTATGATTTTAAATGTTCAGTAGTTGTATTAGTTGATAACTTTTTAAGGTAGTGAGATATAGAAAGACAGATTCCACCATTAAACTCAGAATAAAAAATGTGTCATCTTAATCTTATTTAAAAAATTAAACTTACATCAAGATGGTTGTCAAAATTTAAAACTATGAAAACTGGAAGTATAATATGTATTATTTTATTTAAACCAATCATAGTAGTCTATTTATTTACAGCAGACAATTTTATTTCTATAAATTCCCAACAGACAATTGATGAATTCAGTATTCTACAATGACATTTTCACCTGAGAATTTATTTGAATTGTGTTGTACTGAAATGTGTTACAAATTTGAAATAATTAGAAAAAATTTAATTACCGCTGACAGTAATGAAACTATTTGAAACAAAATGATAAATATATTTGTATGAATTTAAAACTTTAATTATTCAAATATTAACTTCAATAATATTACTCATTAAGAATTTTTTTAATGCTAATGAACATTTGAACAGCGAGAGGAATCAAGCAATAGTTCAAACTTATTTTCACAAAGGTCAGACTTTGTGTCTCAACTGTATCACACATCTTATTTAGAAAATATTGACATTAAATGTGCGTGTTATAGTTATAAACATTTTATTTTAGAAAATACGGAAATTATAACAGAAGTTATGTGGGAAGTATATAGTTGGTAAGATTCTTTGTTTCCACCTCTATCTAAAATTCTAAGTAGCAAAGAATTTCATGATCCTGATATTTATAAAATAATAGTTATTTTGACGGACATTTTAAAACTGATTTTTAAATAAAAACAGTTAGAGAAAAGTTACATCATGTTTTGCTCTAAACATGTTCATCATATACAGCAGTCTTTATGAACACTGTATGATTTACAAAGAGACACCAAACGAAGCACTTCTCTCTATACATAAATGGTGACGTCACTTTTGGTGTCTGTCCTTTTACAAGGTTGTAACTTAAGGACCGCTGATCCAATTTTTATACGGTTTTCCTTCCCATGTATGTACGATCTGGTCATATTGAATTAAGTCTTTATTTAATTCAAATTGATCTAGTAGTTCCTAAATTACAATAACATGTGTCTGTTCAGAAAAAAAAAGAAAACCATAACTTTCAACATATTTTACGAATTTTCTTAAAATTTTCAAAAACATAAATATATTTTGTCACTGACAACTTGATGTATAATTTGAACGCTAATTGAAACTGACATATTACAGTAGTTGAAAAAGTTACAGTAGTTACCTAGTTATAGCCAATTTTGCTGCTGAAAAATATGAATTTTCATTTTTTTTTGTTGTTAATATTACGCTATTTAAATAAACTACGCTATTTATTTTGTCGTCTACAAAGTTGGTATATGATTTAAACGCTGATTGAAACGGAATAATTTTAAAAGCGACGCAGTAGTTACTACAGTTTGTATGCAATAAATTAAGGGGAAATCTATATTGTCCAGTTATTTTTGAAGTTTCAGCGGTTGATTATGAAAGTTATCCACGATTCCCCATTGTCATTTCATTAAATTTAAATCGACATCTTAGTTTAATAAACACAACATTATATTTTTAATAGTAGCATAGAATTTGAAGTACCTTTCCTCCCGTCATGTCATCTCCGTACACCAGCTTTCCCCTCTCACGCCACCCTTAGCTCATGTTATATGAGTTAGATGTCTATATTTATAAAACTAAACTTCCGACTATCGGTACAAAGCCGTAACACCGAATCTAGCACCGAAAAGTGAGTTAGTTTAACAGATCCGAAAAGAAGATGTGTCTTATAAGACCGAATACTAACAAGATTGCTACAGCACCGAATATGATAAAATCAAATAGCTTCGAAAAGTTTAGGACGTGTTGCACATACCCAAATCGTAATAAAGAAATGTGTTGCACAGTGACGAAAGAAATGGAGGAGGGATACGAGGTTTGACATTGGTTGGGTTTGGTTTTATCATTCTGTTAACCACTACGTTTATTTGGTTGTTTAGGAATTTGTTAGATTGTTGTTGTTGTCTTTTATCACGGTTTATCTATTTTGTTTGTTTGTTATAAAGTTAGAGGGAAAGATCTTATAAGATGTTTATAGATATTCCTTTATATGTTTGTAATGTAATTAGCCCGACTAACATGGGGCGTGCATATTTATTCAATATATTTGTTTTTTGGCATTTTATATTTTGTTATACCTCCTGACTAGATATGTATAAAAAAAAGTTATCATTTTAAAATATTTGAGCTGACATTTTGAAATGAAAATAAAAAATTTCAGTAATTTTTTTTACTTTAATTGTATTGTTACCTTAAGTAAAACGTAAGGGATATTTTCATTGTAAAATGTTTTCAACATGTTTTATTAATTTCAAAGAGAACTAAATAAAATAAAAGGCATTTTTTCATAATAACTACTTCATTTTTTGTACAATACAGTACAATATCACATTTCAACGACTACGTCATCGTCCTCATTTGTTACATGGATACAAATACTTTCTGACACTGCGCTACAAATGTCATGACCATAGTTTCATACAAATAACAACGTGAAAGCAATATGACCATACCTCAATATAATACAACATATAGAATCCTTAAATCAGATGTACAAACAATAATATTCATAATCTTTTAATAGAAGTTAAAAAGGTTATCGAAATAGAAGCGGAAGTGTGGACATGGAGGCGTGAGCATATCGCATCTCGTTATCTGTGTAAAAGATTGGCTTATCATAGTTCAGGATCAGAAGAATTTATGTGAGTGTAACAACTGAGTCATTGAAACGTAGCCTTGTACTGTATTGATCAAATAAAGTGTTCATTGTGATAAATTGTATTTCCCTTCATTTGCTAATTGAAGCTTCCACAAGTGTTTCTCTTTAGAATGAACGAGTTGCATTGTAAGACTTTAACATGCCATCATAACAACATACAGCTGCATACTGAGGTATGCATACTATTCTGGAAATCATGAATATTTCACATTTACTACGATTAAATAAGAGAGGTAAATTTCTGAACAAAGCAGCAAAGCTATCAGTGTAGAGAAGGACTTTCATGTTACAATCAAAATTCATGGAACCACTGCAACTGGGATTATTTTAACTTGTCTTTTAATATCCCTTTAGGCGTATAATTTCTTATCTCTGTGTACATTTTAGATACATTCTTTTTATTTGTCTCTACAACGAGTCTGACATTTACGATGCTTTTATGCAACTGACTGTGTCATTTTGTTGTGTCATGGCGTTCGTAAGCTGACTTCTGTGTACACTTTATTTATGTCTTGCCATTACAAGCGATAAAACAAGACTATAACATATTGCTTACAGAGAAAAATATATTTAGTACAATAATATGATATACCTCATGTGTATGCACTGTAGTGATGGAAAGAAATGCTCAAATTTTCATTTTTACACATTGAATTCAAATACAGTCTTTATTAATTATTTGTAAGGAGTTAACAAAATCAAAGTATATGATTTTAAATATAAGTACTTAGAACCTATATTGAATAAACTTAGAATATTTAAACTATTCAATGAATATTACTGTCTAGGCAGGATTTTATTAAGAATCTGATTTTAAGACACAATTCAAATAATATATACTTACTATTAAGTGTAAACACAATTGGTACTTGGTGAAATTCCATATTAAGCCAAAACAACTTAAAACTAAATTTCAGATAAAATAAACTTTATTTTTAATAGCTGTTGCGCCGTTCGGCATCTTCAAACTAAGTTCACTCAAACAGCTGTCGCAAATGAAGTTTGTTTTATTTGAAATTTCGCTTTAGATTATTTTTGCCTTGATATAATTATTAGTTAGTTTACAATTTTTAAAATAAACATTACTAAAAATTGGTTTAAAATGACGTTAATAATATTTCAATATAATAAATTTAATCTTTTTAAAAATTTGCTAGTGGAAATATCAAGAAAAACATCGGTTGAATATTTAGCTTCTTTTTTTGATTACCAATAATTTATAAGCCTTAATAAAACCCATTGCTCAAAAAATAAGTGTAACAATTTAAAAAAGAAATATTTAAAGAACTAATAAAACGTATTGCTAAAAAACAAGTGTAAAAATTGGACAAATATATAATTAAAGAACCCTCATGGAAAAGAAAATTTCATTAAAATAAAACAGTTCACTTAAAAGTTAAGCAGATTAATTGATAAATAAATTGATTTAAATACAAAGTGTTCAACAAGTTATAGTATGGGTTAGTATTCCGGAAAGGTGAAGTAAATTCAATAAATTTTATGAGTACCATAAACTCTGCAGTATTATATCTACAACTTACACAATCACTAAATTTTAATTGATTTGTGTACCAACTCCGGATATATTACAATATACAATACTTTTCGGACATCAGGTATGTATGAAAGTGATCAAATACTTAAATATTTTTTGAGCAAGTAGGGATCTGTGCACTTTTTCTAATCTCGGCTATGAAAAAAGGATAGTTAACTAAACGTTTGTGAAGGTGTTGTAGTTTAACGCTGAGGACATTCATAATGTTTTCTGAGTGTACTCATGTTTATGTAAACCAACAAGTGGTTGTCATTTCAATGTAAAATGAGAGAAATGAACACTGCACAAACTGTCCCACTTTTCTACCCCCATAAAAGCTCAACAAAACTGCTCGTCCCCCAAAAAAAATCGTTTAAGTGGTTCTTAGTAAAAAAGTGAAAATAAACAATGGCGGTACTTTTGACAAAAAATACAGGTGACCATGTTCTACAAAATTTCAGAAACTGATTGGGTAGGAATTAAAATACAAGAAATGTCATATAACATGTAGTGCTATCTTGCTTAGTTTTCAGTCTATCCACCGTTTTGTTTTTGTATAGTATAACTTTGAAAATAGACAGGATATTGAGTTCATATTTGGTAAACGCATTTTTTTATGTAACATTTTACACGTGTACAAAAACAATTATTTTTATTAGGTATATTTAAATAATGGCAACCGTTTAAAATGTTTAACGAATATCTCGAAAACGGTGTAATTTTATTGAAAAGTACAAGAGACAATCTCTTTTTCATTACAAACAAAATAGTTTTTACATTTTACTTTAGCTGGATAATAGAGTAGCCTAATCGACAAAAAAACCGAAATACATAACCGAAAAAAAAAGACCCAAGATTAGACTACAAGCAAATTATTTTTTCAATTCTGAAAGTTTATAATAACAATAACAAAATCTAAGAATTTAATTTCAATTATAAACTTAGTTTTACCACAGAAAGTCCATTAATATCTTTTCATTTGTAATATTACAGTAGCGGTTTTAGGTATACATTGAAAGAGAAACAATATTAAGAAAATCAAACAAAAAATATTACATAGAGTATCATTCACTGCATCAAAATCTAAGGAATTTATAACATTAGGAGCCCTCCAACAAAGTCTAAAGTGTCGTAAAAGTGATATCTGGATCTCTTCAAGCCATTAGATTCTTGAATAACAACATAATGCGAGCAACAAGGTCCCTGGTGTTGAATATACTAACTGTAATATGTGTCCCTAACATAAAATGTAATACAGTGAAATCCGGGGATAGTGTAATAGATTTCGAGATATTTGATGTTAAAAATATTAAAAGGTGGCCATTTTGAAAATATACGAAACAAACTCTTTGTTTTTGATACACGTGTAAAGTTTACATATAAAATGCGTGTACTAAATCTGAATTTAATATCCTATTTCCAGTCATAATTTTTTGTAAACAAAATGGCGGTTAAGCGCACAACTAAGCGAGATAGAGCTACATGTTACATGAGGTTTCTTGTATATTTTGTCCTTCTCAATCAACTGCTGAAGTTCAGTGCAGTAACTTCTAGACAACCTGTATTATCATCTTCAAACCGAACTTCAATTTGCTTCGCTCACGCCATAAAGCAATCAGTGTAAATAGTACTCGGTTAAAAACGAGTTTTTAATTCAGCGGTCAAAAGTTTTTTTTTTCTGTTTTGCCAATTTTGAACTTGTAATTTTACACACCTGTCATTATATTTCACATTTCAGTTAAATATGAAATCGGAAGAGACTATTATGATTAATTACGTTTTTATAACACCTCCATGGTTGATATTTTGGGTTTTGTTATAAACAAAAAACTGTCATGCTACCGAAAAGTCACAAACTGTCATTTTCATTAATACGTTTTATAAGGTATAAATGCCTCCACTTTTGAGCCCCAATATATCCACACAAAATCGACACAGATTTTTCACTATATAAATTTATTTATACAACGTTGTCGTGAGATAAAAAATGTAAGGGAAGTTTCCAATTAAAAATATTTCGTATCTTTTACAATTTCAAAAATAGTTGTTGTAATACTTTTTGCGACATAGGAAATCATAGAAACTCATTTAGATTAAATATAGGGCATAAATATCTTAACAAAGAAGTAAACTTATTATCAGTGTTGAGTGGGACTTTTTGTTAACAATCAAAATGCACTGAAGCGCTGCGATTGTGAGATTATTTTAACTTTACTTAATATTTATTGCAGGCGTATAAATTCTTTAAGGTTTAATCCAAAATATTATATATATATATGGAAAGTGACAGAGGAAAAAAGTTTTATATTTACATCTTACACATTTTTGAATTATTTCAGATAGGTAAAACTTTTTGATTTCCCTGTCCTTCTTTTTGTATACTTTAAAACAGTTATATGTTTTAAAATATAGTCTTTAGAAAAAAAAATACAACATTTGATATTTTCATATATTCGACAAAATTTATTTTCTTCCAACATGATAATTTTCAATTTTAAGTATGTAAACAAAATAAGGTACTAAACTATTTGAATAATAATAACAATAATAAACTTTCTAGTGTCAAATAAACTGTTGCCATCGGATTGTCTCTACATATTTTTACGAAGCAATTTCATTTTTATATTTTATTACGCATTTAATGTTAACTATAAAAATGGATAATCTCAACTAATTCTATAAACAATGGATGCACATTTCATAGTACAATAAGTCTCGCCATAAGAACAGCTACATCCAATAAAGCTCGTCCTATACTGTCATTGATTCTACACCCACTATCACCCCCCCCACTCTGACTTAATATTCGTCCAGACGTCCCTCTCCCCCAGCTCCACCAATTACTCACACCTTCATGGCCTTATTTAAGTGAGGACGACCTTTCTGTTTTTTATGTACTTTATAATCAACAAGCTGTCATAGAGATTTATTTCACTCGACACTTTAATAATTTGTAACATATAAAAAAACAACCTCAGGAAGTGTATATGGAATTATTAAATTTAATTAAATTTACTGTGCACCAACTTTCTTGCGTGAAACCAAATCTGAAGAAATAAAAGATTTGTATTGCAACTCAACGGGAGTCAAGTTTTATATTAGTTTCATGAAATCTACTCGTAAAATGTGATTTTTTTTATAGACTTCGTTATTCA
Organism: Aphrophora alni; assembly: GCA_963513935.1. NCBI lineage: Eukaryota > Metazoa > Arthropoda > Insecta > Hemiptera > Aphrophoridae > Aphrophora > Aphrophora alni. The sequence goes on from OY740772.1 coordinate 9,943,470, forward strand.
AATTACATTTTTTTTTATCGAAAACTACAAAACTAAAATTTGTATGTAAACAGTAGTAAAGTAAATTTCGTAATCTTAAAAATGACGATATTTGTTTTTGATTGATCTTCACATTTCCTGGCTTGATTGTCGACATACTGTCCTTTCGTCGTCGTTACGGCCACAAATTGAGGTACATTAATGCAATTTGGTATAAGGAAGTATAGTATACTTATTATATAGAACATTATTGAAATTAAAATTATTCGAATAAAGAATTATGTAGGACAATGTAAAAAGTTTTTGTTAATATTCATATCTCGTGTGTTGTCCAACTTATAACAAACTGAATTAGACACCAATTTATAAATTTCAATTATTCATCTACAATTGACATATGTTTCTCTCGCACATTTCTACACAGACAAATAGTTAAGTTGTTAAGCAAAGAAAATTCTCCAAAACGGCAGGAAAACATTAACAATACAAAGAATTTACGAATCAATAGACCACTGTGGTCTATATACAAGTAATTAAATAGTAATACTGTGGAACTCCTCGCTGCAGTAGTAATTGTAGTTATTAAGGGTAGTGGGTATTGTACCTCTGAAGATGATTAAAATGTACATAAGGTAGAATAAACATAACTATACAGTTTGTGTGTTGTTAGTGTTTTATGGTGGTTAGGGGGAATTTTTTTTCATTGTATATTCACTACAGTGCTCTAGTGATTCATATGAGCGAAGTTGTTGTTAAAATGTAATTTCGAACCTTAATCACGCAAGGAAAGTTATAAGATCAGGTAGGACCGAGTTACAGTAAAGTGAGTAGCCAATAGAAATCCCGGTAGGATCGAGTCAAAGACACAAGCAAAGCGAGTGGAGATTCTTAATTATATACAAATCTATAACTTACTAGATCCTAATCGATTCCATAAAAGTAGTAGCACACACAATTGCACTAAATATTGTTCCCTTGGTACAATTTTAAAAAATTGGGGTTCTTTTACTAAAATAAGAAAAATAGGCCTACATAAAAGTAATCTTCATTTAGTTAAATAAGTCTTCTGTTGAAAATTTTATTGGGTATTTTGTTTTGTTTTTGTGTTTTATTTTTCCCATTTTTTTTCATAATCATCCATGACGAATAGAAAACTCTGAAATTTTTAATTATAGCCCCCATAATACCGATTAAAGACCGGTATCATAAGGACTTTTTCAAGGGACTAAATTTTAAAATATTATGTCACACCTTAACAGGTGCCAAAAACATGTTTTCTACATAAAAAGTGAAAGTACTTACTCTATGAGGTTTGGCAAAGGTTAGAAGTTTTCATCTCTACTCGACCAAAAATTAGCTAAGGGTTGCAAAACTTTTGCCACTCTGTATATATATTTTTTTATTGTGTTTAAATTTAAGTTGTATGATTACATTTGTACTAAACTCCGGCTATATAGTGATAGTAAGTGACTTCTTCACTTGTCTTTTGAACTGATGCTAAATTTACTTTTTGAGTGTAATTAATTATGAGTAACCATTGTTGACATATGAACGGCAGTCAAGCCCGCTAGTAGATTTTACAGTTAAAGTTTGATATAAATAATTACTGATTTATTGTTAATCGTTTAAATAAATCAAATATAAGCCGAAAAGCTCAGGGGTAAATCTGCTTATAATGCAAAGTTCAACCAGTTGAATACATTATTTTTAATTAATTTATCAAAAAACATTCATTAAAACATTTTTAAAACTCTGTTTTCCCTGGGGTTACTTTTCGTGTGTTTTAGTATGACCTAAATTTCAGCAGCATAAAGAGATTCAATTACCTTTTCACCATCTTTCCACCTCGTTTATTGTGTGCATAACAAGTGCATTGATGTGAACATTAAAATAATAATTATATATACTAAGGTTTTTAAAGAGTTGTTAGCTGTACGTTTGTGTTAATATCATTAACAGACATTATTTTCAAAATTTAACTTTGTATGATCGTATACTCTGAGAGATATTCCTGAATACATTGTTGCAATGTACGTAACATAAAGTGCAGTATTTCACGGTTACTTTGTTATCTGCGTAAAATTGAAACAAAACTTTCTTGCTGTCGATACTATTTTCGCAAGCGACGTTATTTCTCAACAATTACTCAACCGATTTAAACAAAATTGCACTTCTAGTGCAGATCAAGTTGCATGTTATGACGTTGGAGCTTCTACATTCACTCTGCGGGTTGAGATATTTTGTGCTTAAAGCTTTCATAATACAACGACATCAATGTTCTTAGCTATACATTGTACGAGTACTAATATAATTAGCTGTCGAATATTACTAGCTATGAAATAGGTTGCTAGAATAGTTAGAGTAATTGTATCTCTAGGTATCACAACCTATAATTTTGAGATTATTATCGAGGGTAATGATCTGATACCGATCTTAGCCTCGAGGACTATGTGTTACTTTTACATTTGTGCCGATTTTACAGTTCAAAATATCTTCAACTATTCAAGTTAGTTCAATAGATGTTACTATTTAAATATTAAAATATGTTAACATTTCAAGCAACCGCGTGTTAATTTACGGACGTTCTTGAAAAAAAAAAACCCCCCTTTAAATAATTCAACATACTAAACTTGCTATTTAGAATTGTGTAAAAGAAAATACAAAAACATTGTATAAGCACAAAGCAGATGAACCATAAGAAATATAAATATCGTTAGCTACATCTACTAATTGTACTTATCATATATACCGGGTGAATAAAAAGTCAAGACCCCCCCCTCTAATATTTTTCTAAGTAAATATACAGAGATATCCTTTTGGTGGTCATGCAATCTTAGCAGGAAGTTTCATTTTATGATTTTGAAAATTTTGAGTGTACCCCAAAAATGGGGGATTTTTGGGGGCAACTCAAAAATTTTAAATGTAAACCCCTTTCAAGTGACACCTCATTTTGAAGTGTTTACAAAAACTTAAAGAATGGTGAAAACCAGAGTTCGCTATCTCTTCTCTATCAAAAATGGTAGCCCGTCAAAAGTTATTGAAGTCTACACAAAATTTCATCCTTATAAAATTCAGCTTGTCCATGAGTTGAATGAAGATGATTCAGACCGTCGCGTCGTCTTCAATTGAATAAACAATGGATGAGCTAAAATTAGACCTTCTATTTCCTCACAAAATTGAAGACGACGGTCTGGATCATCTTCATTCAACTCATGAAAATTTTTCAGTTGCCCCCAAAATCCCCCATTTTTGGGGGACACACAAAATTTTCAAAATCATAAAATGAAACTTCCTGCTAAGATTGCACGACCACCAAAAGGATATCTCTGTAAATTTACTTAGAAAAATATTAGAGTGGGGGGTCTTGACTTTTTATTCACCCGGTAGAACAAAGTTTATAACTCACAAATATTAACCAAAGACATATGGTTATATGACATTTGTAGATAAATACAGTTGGGGCATAGCTTACATATTTGTAAAGGGTAGGTTTGGTTAGTCAACTAATATTGTGCGGTGTGTGGTTTTAACATATTTGCAATGCTAATACAGCCACCACATGTTGAGGTCATGCTAAAGTCACGTGAGTACTCTTTGAATCTCGAATGAAATTGTGAGAAATTTATATTTATTGCAAGATTTCCCTAGACACAGTGTCGCGTGACTTAATAAAACATGATAAAGTCTGTCTTAATAAGCATGAAATGATCTTTTATATTTTCTTATAGAGTATAAAATAACTAGAAACTCGATTTTGAGTTTGTTATCTAGTTTTCTACTTTCTCGTCCTGTGTTTCTACAAAACGTGTTCCTGTTAAACCCAATCCTTTAAGGAATTAAAATAATGTTTTGTCCCAATCTTCAGAAAAAAGCATTTGTTTATTTAAAATAAAATTTATAGACTCTTTTCTAAAATATAGTATTGATTGTACACCAACTTTGGGAAAGTCCTTGTAAGACAAGTTGCAAGTCCTTGTTCAAGGGAAGAACAGCTCAAAATCCAGTCCTCAATGTTCCTGGACGGCGAGATTTTAGGTTGCTCAAGAGGGATTCGCCTTCGTGTAATTAAAATCTGATAGTTTCGCATAATAAAGAGAGATGTCAATGATTTATGGTTCGACTTATAAGGAACAATAAGGTACCCTCAGACTAGGAGTGTATCTGGTGTAACGGGCGTGTTCTCCCTTCTACTTGCTTCCCTAACCTGACTTGACGGTACAACGCGTTCCAAGAAAACTAGGTACACAAATTACTGCTTAGCTACATTTAATTCCTAAAGTTACAACTTCGTGACAGACTTTTGTAAATGTTTTATTCTTATTCACACCGATAAAAGAAACGAAAGTAGGGTACGCGTTTACACAGAAACATTTGAGGTATATACTTTTTTATTGGGGTTGTACCGCTGAAAGCAAATGTAGACCTAATAAGAATTAAACTAGAAAGTTGCAAATTACGTTTTTTTATTTGTTTCAATGCGATTAAAACCTATTGCAGCCTTTTAAAAGGTGGCGCTGAAACTACGCCCATGACGCAAGTACGTTTTTCTTCTCGTTTTAATTCACTTATTAGGTCTACTCGAGTTCCGATCCATAATGTCGAAAATATTTATTTTATTTCAATTAATTTATTTTATTTTCAGTTCTTACTTTATACTCTTATCATGAAAAAATACCAAGTTCACTGAAGTAAGAAAAAAACAAAACTTACAACCGAAAATAATGTTTTAAAACAATCAATTCATAAATAAGAATATTATTTGGAATATACAACTATCGAACTTTAATTTTTCATTATTACTCAATACTCAGCACAGCATACTTGGTGACAATGAAACTCATGCCGATCATAGTTCCTAGGACATGATTTGAAAATTTGTACAAACTTGTATATACAGTCTATTTCCAAATTACGTTCCGAAATCCCTTCGGTCAAAATTAGATTAACATAAATGGAAAAAATATTAAACTAGAAACTGGATCAGTTTCAAAGAAATACTATTGATATTTTTAATACAGAAAACCAAGACCTTCCACGTGCTAATAAAATGAAATCACTAAACAAGCCCAATTCATTTAGAAAAGTTTTACCCGATATTGGGATACCAAAATCGTCTGTTCTAAGGAATGTTAAGAAAAACTAATATATTTGTTTCTAAAACATATTTAGTTTACAGACTGCTGGATGATGACCCAAACAGACGAGTTAAATTTCGTTCGAAGGCAATCGAAAAGCTTGACGAAGATCACGAGTGGTATGAAGGAATTGTATTCTCAGATGAAGCTACATTTTACCGAACAGAGCCTGTAAACAGACATAATTGTAATTATTATAACATACAACATACCTTACTCAAGAGGGGTTGAAATTAAAGCGTATATCTGTTTACAGTTCCTAATCTTACTCAGTCGGAGATGAGGGACTGTTTTTTTAAAACAGAATGGAGCATCTTCTCATGCTAATGTGGTCAAAGCAGATTTAGATTGAGATCATTCTAGATTGGATAGGTAGTGGCAGACCTTCGACTGGCCTAAAAGATCCATACACATAAATGTTTGTAATTTTTCCTAGGAGGGTTTTAGAAAGAAAATGTTTATTTTCAATCTATAGCAATAGATGATGAATTAATGAGGCTGATTGAAAAGGAATTTCTGTTGATACATCTGCTAATCATCAATTTATAATGGTTACGCAAATAAAACCATTTTGGTGAAAATTTACCACTATTTTATTATTCCGCGATGATATTTTGATTGACCGTAAAACAAATTAAACTCAAGTGTACTTTTTTTTACATATCTATGTAAGATATATTTGACATATGTAAAGTGTCAACTTTGTAGAGTGTTTCATATGTTCGGTATAGTCATTAAAAATATCGACATCTTCGTGGGGCATCACGTATTATTAGATCCAAATAGTTTTACGTATTTAGAAGTTAAAAATAATTCAATATATAAAATAATATAATGTAGGCTATAAATAACATTCGTTATGTTCCAGAAGTCCATAATAATATAAATGTATAGCATTTTACATGTTACGATTAACAATTGTACAAAGCACAAAGAATTAATTTTTATAATTTTCAAAATGGCGGCGATTACAAATTTTTAACTTGGAATATCTTGAAAACCGTTAGTTTTACAAAAAAATGTACAAGAGACAAAATATTTTAATTTTTTAAAATTTGTAACGGCCGCCATTTTGAAAATTATAAAAATAAATTGTTTGTATTTGGTACACTTGTAAATCGTAAGATACAAAATGCTTATTCCAAATTTGAACTCGATATCTTATCTATTTCCAGAGTTTCAGTGAGTTTTTTGTAAAATAAACAAAATGGCGTCTAGATGCTAAACAAAGTTTAAATTGAAAAAAAAAAATTATTCTTCATTTTCAGCTTAGAATCACACATAGAACATGAAAATGCATAGCCAGCCCAACCTTTTTGTAACATTCTGTATATACACTTTGAGATAATAGTTTCTGTGATGAAGATGTATTGCTTAACCCACTAAGACATCTCTGGGAACTGGAGTGTGGGAGAAGACGTGACGTGTAAGAGACGTGGTCTAATCAACACAGGTTGGAATTGGACTAATTCAGAGGAACTCGTGCGAGTGACCTAACTAGCTTCTTGACGATGCAATATAATTAACACTAGAGACTGAATTACAACGAGGACCACAGGTGTTTAACGACAGTTAAATTCTAATCTGTGACTTTAATTAACTAAACTGTGACCTTTATTAAACTTCGCTACTTGAAACCCCTATCTGCAGGTATGGATCATTAAGTCGAATTGTCTACCCTATTAGAAAGGCTCTAGTTTACCTAACTTTTGTTTTTGAGGTGGCTAGATAGACAATTACAAACTTGGTTTCCTTACGAACCAATTATATAATCAACATCCTTGTATGTGTATTTGAGTATATTACCGCTTGGAGTATTGCGGTACACAATGAATTTACCTTCAACCTCAAATATATAAGCTCACAGAGTGAATAATTTATAAAATGTAAGTTACAAAAAGAAAAGGACAGTTAACTGTTTTATGTAAGCTTCAGTTTAGGAATCTGTTTGGCCTAGTAGAGATTAAATTTCTATACTAGCATTTGATCAGCTGTTCAATAGTCTAGCTAATTTAGATAATAGCTTTGGAAATGTTCAAGAATGAAAGTGGTAACAATCTAACGGGTAAAATGTTTGGTCTTTTTCAAATGGTTATTTTTCGGAAAATATATATCTTTTTGAAAAAAATACTAAAGTATTACTTTTCTATTTTTAGCCAAATTATCTAACAAAAACCTTTTTCGGGTAATGTTTTTCACTTCTTTATGTAAACAATTTAAATAAAAATTAATTGTATTGTTTATAACAATGATAAACTTTCCATTGTCGACCAGATTTTCAGATTTTATTTCCTCCAGTTTTGGAGACGTTTGACTGAGTTATAATATTTAATTTTCATTCTTATGATTCCTGAATAATTTGCCGAGGATTCTGATCTCATGTAAATGAATTGTTTTTTTACGGTTATATATGGTCTTACTGACTAGGGTTTAAGATAAGTATCTTACGTCTTAGGATAAATATCTGGCTCAGTTTGTCAATGAATGATTATTTGTTTTTAACTCACAACCATAATTTCAGAAAAATAGACGAAAAGTTTTCATACAGGAAAAAAAAACGTATAACAGATCAGTTGGTATCCTAAGTTTAATTAAAATTGCAGTTTTATATACCGGTACAATCGTAAAAGTTTTAAGGTCTAAGTTTAGCAGCAGTTTTGAAATTTAAATGGTGATGTTAAAAACTAAAATTATTCAATTTTTAATCAGTATATTTATTGTTATATCAATTACTTGCTGTGGTTGTTCATTTTGTTCAATAGTTAGCTTACCTAACTGCAATAACTTTCTTTTAACTGAGGTTTATTGTATTTATAAAGTAAATTGGATATTTAAAAACTTAAAACACTTATTATAAATAATATTACCTTTTAAGGTCCGTCTTGTCTGACATGTTTCGGAACCGTAACTCCATCATCAGGTCGTATTCATTCCTAAGAGATTGACGTACATTAAAATAAATTACACACAAACATAACACTGACACTAACATATGAAATAAATAACAGAAGCGCAACCTAAAGTGATGGGTGAAGTATTGATGTTATTATGCAAGGAGGCTTACAGATGGTAATGTTATTAATAATTAATTGGTACCACATAAGCAATATAAAACAATAATAATTCAGGCAATTAATTTCATATTTAAGAAACTTAATAGAAGCATACACATTGTATTTAAATTGTTATACAGTAATATCATTTTGTAATGCAAATATACAGGGTGTCGTAGAAAAGTAACTGTCTATTCATTTTCTGATTCTGTATATACATAAAAAAAGAGAGAATTAACATATAATCGAATTCCAATTCGTTATCCGATATTTTGTTTTAGAAAAAAAGGTTTTAAATCTCCAGAAACATATAAGATATTGAGTTCAGATTTGGTATAAGCATTTTTCACGTTAGGTTTAACGGTTTAACGTTAGGTTAACGGATATATTTGTTAACCGGCAAAAACAGTCATGTTTAATAATGGTGGACAAACTTCGAATCTTCTATTTATTTTTATTTTTTTTTAATTATTTTTTTTTAATACCGAATAGTCGTACGTCTCAGAATTGCACGTGTTATACAGTTTTAAATTCTGCACGTAGTGTCATGCCAAAACAAACAATACAATATGAGAGAGTTACTCGTAAAAAATAAGATTTAAAAAATATAACCTAAAGTTATGAGAAGAATTGACAAACCCTTTAGAAGTTAAGAATTTAGATGTATTTAACATTCTACATTTTACATTCCATGAATGTGGACTTTTTTTTTTTTTTTTTTTTTTTTTTTCAAATTTGATAAAACATTTTAAGAATAATGTTATACCAATCGTCGTTCGTTGACGATTTCACATATGGTTTAAGTTTTTTATTGAAGTATCTTGCAATTTAAGAAACATTTCTGATGATTTGTTTACAAGGAAAGCTAGCAACTACGGATGAATTTATTTTTTAAAATTGCTCATTAAATTATGACCTTTGCAATTGTAATGCAAAAATTAAACGCAGTAGCCTATCTATGATTTTTCTGAGCGCCTTAATATACGTAACTGCAGAAGAAGAGCAATTCCAGGTAAACGAGTTGGCAAACCTGCAAGGTCCCTAATGGTTTGTTCAAGGACAGGCTGTCACTGGCTCCTTTCTCAACGGACTTGAGTATTGGCGACTTGTATAGTAATTGAAACTATTATTGAATTCCACTTAAATTTGGCACTCAAGTTTTACCATTCCACGAAGTCAGTTTCAAAATGGCGGTCGTTTGATACTGTTTTTCCTTTTTCCCGGTATTGAGCCTATAGTAACAAATTGTGTACATCTGTAGATATGCACGATTGAGGGTTGTAAACGAGGAGATACACAAAGACATTAACATGCTACCGTATCAACAAACAGTTACACTCCGAGTTCTCTCCTTTCTGTTGGAACCAGGAATACGTCACATTCATTACGATTAAATAAGTGGCATGGCTTTCTGAACAAAGAGGCAAAATGTAGAGAAGGGCTTTGATGTTGCAATCAAAATGCATGGAAGCGCTGCTACTAGGGATTATTTTAACTTGTCTTATTCAGTGCAGGCGTGTAATTTGTTAACCTTGTGTACACTTTAAAGCATTTATTTTTTGTCTCTACACTGAGTCTGGCATTTAAATTCTTTTATTTCTAAGCTACGTAATTGCAACATATTTTGAGAAGTCATTTTTTTCTATAACTACATAATATTACATTTATATAGTTAAGCCCTCAGGGATTTACTGTAGTGAGTACGAGCTTGGTATTCCCGAAGGTTCCTACCTGGATCTAAACCTTTCACACGTAGTCTTGAGTAAGACTCCCCCCCCATTTTTCATCTTTCGTATTGGGAATCACGGAATCACCTTAATAACTATTGTTTGCCTTTATTTTCTCAGCTTCATTCTTTTACGAAGATGAGTTGATCCCTTTGTGAATCTAAGATGAAAAAAGACACCCTTTTCAATCAAGCACATCCTTAAAGGATCCACCCTTATTTAGGACCTCACTATAGTTTGTACGGGTGTGGCAATCCCAAAAGATCCTAGCTAAATCTACATATTTTTAATATAGTCTTAGGATAAATAAGTCTCTTTCATCTCTCCTATTATGTCTCTCTTGACCAAATCTTGTTCTTTTCCGAATCGAACGTTATTATAGTATTCGGTGGTAAGAGGTCTTTATTTTATATTCTTTTCCTTCTTAACAAAGCAGTGACCGAGAGGATTTTCACATTTAAACATCAAGAAAAACCATTTACAAAGTTAATGTAAGTGATTACAATATATCCAACTATTCAAGAAATATCATAATGACTTAATATCTGTGGTTTTAATTAGATACCAACATGAAATGAACAGACCGTAATAGAATTCCACTTCCTCTATCTACAGAGTGTGCCAAAATTAAGTGTCATATAGAAGATGTTCCAAGTATTCATAAAACGTAATTTTTAGGACTTATTGAACAATACAAATATTTTCGTGTGTTCTTAAAGTAGAACATATTTACAAATTTGAGGTTTTAACTTTATAAGCTTAAAAATTATGTGCAGAAAACGAAACGCTGTTACAATAAAAAAATAAGTTTTGTATTAATAAACTAAATTAAAAATACAAACATTAATTAGCAAGTAAAATAGGGTGTGTGAGTTTCGTGATTGTAGGTGATTAAAGTAAACTAGGTCAGGCCCTTAATTAGGGCTAACTGAAAACAACCACAAACAGAGGTTAATAAATAGTCTAGGGTTGAAACATAAATCTAATAATGAAAGGAAATTGTTCTAAAAATACAGAGAAAATATTTAGGTGTGATACAAGATGAAAATCTTCCATATAGCTGTTTGGAATTCAACCACTTTCTTAATGTATATGTATATATATATATATATATATATATATATATGTATGTATATATATTATATACATATTTAAACACAGATCATAATACATTCATATTGGGATGGTGAATTCAGGAAAGATAATGGGGAATAAAATATATAAAACAATAAACAGACTTTCTCATCCAACCATCTTCAAAACTAAATAAAATATAATCTTCTAAGGCTATTCGTCACAAAAAATGACAGTTCTGTAGTTTTGAATAAAAAATTAACCACGGACGGCGTTTAAAAAACTATTTATAAATTTAAATAAAGGACTAAACTTGCTTCTCTTGTGACATAAACACATTCTCAGCTGGCAAATCTTATTTAATTAAAATAGAGCTCTTAATGACTGCGCAGCTGTCAAGGTAATTTTTTTAAATTATTCCTGAAAATTAATATTTTTCGCTGTCGATTTTTTAACTGGTTTGGGTCATTAATCTTCACATTTAACTTACATTTTAATTACGTCTTTTACAACCAATTTTTGACTTTTTAACCCAACTCATGAATCCACATTTTTCTAACAGATGGTGAACAATACGCCCTGTTTGGGTTCTTAAACTTAACTAAATAGTTATCAAATCCGTGGTATCGATTTCTAAAAAATCTTAATTTTGTATTTTTTCGTATGGAAGCTCCCCACTAATTTTGAGTTACAAGAAAAATGATAAAAGTCCCTAGATAAGGCCAAAATATCCCATCATACAAAATTTGATTAAAATCGGTCGACGCTCCGGTCTGTAGAGTCTATACAATAGAAGACGTCAGTCAGACAAACAACATACAGGCACATACCATTCTGTAAAACACTTTTTCGTCATACTGCTTCAAAAAACAGCTATTTTTAATACATGCATTGAGATGCTAAAGTTGATATTCTTAGTCATAGGACCTAAAAACATCAGCTGAGGTCGAGGTCATCAGCTGTAACTACGTTCATAGGAATTAAGTAAAGATTGAAAAGCATCTATAAAACAACCGATAAAATCGATTGTAAATAACCGTTAAAACAGCTGTTACCATCGATTTGAAGGCAAATAAGTTATATCATTTTAGTTTTTCTGAAATTGTTTTCTTATATTATTTAGAGTGTAATGATAAATATAGTTCATTACTTGGACCAAAAGAAGCTTTTCGATCCTCGCTCATTTTCCTTGAGCTCGTTAAACTTGAGCTTTATTGAAAAGCTTCACTTTTGGTCCTAGTAATGAAATATACTATTTTTTTGGACTATAGGGATCGAAGAACAGATATATCGGTGTAAACACTTGCTGCATAAATTCAAAAAAATTAAGATTATTAATTATTAAGGTGTGTTTTAAATCAATTATGTAAAATAGGAAGGTATTCGTAAGAGGGTATCGTCTCATCGGTGTAAAACTGAGAGTTTATTGTCTCTCACATGGTATCTATTATTATAATATGATTTTGTGTGTATTTGGTTCTTGTATGGCTGTTTTGACCTCTACTTACTTGTTACGGTTGTTCAATGCTAATTTATTGTTAGTGTTTTGTTATTTCTTTATTAACTTTTTTTCATTATTTTGTTCAGTATTTCAAAATAATTTTTGTATTTGCTGTACACGACTCGGGCTGATGAACAAGTTAAATGTGATTACTTGAGACAAACATTTCGGTTTTTAAAAAATAAAATAACTTTGAAAAAGGCAAACTCAATGTTTAGGGTACTTAGTAAGAATGAGTGACTGAAGCCTACAAAACGAATCAGGAAAGAATAGGAAAAGAGAAAGTATACTATACTAAAAAGTAAATGGAATGGCAAAGTTATGAAGGATTAGTGTCAAATTGAATAACGGTTTTGGACGAACAAGATCGAGGATTAGATTAGTTTGGAAGACGATTGTATGGAAGGTCCAAGGGACACGCTAGGAAGTAAGTAAATGATAAACTGAGAATGCACAAATGTATGACAATTAAATGCGTAACTTCATGATCAACAGAAAAAACTTTTATGGAGATTGGAGGATCTTAACATATACATGTGTCTGAACAATTATAGTTGATCAAAAAGTGATCCTAAAATATGGAAGTAGTCCTAAAAAGTCGTAGAGTATGGACCGGAAAGTCAGACAACTTTAGAGACATAACAAGTTGTCTGGAGTCAATTCGCACTATTAATATACAATTAATTATATAGTTATAAAGTTACTTCGACCGTATGATACACACTTTGTTTTAAAACTAACCTGCATGATATGCACTACAATTCCAAAAGATATGGAGCATGAGACACTTTAGTCATGTGATAGCAATTTACATTAAAGACGTTCTGTTATTGTCAAAGTCGATGTTATGGTGTTGTTTCAAATACATAATGTTAAACTTATAAAAGTTATTCATTCCACAAAGCATATTTAGCTTTAACAAATACTAGTTGTCCCCCCCTACTCTGCTTCGGAGATTGTTGTGATATCCTAAATTGACCCAGATTATGAAACCCAGGTACTTCAGTTATAGTTTAATTCATTTTTCAATATTTTAGTTAAAATGTTAAGCGAACGCCGTTGACTTTTCGCTAAATTGAATTCATTTACCATTTTTAAAATACATGTAAATGAATTTTTTTAAATTTTGTTATTTAATCCATTCTTTTATTTATTACGTTCAATTTGGTAAGTCCCACCTGATATTCAAACAATTATTTTCCTCCTGCAAAATGTGTTTCTAAATCAGAGCGATACACATGTTCAACAATGTATTCCCTTTCAAATAATCACATAGACTCAGTACCTAGGCTTATTTCATAGATTCAGTACCTAGGCTTATCTCATAGACTCAGTAAGTAGGCTTATCTCATAAACTCAGTACTTAGGCTTATCCCGTAGACTCAGTACCTAGACTTATCTCATAGACTCAGTATCTAGGCGTATCTCATAGACTCAGTACCTAGGCTTATTTCATAGATTCAGTACCTAGGCTTATCTCATAGACTCAGTAAGTAGGCTTATCTCATAAACTCAGTACTTAGGCTTATCCCGTAGACTCAGTACCTAGACTTATCTCATAGACTCAGTACTTAGACTTATCTCATAGACTCAGTACTTAGGCTTATCTAGAAATCATAGCTCAGGCTACAATTAACATAGTGTACTTTTGCCAATTGTTTCCTACCGCGGATTTTAAACTAAAAACATAATTATTTCAATTCTTTATAACGTTTTAATTACAGAAAAACTTTGTTATTAAATAAATGTTGTCGCTGAAATGTCTACAATATACGAGAGAGAGAGTATGGATATTGTCTAATCGCTGCAAAAATTGTTAAAACGTAGGAAATACTGCATACATTTCAAACATTTAAAGTTTCAATTGTCTTCTAAATCAATACCATAGCCCTCTCTGCAATGGTTAAAAAAAATATGAAGCCGTTCCGGGACTTATTTAACACGCTGTATATACGTCATGCAAAAACGTAACAAAATTTCGCTTAATGTTGTATATGTAGAGAGTAGATTACAGAAAAATAGTGATTGTTTTCACTTGAGGTTTGATACGTTTTCTGGTTTTTTACACTTTTTACTTAATCGAAATCATCAAAGTTGATATGAAAAATTCAACCTTAACAATGTTGTAAAATATTATATAAAACAATTCCAGTATTGTTTTTGAAATGTAGTCATAAATAAGTTTTATTATTGTCAATAGCAATATTTGAACAAAAGCTATTAAATATACATTCATATATTAAAATTTCAGTGTTTTTCATAGATATGTAAGTCAAATTTTATACTATTCTGATTATACATGATTACACAAATGTCCTAAATCTATCTAAAAGTTGATGTTGTGAGTATTATATATTTCAAGAATTTTTCACAAAAATAAATTTTAAATGCGTCTGTTTTGTTCACGCACGAAGTAATAAAGCTCATGTCACGTGTCGTGCTCATATACATGTTACGTGAGGGAGTTACAGAGAGAGAGAGAGAGAGAGAGATAGAGAGAGAGAGAGAGAGAGAGAGAGAGAGAGAGAGAGAGAGAGAGAGAGAGAGAGAGAGAGAGAGATTTCTTAGATATTTTATAGAGAGGTTTCTACAATCTTAGATAGGTTTCTCTAACACGTTTCATAACGCGAAATAATTTTATTGTTTTAATAAGTAATCAGCATCAAAATAAAACAGTCAAATGTACCACTACTATACATACAGTTGAGTTGGTTTAAGTAACTCTTGTGAACTGCGTGCATGAGCGGTTGTCTGTGTATTCAGACTTCAGTGTTTTAGTGTCTCGAAGTTATTGAAATCTTTAGGTAAAATCAAAGGTAAAAATATCATTTGTCACCAAATTGGTCTCACATATATTGAAATTGTCAGTGGAAATTTATTCTGGACACGAATGAAAACAAATCTGTAAAATAACCTTTAATTTACCATAATAAATAAATTACATGCCCATAATAACCTACTGGATTTATAAAATATTCCGGTGAAAATATACTGAAGAAATTCCGGTGAAAAGATTCTACTCCTTAAAATTAACATTTAAAAAATAATAACAATAAAATCCGTAATGAATTTAAAAACCAAACCTCTCTTTAAAACGAAGCAGTACCTCACGATAATCTTATAAGTTTGTGAAAGTAAATATAGCGATTTTTTTTTTACTATTTATGCTAAGGACCGTGGGTATTTGGTGGTATACCATTGTAATAAATTCAACACTTTTATTTCTTAGTATAACCACAAATTTATTGAAATACCTTGTAATAAGTGTATTCATTCTTGTTAAATACTTTCACAGCGCTTTAACTAGCGAAACCATGGTCGGTAAGTTTCAATAAATTTCTGGTTATGCTAAGAATAAAAGTGTTTTATTTATTGAAATAAATAAATATTATATAAATTGTTACTAAAAGTACGTAAAATGTTTCATGGGTTTTCAAATACACGATTAAATAAATAGTAATTATCTAACCTTAAAAATAGTTAACTAGAGAATAGATCCTAGTGACACATTATAACTAATTATTTAAAACTAAA
Source organism: Aphrophora alni (assembly GCA_963513935.1). Classification (NCBI taxonomy): domain Eukaryota; kingdom Metazoa; phylum Arthropoda; class Insecta; order Hemiptera; family Aphrophoridae; genus Aphrophora; species Aphrophora alni. Next base: position 9,959,473 of record OY740772.1, read on the forward strand.
ATAACTTAATTTCAATCTGAATTTATAATATTACATTTGAAAAATATAAAGAAACTAAAATAGAAAACTTTAAAAAAGAAAGTATTGTACAACTGAGTGTGAATGTTAAGCATTGTTTTTAAGCAAAAGGGGAAATGTATTTATTTTAGACGTGTAAACGATTATATATTAAAACCCAAAGAGATCTATGTTTTATTATCCTTTATGCATTACACCTTAAGTAGAGACAAGGAGGAATTTCCATTTGTAGTTGTTTTTATTACAAATCATCATTTTACAAAATGTTATAACTTAACATCTTAACTTAACTTAACATAAAGCCTAACATCTCATATTATTACTTTACTTGTTTACTTGTATCTTTTACGTTTATTAATTTCTTCAAAGAACATAAGGCAGGAAGAAATTATATCAACCTCATCTGGAAAGCATGTTACCCTTCGGATTTCCCCACGCCCTCCTTGACAATTCGCCTCAAGGTCAATCTTTACTCATCCTTGTCCTTGTTTTCTACGCCATAAAGATTTCACTCAAATGCTTTTTCTCATCGCTTGTTATTTCACATTTATCAAAGTATTTCCAATTAGTTTTCCACTTTATTTGTAAATAACTTTTGTTTTTATTCGCTCTTTCTTTACCGGTTCCCATAATTACGAATGGTTCATTATTGTGGTCTGTTTTATTCTGCATACATCGTTAATACTTATGTACCGTTCGGGAAGGGAAATTTAAAAAAAAGATTAAAGTCGTGCTGAGCTCTGAAAACCCAGAAAATGAACGGTCTTGTTCAGTGATGGAACCTTTAGGTTATGTCGGTTCCTGAGCTTACCTGAGTTAACTATTTACAAAAGAACAAGCAGATTACCAAATAACAAGTCATATTAAATGTTGAGCTTGACTTATGAGAAAAACTATACAGTATAACAAACACACGGAACACAATTCTCATAAAAAAATACGCCTAAGTATCAGACGCGTTTCAACGACAAGGTCGTCCTCTTCAGTGATACACCACCATGTTGTGGTTTAGTGGTGTAGCTGGTGTATCACTGAAGAGGACGACCTTGTCGTTGAAACGCGTCTGATACTTAGGCGTATTTTTTTTATGAGAATTGTGTTCTGTGTGTTTGTTATACTAAATAACAAGTCAGTTTATTTCTCTCAAGAAAACCAGATTAAATATATATTGATTAAGAAAAATTTATGCGCCCTTAAAAAATTTTTTAACAACAAGGAAAAATACAATCCCTCCCCAAAAGAAAAGAATATTTAACAAACCCTCCCTTTTATTTATAATTACAAAACATCTTTTTGTTTAATTAAATAATTACATTAATACAGCAAATACAAGAAAATATAAATATAAATATATATTCCGTCCTATTACAAAACTTTCTTAATATTTTATACTTTGTACAAAAAAAAAAATAAAAATAATAAAAGTTCATCTCGTGTTTAAAAAGGATATCAAGATTTGTGGTGACATGTGACATTGCGTCTTGTGATATCTTTCAACATATATATATATAATGAAGTAAAACTTCATTGAGGCAAAATATGAACATCCACATTCAGGTGGTAAATAACCCCAATAGACAACCAATGAACTGCCATTTTGTACTGGGTTGAGATAGAAAGCTCTAGTTTCCACTGTTCTTCTTCTTTAATCAAGGACTTTAAAATGATGTGTCACTTAATGGGTCTTTATATTTAAAACTTTTGAGCTGCGCCCCAAAAATCCCATTTTGGGGAAATGAGCAAAGTTGTGATAGTGACTAAAACGTTCACTTTTATTTCCTAGAAAGGTGTCCTGACTTTCATTTTTCTATCTTTATCCATTTAAAATTTAACAGGGTGTATCCATACTTTTGACATGAAGTTTTACTTAATTTCAATGAGCTGCCATTTTGTACTGGGTTGAGATAGAAAGCTCTAGTTTCCACTGTTCTTCTTCTTTAATCAAGGACATTAAAATGAGGTGTCACTTAATGGGTCTTTATATTTAAAAATTTTGAGCTGCCCCCCAAAAATCCCATTTCGGGGAAATGGGCAAAGTTGTAATAGTGGCTAAAAAGTTCACTTTTATTTCCTAGAAAGGTGTTCTGAGTTTCATTTTTCTATCTTTATCCATTTAAAATTTAACAGGGTGTATCCATACTTTTGACTCACACTGTATATGTGTGTGTGTGTGCTTGTTTTATAATTTCATTCATAATTCAAGATTACTCACGTAACTTTAGCATGACCCACAACATGTGGTTTAAGTTATATTAGCATTGCAAATATATTAAAACCAAAACACACCGCAGTACAAAGTGACTAACCTAACCTTCCCTTTACAAATATTCAAGCTCTGCCGCAACTGTATTAATTTTATATCTCTGGTTAATATTTGTGTTATAAACTTTGTTCTATCATTTTATGGTCTTTACACTTAGATGAAGTGACTGTACTCATAGTTGTTACTGTTCAATTCTTTAATATGGTTCTCGCTTCGTTATTATGATTGATTTTCCGTAACACAATTTGATATTACATTAAAGAGCGTGTTTTTTACAAATACTTCGAAGGAAATAAGCGAAATAACCGTGGCAATAGTTGTGTAAAATAGTATTGTGTAGTTTAAGTACAGATGATTTCAAATACATCTAAATTAAAACGCCTAAAATATATACAGTTACAAACTGTATTTCTAAAAAGAGAGAGGATAAAAGTTGTTGAATATTCAATTTTCTGACTTGAACGCCTACATTATTTAACATATGTAAGCTTAGCGTGACACATTTGTATCCGGATTGCAGCATAGCGCCGTTAAGAATTCTATCTTATAAAAATTACATTGTTCTTTATGAAAAATATCTAAATTATTTATTTTCCTCTTTAGTATCTGAGAAAAGGCTACTATGAGGATCTGACCTTTGCAACCGAAAACCGTAACCATTTAACGTGCAATGATCCTGACCATTAGCGTTAGATTTATAGCTATATGTATTTTAATATACAAGTTTGGGCGAAAATCCCGCAGTTACTGAATTCAGAGTTTCGGTACACACTGTAGATAACCCAATCAAAAGCTAAAATTGATGTATCTCACCTTCCTGCGTTAACGAGACACTAAGATATTGCAATATATACGGGACTTTGCCCAACCTGTATACATTCTGCTTAAATTATATAAATGTGTAATTGTATGAGCATTTGATTATACATTGTATTTCCAATAGTTTCTTTCAAAATGGCGGTCATTTAAAAGTTTGAAATTAAAATAACTTGAAATGAGTTCTATTCATTTAGAATATTTAAATAGCTGCTCTATTCATTGGAACAAGTTAATTATTTTATGGAAACTAAGTCTTTACATTGATGAATACCGTGCAAAATTTCAACTCAATCGGTTGTTATGTTCTATTGATATAAATTATTTAGTAAAAATTAAAATGGCGGATTGCTGGTAAAAGAATCGTTTCCGGCCATATGTTTATGGAGCTTTTTTCTTTTATTTGACCCATTTAACCACCCCTTGAGTTATCTCCGCACATTACAAAAACACCCTGTATATTTGTATTTAAATATATTCGTATTGAACAATCAATATATGTGTCCATCCATGCTAAAACTTTCTATAGCATTGTCCATTTTATCAAATGTTTCATACTAGTTTTTTAAAGCAATATTTAGTACAAGTTCGTTGTTTAAAAACATCGGTTTATAAAATGACGGCAATTTTTAACATATTTTCCTTTCTAGAAATCAAATTGTTTGTCCGATTTTTATCAACGATAAGTCAGAAATCTTATGGAGTGATCATTTTGTGTACAGTGTCATGATCATGGAGTTTCACCGTGCTGTTATAAGGTTTAACCATGTTATGATTAATGGTGATTACCGTAGCATGTTCATAGAACTTTGCCATAGTCAGATTATGAGTTTCACCTTATTATGATTCCTAGGTTTTACCATGGTGTGATCATGGTGTAATACCATAGTGGCAAAATCCCCGGGGACTCACCATGGTAAAGTTATGATCATTGGGTTTTATTTACCATATTATGTTTCTATAACGATTGTTACATACAAAACTGGCAAGTAGAAACGTTGATTTTACAATTAAAATGCGATTTTACATATAAATGCATAATATTACTGTATAAATAAATGATTTATCTATCTTATAACAAAACACATTATATAAATAGTTACTGAAGTACATTCCTGCGTATCTTCGTACAAATAAATTAAAACAATAAACTATTCCGTGTATTTTATTTCCAACAGTGTGCTTTTTAGTTGTAATTTAATTATCAAAATAATAACACAATGAAAGCTCAGCAGTGTGCTATGTAAAGCGTAACGATTAATTTATTAACAAATCACAAATCCAGTAATCCTATGTGTAAATAATTGTCAGATGATTTAATATCAAATAGGCTATCACAGCAACTCAAAGGGAATAAATAGGGAGTAATAATCTGCTCTCAAATTAGCATGACCTAGAACCTACTAACCAATATGATAACTCGCACAACATTCAAAGTATTACCATAGGAAAATATTAACAAGTTATAGAATCAAGGGCTCAATATAGGGAGTCAGACTTAGCGATCCCGAAGGAGCCTACCTGGATCTACACACTATTTCACGTTATCTTCTCTTAGATCTCTCTATTTTATCTTTCCTATCAGATCCTTTTTTGATGAACTCTTTTTCTTTTCCGATCCTAACACTATTACAGTGTTTGAGGGATGATGACCGAGTGGTGTTTAAAGAACTTTCCGTTTTGGTTCTATTTAAAACTGAATTTATAAACAAAATCAGGAAGTTTGAATGTTTAGTGTCTAAGAAAAAACGGCTTGGTTGATTTCAAAAACTTTTCATATATTCTAGTTGATTAGTTGTGTACGACAAAGTTGGAGTTTCAATTTTTTTTTTTTTTTTTTTTTTTTTGTGAAAAATAATTCTCAAAATAAACAACAAAATGCTGTTTTAGTATTTTTTTAGGAAGCAAGTAATTCTTAATTGATATCCAACCCAAATCAAACTTCAAAGTTCTCATTAAATCTGACTATCAGTTTTTGAGATAAGTAACACAGACACGTTGCTGGATATAGGAACAGACAGAGTGATGACTTTCAGAAAATAATCTTTAAGTGTTCCTAGGAGAATCACAAATCTAAAACCTTTCATATTCCATATTCAAACATAAGCACCATTATTCTGATGCGATTTGTTTTCAAAATTAAACCTCCTACCACTGGACTAATAACAACTCCGTATATACAAAAAATCAACACAATATTGACAACCTCCCCCCCCCTCTCTCTCTCTCTCTCTCTCTCTCTCTCTCTCACGCGATGATAACTTTAATCCTTATTATATACTGTTTTTTTTTAAAACCAGTATTTCTTCTAAAACTATTCCACATCTTTTCATATTGCATGTTATTCTTCAAACTGAAATACCAAATTGGCATATAAGTTTGTTTTTTTTCCTCAAATACTGATTACAAGAAAAAAGTCAACCATGTTAAATGTACTAATAGAGCAGTTATGTATATTTTTGTTTATGGAACTCTTTCCCTGTTTGCCTTAATCTCATCGATAGCCGTGCCAAATTCGAAAACTTTCTTAAATAGTATTACTTGAATGTCATGGATGTGAAATAATCTTTCCTCGGAGAATACAAGGAATGCAATTCTGTACTTGTGGAATACACGAGGATGTAAGTATTTTACATCAGTTTCGTTTTAAAATATTCCAAATCAATAACGGCTTTTAAAGTCGTATTTAAAATTGTAACTTTGTTTTTAAAGTTAATTTGTCATCTGCTTCTTGTTTGTTTGTTTTGTTTTTCATTTAATATTTAGTTTATTTAATGTTTTTAGGTTGAATTTGTATTGTATATTCAATAATGTATTTATTTTTAATGGATTAAATGAAATAGAACGCCTGATGGTCTCACTTTCCTTCAAAATAGAATCGTTATTCATTCTCTCTCTCTCTCTCTCTCTCTCTCTCTCTCTCTCTCTCTCTCTCTCTCTCTCTCTCTCTCTCTCTCTCTCTCTCTCTCTCTCTCTCTCTATATATATCTCTCTCTCTCTCTCTCTCTCTCTCTCTCTCTCTCTCTCTCTATATATCTCTCTCTCTCTCTCTCTCTCTCTCTCACACACTCTTTCTCTCACACACACAGACACACACATACAAACACACACGTAAAGAATACATGACGATAGACTTATTCATGTAGGAATAAAGATTAAACTGTGTCCATTATTTTAAATCTTATTCAATTGTTAAATCTACCGAACGTGTAAATTGTAAATTACTCATTTTCTATAGAGTGTCTGCTTTGCGCTACATTAAGACCCGTTGCAATATATGTCTGACAACGTGTTTCATGTAAGCCAGTCCCTACACCTTGATATATGTTTTAACCTTGTCCCTCACACTTTGAGGTGTGTATCAATAGGGAATACATTTGCAGAATCAACACTATGGTGTAGTCCATTCTATTGTTTCAACTAACAATTCTATAGAAGTAACAGATCACACAAAATATTTAATTCTTAATGTTTTACTCAATTTAGCTACTGATTATTTCGGAGAAGATTTTAAAACTGGCGATTCTTTGGTTTAAAATATTTTGATTTCAATAATTTGCGAATTTAAGTTGGAATTAAAATTCGTTTAATGTTAAATTTTAATGAACTGCTGTATAAATTTTAAAATTTATGCATGGCTAGAGTTATTATAAACTGATTTTTCTCTACTTCTAAATTAACATCAAGACGACTTTAGAGAAAAAGCGGTAAGCTCTATAAAATGCTTGTTCAATTATGAACATTAAACACCTATTGATAAAATTTATTTTATTATTCACCATAATTACATGTTCGTCAAATTGAAACATCTCTACTTGGACTAGACAAACACAGACTAATACAGAGCACGTTCCAAAATAAAATAAAACCTTTTAAGGATTAAATATTCATATTGTATTTAACAATATGCCAAAGTATTTAAAATATAATTTTGTGGTGATTACTGCTTTTAATAGAGATGACTTACGGTCTTTTGCATGAAAAACAATATTCAATTCACGAGAGGAATGGTTTTAACCTAAACTAGGTTCGACCACGGAAACGTAGTTGGCCAATACTTATTTGAAGTCATATTCATTAAAAATCTTCTAACCAAACATCACTCAAGGTAAAGGTTTTTAATGGATTTATACATTAATTAAATTGGAGGTTTCACTATAATTAGAAATAATTACAAACTGCACAAATCAGCTAATGTAGTACAGGTGGTCCCTATAGCCTATGCTGACACACCTTTGAAGAAACTATATTAAAAAGGGAATTATGACTGTAAGAGATCCATGGCTTGTATTATTCTGTTTAAAAACAGGCTAAAAAACTGGGTTCCCACAGGGTATGGCACAGTCAAAGGATATCTCTAGAAACTTGGCCTAACAGATAATACGTCCTGTAGGGCAGTGAAGAGACCTGTAACTATTAAAAAAGCAGAAACTTTGGGAATATATAAACTAGTGGAACATTTACTCTCTTTGAATTCTCTTAAAATCCTTTAATTTATGGTAGCTGTAGGACTGGCAAGGATGTCGTAATTGAGAACCTTAGGAATAAAGAAAATAGAGCACTATAATGGTAGCAGTGCATTATTAAAACACCACAAACACACATAAAACTAATTATTGGTAGGAGGTAGGATACAATCTTTATTTTATTACAATATTCATGGTTTCTGCTAGCATATGCAGTTCAGTACAACATTCAGTAATACTAGAGTTGTTTTCTATCATAAAAGTCAATATTAAACATTATCTTCAAAAATTATTTTCAATCATACTTTATTTTCCCATCATCAAAAAGATCACAATTAATATGACTATTTTGAAGGCATTCAAAATTGTGTTTTTCTCTACTCACACCCAACACCAAAATCAATTTAACCTTAAGCAAAAATGTCATTGCGATAGTTAGTTGTAAAAAATAAAAATGTAACATCAACTCCGTTTAAAAAATATGAACGAGTACTATAAACAAGTCAGCGAAAGTAGTATTGGTTTATAGGTTGTTCAACACAGAGACTGTAATTCGGATACTTTCTGTTTGTAAACTTATCAACAATTCTGTATAAGACCAAAGACTGAATTCAGTCACTCTCATTAGAATCAGCAATTTGTGTTTTGTACATTACTATGATTAATATTGCGTGCTACAAGTTTAGCTTTCATTCATGTTTCATTTAGAAGTATAGACTGTTTACAGATTTCAATGAATAATTATTGAACATAAAGCATCAAGTAATTTGTTGAGTCTATATCAGAAAACCCACTCGCAGTAAAGTTGTTTTGAAATTACATTAAAATTAAAGTTAAATGAAATGCTGTCAAACAACAAACTGTAAAACTGGTATCTTTAGAAACGTCTGCAATATTCACACTTATTTAAATTGATTCCATTCAACCAAATGCACATTAATCCGTTACATAGGAGATTCATTGTTTTATTATATTTTCAGGTGTGTGATTGGTAATTCTTTATACACCTCAAGATGTCTCAATGAAAGTGAAAAGACCGTAGCCGAAATACAAAACAAAGAATAGTTTCTCCTGACATTTATTCAATTTACATACAAATTAGAACAATCTGGAGGTTAAAATCAAACGAACAAACCAATGATTCTGTTATACTTTGAAACACAGCCTCTAAGACAAAACAACTTTTTAGTTTTCATCAATCCCAAAAATACAAGTACGTTAGTTATTTTGAAAGTAAGCATAGGCATACCAGGCGATCTGTGTATATTAATGGAAAGGTAAAAATAGGCAAACAAGCAAGTGCATAATTAAATAGTTGAAAAACATTGCACAAACTTTCTCACATACCTATTTCCCAAAGCCAAATAAAAACCAACCAAAACTATTTCTCAGTAACAATATAAGTTGAGTCAAACAATTTGTCAATCAAAAAAGTAAAAATAAACATTCATTGTTTAAAATAAAAATTGGGCCCAAACTTACTTTAGTTGTGCCATGAACGTCTTTTAATAACGACGGTCATGGCAATCTTTTCCCAATTTTATCTGAAATTTATTATTTTTTAGTTTACCTATTTGGATCATTAAACTTCACAATGAAAGAAAATTCCCCAAAATCACAATAAAACACTAACAACCCAAAGACTGTATTATGTTTATTCCACCTTATGTACATTTCAATATCTCTCCCATCATCTTCAGAGGTACAATACACACTCGCCTTATTAACTTTATCGAGATGTTCCCTCCCCCCGTCATTTGATCCTTTCGGTGAATCTCAATTGGCATCCTCACACATCATGTCAATGGGTGTGGCAACTCCTGCCGCCTTCTGATACTTGGTAGGAATATGGAACTCCTCGCTGCAGTAGTAATTATAGTTATTAAGGTTAGTGTGTATTGTACCTCTGAAGATGATAGCAGTGATATTGAAAGGTACATAAGGTAGAATGAACATAACTATACAGTCTTTGTGTTGTTAGTGTTTTATTGTGATTTTGGGGAATTTTCTTTCATTGTATATACACCACAGTGGTCTAGTTATTCTTACTTAGGTTTTACTAAATTGGGAACAAAAAAAGGAAGAGCTGATTTGAGTGAAATTAAGTTTTTTAGACCGGTCCCTTAGCCAATAACTCAAGTAAAATTTTTGGAGAGATAGCGAACAGTATTTTAAAGGTACTTAAAAGGTTACACTTCCTAATTTTGTTTTCTTTAAATGAGAACTAAGCCCAAACTTTGAGTTATTTAAAAATGAAAATTTGCCAAGATATTACTTATTTATTTTATTTTATTTCCCTCCAGAAACAATACAGATACAGAATATGTACAAAACATCCCCACATAGCAAATTTGATTAAAATCTGTTGACGCGTTTTGTGCCGAAGCCGCACTACACACGCCACACTCGAGACAGACAGACGAATATATCTGCTAAAACTCGACATAGTTTTCTTTACCCACGTCATAACTTATTCTATACTATGACGATCAGAAAACAATTTTCTCATTCTTTCACACCATAACATCAGCGGGTGTTGAATGTTTAACAAATATATGTCTTAACCACATATTGTGTGGAAGTTTTGCATCATTTTGTTATTTTAAAACTGTTTGATGTTTTCTATTAATCCCAAATATACTAGGAAAATGACTGCAAAGGTCAAATGTATTTAAGGTTAGAAAAGTTCTGTTGGGCTTATATTAAAAAATATTAATTAAATTCTGGTTGACTTTTCATCTTTTAAGTTCTTAAAAATAACCAAGCTAATCCTGTGGTACATTAAAGCAACATTTTGTATCTTCGTTCAACCACAACTATGGGGTGTTTTGTTAAGAAATCCGCTTTACTTTATTCTTTTACAAATGCTAACACACGAATTTGTTTTTTTAAGTATTCGTCAACAAGGCTCGTTCAGGCTCTAGATGAGAAGGACTTAACGAAAATCCGTTACAAATAGCTGCCATTTTAAATTGTGCAATTATTTTTGTTCAATAATATTCAAACCTTTATTACAACGAATTGTCTGGCACAACGACTTCTTAACAAACTCTCTTCATCTGTTTCTTATCCGTTCATTTCCAGTTTACACCTTTGGAATTAAATCATCTCTTTAACCTTTCATTTTATTCTTGACTTTCCCATATGTCTTTTTCCTCCTTTCTATTCTTTACAGATCGTTTGTCGTTTTCACTTTCACTATCCTCATTACGTGCCCAAACAGGTGCTCTCTTCTTCAGAACGACTCCTTTTTCTTGTCTCTTTTAGATAATTAACTTTAGCCTCTTCCTAACTTTGTGTTCCTTATTTTATCCCTTCTCGTGACATTTTTTTATTCTTCTCAAAAGTTCTATCTCTGTCACTTGAAGTCTGTTCACATTTTTCATCGTCCCGAACCATATCTCTGACTCATATGTTTAATTGGTTGATATTATACATTGTAATCGTTTTGGCTTCTTTCCTTATGTTGCATAACCTTTTGTAAAACTTATCCTTCTTCTGTATCCTTTCTCCTACCGCCTCCTATATCTTCTCATTAAAGGTGATCTTACAATCTTTGTAATTCAGCTCATATATTATTTTTCTCCCAGTGTTAATTTACTTTTTAATTCCCTTCTGTTTATTTTTAATATCTCACACTTTTCCAAAAATAAATTCAATCCGTACTTCCATCCGATGCCTTTGCCTATTTCGATGGTTCCATCTTCAGGTTCTCCTAGGTTTCCTCCCATGCCATAAAATTATCTCCATACTCTAATAACTTCACTCCCTTTGTTTTGCTAAATACCGGTCTGAGTATTTCTATTCTATGCTTACACATATTTTGGACTTTTCACATATTTCTTTATGCACATTCAAATTTGTTTTGATTATCTCTACAATGTTTTGATTCCTTCTACCACTTCCTTATCAATGATTCTTTCTTCAATACAATATAGTCTAAATTCAATTAGATACTACTAGAACTATTATTTTCAGATTGTTTAGTTCTGAGGTTATTATTTTACCAATTTCCTTTTTAAATAATAAATCTTTTTATCGTTGTGTGGATTTTAAAGATGTTACAAAAGTTTTACGACGTTTTATTACAACATTAGTTTTAAGCGTCATTTTTAAATTAAAAAATCTTCCTGTATTTTGAAATTTACAAACAGATTTTTCTGGTTAACGAAGTTATTAAATGCTTTGTAACAAAAAGTAAAATTGTAATAAAGTAGAAATTCCTAGAGCGTTTATTAAAATATGTTAATATATAAATAAGCGAAAAATAATCTATGGAAAATCTCTCCAATGATTAGGATCAGTGACCATTTCGAGGTGTTTGGTATCGCATTTCCGCGAGGAAGATAGCAATATCTAGAACATCAATATTAGCATTCCTGAAATATTGTGTTCAAATAAAAATTGAGTGAACATACATCTATCGATCGAATTGTTGTCCCATTTTAACCAAATTACTTAAAACATTGGTTATTTAAATAGGCTAGTTTGTTAATGGAATACTTGCTTTTTAACGCGATTTACGTGTTCATTTCTGTATTAGAAAAGTTTTGGTTTTTAAAAAATTGTGTTTAATAATAACTTTTACATATTAAAAAGGGGATGTAAGTTAGATTATATTTGTAATTAAAAAAATTACAGAACTGCATGACTGAGCTGCTTCCCATTATTGCAGATTTGTATTCTAACTTTCAGGTTAGGTTGTTCAAAAATAGTTTTATCAGTGTTAAAGTTTTTATATTTATCGTAGAGAACAAATCTTTTATTTCGTATTTTAATTAATGAGAATGATTGTGCAACCTAAAAATAAAAGGTAAAGTTAGAAAACATAAATAAATAAATATAAAATCTGACACAAAAGTTGCAGACAGATTTATTTTTCCAAGGAAACGTATTTATAAATTAGGAGAACTTGTTTATAAAATATTTCTTTTATAGCATTTACAAGAAAATATATTAAATACAAAAAATGTATACCTCGGGATTTGAATATCATATTTTTCATTCATAAAGACCTAAAGTTTAAAAAATGTATAATTAAATATCCACAGTTACAACATGATAATTATTGTGGAAAGGATTTTACAGGCTAATTAAATTTTATTACGTATTTACTGTTGATCTGATAATCGTTGTTTGGTTAGTTCGGTTTTGCCCTAACAAGGGTCATTGTCAAGTAATTCATTAATATACAAGAACACAAACAATAAGAGCTTATGTTAATTAGTTTTTTGTCGTCTTAACATTTGAAGTTCACTATAGCATGAACGAATTAACCAATTTTTATCAAATTCGGTACATAAGCATATATCAGCCATACTTGAAAGCACATTCCTTACTTTTTTGTAACTATCTTTTTTGTAGCTTCCATATCAAAACTGAAAATTCTGATTTTCTAAAAATTATCTAAAACGTAACCAATATTGAGACTACATAAAACGCGTTTGTTACCATTTTATCAAAATGCCGATACACGAGTTACCGAAAAAAATCAAAATATTGTCCTTAAAACTGCTATAAAAAGACGAGTTTCAGCTTTCAGATCTTTGGATAATTTTATATTTTTTATCAACAACTACTAAACTGACTTCTTTGATCACGTTTTATTTTGTTTCCAATGGGTGGGAGATAAAATTAGTACAATTCTTTTAAACGGATATTTTTATAAAATTTTGTACAAACTATAAAATTTACAAGAAAACAGTCAAATATTTAACAAAAGATCTAAAAATAAGAGCCGGTTATGAGCTGATATATAGAAACATTAAATTAAGGGAATTAAAATTACGAGTAATTTATACAATAATATCATTTCATATTCATATTGAAAAAAATAACAAAAAAACGTATATTTGTCAAGACAAGACATTTTCAAAGGAAAGGGAAATTATTTTGTGAGCTGATAAGAAGTAAAAGGTTGCGGTGAAATGTTGTAAAGACTTGGATATTGGTTGTCTTTTCTTTGGGTGACAATGTACTGTGATGAACCACAGTCTGCTAAGTTTGAACAAAAGAATATTTTTTGTGTACGTACTCTGAAATGTAATCGGAGTGAGGCGTTATGATTATCTTTGGAACTAAAAATCCCACCAATATTCACGTATTGCTTGACATTTATTAGACGTCATTATGAATTGTAGTTAATAATTAATTAACGAGTGGGAAGTAAACTCAAGGAAAATATGAAGTCACATAAACAAACAAACAAGCAATACAGAAAGTATTTTTTTTCCTTAAACGCGAAAACACTTTCGGATCATCTATAAAAAAAAGAACATAATGTAAAGACTTCTGCCCTCTAATACTCTAGCGTCAAGGTCGGGAAATTTTAGGAAGGAGCCTGTCTTTCTATCCTTGCTCAAAATAATATGTGGTCAAAAGACAACTAATTGTTAATGGCATGCGTGTCTCATGGAATAGAAATTAAATCAAATACTTTTCATTACTGTTGAGACCGATGGTTCTTGGTGGAATTCCATGTTTAAAGATAATAAAACACAATTATTTATTTTGTAATATCCACTTTTAATCTGTCTGTAATACAGCCTCGTCAATGCCTTAGCAGGCGAAACCATTGGTCGGCTAGACTAATTAAAAGTGGATATTACAAAATAAATAATTGTGTTTTATTATCTTTAAATCAAATACATTTTTGCTCTTGAGATCCAACCGTAATCTTGGATTCTTTGCCTAAAGAACAGTGTAAAATGAGTGAACAAATCATACAAATATTAATGCTCGAAAAATCATGTGTGACATCTTAAATATTGTTTACACTATGACCGACGGTACTTGATAGAATTCCATGTTATTTAAATAAAACGCACACAAATTCTTTTGTTAAATTCTACATTTATTGGTCTAGCCGATCATGGTTTCGCCAGTTGCGGCATTTACCAGGCTTATACAAAGACTAAATAAACTAAGAAGAACATATTGTACAGACTTTGAGCACAAGCCCGCCAGTCAAGTTGCATGACAATGGTACCTGTAGCCGGGAAACCTAGTAAGCCATAAACAATTTTAGACATGTTTTGACAAAGGTTGAAGTAGTGGAGAAAAAGAGAAGTATTCACTATGACTAAATTAGCACTATTACAAGAAAGTTTCTTAATTTCCAATATTTCTAAAATGTTTAATTGTTTACCCTTGACTTTAATGTAGATTATTTGAAATTTAATATTACAATGAAAAACAGTTAAGGAATGATTTCTTAAATACCTGGACAAACTAGAATCATTAAAACTTAACCGCCAACCCCTTTCATGTTCACTTAGTCTACACTTAAAACTATTGCCTGTTTGACCAACATAAGCAACATAAATACTACATGTCAATGTATAAACCCTACTTTTTTTTTTGATTTTTACTATTTTATCTTTAGAATTTATTAAAATCTTTTCTAAATTTCTCTACAGTAAAAACAGGTTTACAGTTGTATGTCTTTTCCAAAATATTACCCACTTTGTAGCTAACTTTCTCAAAAAAATTTATTCCACTTTTTTGTGGTTTAATTAGAATTGAGTACTGGGAAAAACAAAATTTTTGCATTGATTAATTATGTTTTTAAGATTTTTTCATTGAGGTTAGAGACATTTCCATTATTATTGGCTATTTGTTTTATACATGAAAGCTCTACAAAAAAAAAATCTTTTTATTAATAAGGTGATGCAACATACTATGGAAAGCAGCTAATTTGTGATTATACGAATTAGGAAGGTATCATGTATAATGTTATCACTAATCGTGGTTTTCATAAAAACGCTGAAATTAGTTACTGATATTATTTGTAAAATCAGGAATATTTATTGATTATGTAGACCTATTTTCATGGTAAATTGTGTAGACCCCATTAATAGAATATAAGTAATTTACAAAACACTCTAGTTGGCGGTCAGTACATTCAAATAAACATAAGACGTATCTATGACAATCAATACTAGGCTTAAATTAGTTATTATCGACAAACATGTTTGATTAAAATGAATCCATGAAGATCTCAGCGAACAATGGAGATAAAGCCAAACACTCCACTTGCGAAAAACCTATTTTTAAACTGAAAATAATTTTGATCGGCACATACTTTAATTATATATATATATAATTAATATGTACAATATTTTCATCTCAGGTTATTTAGTCTTTGTATAAGCCTCGTAACTGGTGTAACCATGGTCGGTTAGACCCAACAAATGTAGATTTCACAAATGAATTTGTGAGTTTGTTCATGTTGAAGTTTAGATCATTATGAATCTCGTCTACTTTTCAGATTTTGTAAATAGTTCATTTGTATTTTAAAACTTAGGTAAAGTTAAGTTTTTTGTAATTTAATGCAGATATCAAAACAATTAATAAATAGACCATATTCCGTATTGAATTACGTTCCAAGAGGAGTTATTTTCAATAATATTTTGGAAGCTACCATTGCTGAATTTGCATGTAGAAGGGAGATCTTGTGTAAACTCAGAGTTAATGCTAACGGGATAAAATTACATAACGGGGTATTGGATGAGAAGGAAAAATAATTTTTAAGTACGTTATTCAAATAATGGCTGGGCCTAATCAAAATTGGAGTTTAGTACAGTTTGGTACTATGGGAAAAAATGCATGTTAGTATAAATCGTTTTACTTCGCTTCGTTCAAAATAAAGATTCGCAATACATAAATGGACAGTTTTAATAATAGTCCCATTTTTATGTAACATAGAATGTATAATAGCGAGGATCTTTTGTAACATTATACGAATCAGAAATACTTTTTTATTTATTGATTAACTTAGATCAAAATTATTTGTTACTTTTGTATTGATATTGCGGTTTTCATTAAAATAAGAACTTAATTAAGAATGTAAATCTCCATCTAAGTAAAATATTGTGAATAATTAAAAATCATGAGCAGAAAGACGTTTATAAATTAAATTAAAATTAATTTTACGTAAAGAAAATTACACAATGAACTCGAACTTCATTTTTAAACAAATATAAAGGAAATTTTATGAACATTTACATAATACTTATTACACAGTTCTAGACTTTACTAACATATTTAGAACCTTTAAAACAAAAAACAACTCCCAAACCTTCTCAGTGCTAGCAGTCATTGTCCATTAGTAATGATAGGATTAAGATAATAAGCCATCATACTTAGACAATGAGTTTGTTGTAATTAAATGAGGATTAGCTAAACGGAAGTAATGTCTGCTTTGGAAGTGTTGGGAAATCCTTTGCTGGGGCTGAGTTGAAACTCAAGGGAGGAACATTGACACTAAAGTATCGTATAACATTAAGGTGTCTTGGGAGAAAAAAATACTTTTTGGTATGAGAATAAATGCGTCTGGAATTAATTTTAAAACAACAAATCGTAGCATTATCTTACAAAATCTTCTTAAACTGATATTTTAACTTTGAACATCATTGAAAGTGACCTTTCGGTTTGGACACATAACTTATTTAATCAGTAAATGTTCCAACTACATCATAGAACAAGTTATCTGTCCACGAATAATATAGAAATTTCTAATCGTGGCTGTAAATGTGATGGTAAACTATTTATTGGCAATGTGTGGTTTAAAGCATTTGAAAATGTGAACTGAAATACGTCGAAACAGTTCAAGTATTGAAATAAGGAAAGAAACTAGGAAGATAAATGTTTATCAGATAATTAACAGATGTTTTAACGGATGATTACAAATATTTAAACAATCAAGTAAAGCTACACTATAAATGATGGAACAAATATGTGTTTTTACCTCTTAAAGAAAGCAATGATCACAGAGTGTGAGGCTTTTGGGAGGAACATTGAACGTGTTTGAACTTCTGTGAGAAACATTGATGGCAACGAGTCTTTATTTTGTCTCTTTTCTTTGTTTTATAAGCCGAGGATGACAAAGAGATTTTCGTCTTTAAACAAGAACGAAAAAAGAACCATGCTCGCAGTTTCACTGTCGTAGACGCAAACAATAATGAAACCAAAATATCTCATAAGAACTTAACAATTAAAAAATTCGTTTACGAAACCAATACGACGAAACCCGAAGACAAACGAAGTGGAGAATGAATAGAGAGAAGAGGATAAAATCAATTTTATATCTCAAATACCCTTCCTTAAGATCATTCAAAAATATTTTAAAACATAATAACACAAGGTGCACAATACCTGTACGAAATTTAGCCATGTAGCTAAGTGCAATCTCACAATTTTCTTATCCAATTGTAAAGATAAACCAGTGTAAACCAAACCTAACCTAAACTATCAATTTCAGAAAACATCGATTATAAATTACAGTACTTAATAATATGTACATATGAACAAAACGGAATATACTTTAAGATGAAGTAATTGAAAATAGTCAAACAAAACGATTTTCTGATATGTACCAATTTTAAATTTATAGTTTTATCAAAAATTGAAATTAAGTTTATCAATCTACTTTCCATGCATTATAGAATGGAATATCACTGATATTTTGTTTATCTGATATTGCTCTAAAGTCCTGAAATCTTTGACGCAGGTGTCGTATTTTCACGTCAAAAGGAGACTACTGAAATAATTAATCATGCAAGAGCTGTGATTAGAAACTCATTCTGTAATGTGTCACAGTGTAGTAATTACAGAAGATATATAACCTAAAGTAAGGTGGAAAGTCATTTGTTTAAAGGAAGATTTGCAATGCTTGATCGTGACGGGTTTGTTTGCACCTACTGTACTTGCAAACTGTGGAACTACTAAAAACAAAATGTCAAATATAATTGTATATTGAACCTAACTAAATATTGATTTAAACTAAATAACAGTAATGAAAATAAATGGTACACACGTTTCTTCATCAGACATCTACAAAAAAACAAATACTCCAATAAAATTTTTATCTCCACCTACACAAAAATATTTGTACACCACTAGGTGTGGGAAAAAATTCACTTAGTAATTATTTCTATGTATTTCTTGTGGGGCTGTAATTGATATAATGGTCCCCATATACAATTTAGGAAACTATTTAAAAAAAATATTTATAAAAAAGCTGTTTTATTTAAATATAGCCTAAGCTTTGTTCACTTTTACCATAATGTTTTAATAAAAGTAAATAGTATTTATTCAAATTGAGACAAGGTTCATTTTAGGTTGTACGTCATTTATTCCTTAGCATGAGCGAAATCGATGAGAACAATTATAGTTTGTTTCGGAAATAACTCCCTAAATAATAATTTTGGGGAGATAGTGACTAATATGTAAAATTGGAATTTTAGAAGTTAGGCATACATTTTACCACAAATTTGATTACAATCGTTAAAACCAATTTTAAGAAAATTGTAATTTTGTGTTTTATTTTTATTGCATCTACCTCCAAATTTTGAAAGGGGGGGATGGAAAACCGCCTTGAGATACGAAAATAATATTACCAGAATCTAAAAGTCATGGATGATAATAAATTAATATTCACCTACTGCCAGGAATCTTGTTTTTTTAGTCCTTTTATAACACAGACCTTTTACGACAGGTGTTTCGGACTTAATATTCGTCCATCATCAGGTTATTATAATAGATTCTAGTATACCAATATTATAAATTCAATTATCTTCTTTGGATTCTAGAACGGTGCAACGACGACAGGAAATCTAATATTTTGAGGGTTCAAAACGTCTCTAAATGGACATTTTCGTGAAAAATTTAACATTCATTTTTCGACTCACAAAACTTTCTCGATATGTAAAAAATATAAAATTAACAATTATTTAAGACAGAAATCAAACTTTATAGTTTCATAGTACAACGAAAATTTAGATTTTGAAATATACCTGTTATTTTTTATATTTAACCAAACATTTTAGAGTTGCAATTAGTATAGTAGTTATCGTTCTTGCTTGGTGAAAGAGAAGTTCCAAGTTCGACCTCCTTGTAGCCACAATAAGATACAATGTAAACCCAACAATGTGAGGTAGAGTGGAAGGTATGTTTGGTGGCGAATGCTGGTTGTCAACAGTAGAATCACAGGAAGGAAACTCAGTGTTCTGATCACAGTTTACCCGAATGAAAGCATAACTCTTCAAGTACTGTCAGCCATTGGATACGAATTTTTAATGGATTAACTAATTTTATTGTGTACGTATATTTAGTCCAAATTAAATCAATACAGACCAAAACTAGTTGAGAAAAATTGTTGTTGTCTTTCATTAAGAGTTGAAATATTTACGCTTTAATGGTGTTATAAAAATTACATCATACCAATTTAAAATAATAGAATTTCCAATAGTAGAGAATAAATTGAGTTTTACTGAAATAGAATTAAAAAACAAGAAGGTACTCTCATGATTATTCAGTTTTCCTCTGTGGAGTTGTAAATCAAAGGAAGGTATAACATAATAAAAGGATTGTAACGATTAATTGAGAGTTTTTTCTAGATAATAAAATATTTTTAAAACTTCAACGGTCTGGCTTCCTAGTGTATATCTACAGTACCAAGGAAGCAGTTAGAGAAAAAATTTGATTGAGACGTAGGCCCAAATGCCAAAATATGCTTCAATTTGATTTTTAAATATGTCTCAAAAACTATCAATGAATATTTAATATTTTACTGTAGCCTAAAATTCTCTAAATAGGATTATAAGATTGAATATTGTTCTGAAAAATCGTGAATAAAAACAAATTGTTGAAACCATCTTAGTATACCTCAGCCTCATCGCGTACAATGTAATACAAGCAAATCCATTAAATGTAATGCAAAAAATTGGTTTACTGGGCCTTTTAGGAAATTAATTGAATTGGTAGATCATAGGGTCTTATCCAGTAGGATAAATTTATTTTAGTCAGTTGGTACACAGGTTTTCTGAACATCGTAATTGTGTATATCACTCCGTTCTTGACGTCATCTTTGACTTTCCCATCTGAATTGAAACAAGTTGATGGGTGTCATCTTGTTACTTACTCAGCCCAATCTTATAATTTAAAACAAACAGATCCTCTAAACGTTGATTTCATAATGCTTGTAAGAAAAGTACACGAGGTCTTGTCCAGTAGGGTAAGTTTGTTTAAAATAGTTGTTACACAGGTTGTCTAAATCTCTAAGTTATGTATCACTACATTCTTGGCCTCTACATGTATAATGTCTCCACACGTTTTGCTCGTGTCAGTGTCTCGCCCCTGGGGGGGAGAGGGGAGGATCAAAGTTGTACATGCTTGATGCCTCCACTCGCTACGGTCGTATTGGTGACTCAGCCTTCCAAGATGTCGTAGCTATCACCATTTCTTTTGAGGTAAGGGTTAAAAATTATATTTTCGCCAATGACTTCTTTATTTTTCGACGTAGAGATCGGAGTTGGTACTAGTAAGTGCAGAATTGAAATCTGCAAAATATGTATCTAATTTAGTACTTTGAAATGTAAATAACACATGAGATTTGAACCAAAACGTGTATAATATGTCCACCGTTTTGAAAGTTTCAATTCGATTTTTCTGAATATCAGAAGAGTTCTATATGAGGACACTACAATCCCCTATCAAAATTGAATGTTCCTCTATAAAATTTGTGGCCGCTACCATGCCTACGTAATGACGAGAATCAATGACCAATAAATTTACAAAAATGTAAAATGCCCCCTTTTTGAAAATTTATAAGATTTTGACTCTTGTAAAATGTAACAAAAAATGTGTATACCAAATTTCGACTCGAAATGTTTACTTCTAAAGTTTTTATTATATTTCGGAAAAAACTCAAAATGGCCGACATATGAATAAAGAAGCATTTTAGTGTATAAGTTTTTAAGAACCTTATATATATATATATATATATATATATATATATATATATATATATATATATACTTATTTGGATGCACCATCACCTCGGTTGCGACCTGAGATCACCGTGGTTGCATTTTGGGTTCCGAGAGGAAACTCGATCGTTGCCGAGGTTCACCAATGGTGCCAACCAGATTTGGGAGAACACGGCATCGTGAAGGCAGTGGAGATCTGTAATCTTCTTGACAGATGAAAGTGCCTGGGTGAGGGTATGATTCAAGATGTGCGTGTGTGCGTGTGATCGTCCAACTGCATGGCATGACGCCTTCAGACTTCTCTGAACCTAATTGTATTAACTTATTTAATGTGTATTCAAAAATATAACGTCGTGCTAATACCCGGGTTAATTGCGTTTATGATATTCTCGGTAATGCCTGTGACCCATGTCGGACAACCTAATTAATTATATTTCGAGAGGTGAGATGTTTTAACTTGTTGGCCTAATAAAATGGTTTGGTGTTGTGTCCAGTAATTCCTATTTAAATATCACAATAATTTTGTTTAGTGTAATTAATTCATTAAAATCTCATTGCCCAAGTGTGGTTTTGGGTCAAACGTGGTTATGGGAATTAGGACCATGACTGGGAAAGGACAACATGTTTTCCAAAATAATGGCTAAGATTAGATTACTGCTAGCCCGTGGTACCTTCAAATCTGTACCCTAAGTCTACCCTTCCATTACAATTTTATTGTGATGTATCACTTCCAAACTTAGGACACGTATTTTTGAACCACCCTATACAAATAATAATTTATTATAAAGATTTTTGTATTAGTTTATGTTTCTCTCAGATAGCATTATATATTATTATACAAATGTGGAAATGAAACAACCAAATCAGCTGCAAGAGTTTTATAAATATTCCATACACCACGCACATACAAATGTCACATGCATGTGTTTACTCCATCTACCCATATCATGTACCATGAATATATCTTTCAATACATTTATATTTATTCCTTCACAAAGGCTAACACAGTAATTGTTGCAAAGACGTGCTTTGAAAACTGAAATAATACTGGTTTTTATATCTCATGTAATGTGGTGGTAGGCACTGTTTGTTACTGAGTGTAACTCAACAATGAATAATTAAAAATGTCAATTTTAGTTATTAAATTCATAATTTATAAATTAAATTGTCATTTTTAAGTAATTTTTTGTCATATCTAGGGACCGTTTTCTACTTTTTTTTTATCTATAATTCATATATTGGGAGTAGCTGCCATAAAAAATTTAAAAAAAGAAGTTTTTTTATTTTGTTATGTTGGTAGTTTTTGGTCATATTTCAAGACCTTTTTAAATTTTTCTATCAATCAAAATTTGAAGGTTGCCATAGAAAGCAGACAGCTTAAAATTTGATATGTTTGTAAATTTTGATCAAAACTGGAGACTTTTAAATTTTTTTTACTATAACTGAAAATATGCGAGTAGCTGCCATAAAAAACACAAAATTAAAATTGTCTAAAAATCCACTATAATAACTTTAATCAAATTTGCTCAAGTGTAATCTCCAAGGACCCATAGAAAACTTATTGGTCCCCATATCTTCAAAATAACCGGTTAGTATGTTATCAATAAAGAAAGTAAATTTACAAAATTTATTAGATAATTCGTTCAAATTTGAGTAAATGCGGAGATTAATGATCGAAACCCGGGAGCTAAATCGCAAGAAAAACAATATTACAGTACAGGAGTAATTATTGGCAATGAACAGAAATGAAACACGCCTTCCGTCATTAAAGTCTGATTTAATTATTCCAAGACGATATACGCTGATGACAAGTTTATAGCTCAAACAAAGGAACTTTAGCTCTTTATTTAATTACACAAATATTTATTCAACTACGAAGTTCATGATACATTTTTGACAGTTTCAGAACTGTCATTTTTAATCTCGACTAGTTTCGATTGGTTTTAGAAATGGATAAGTAAAAACGATTGTGCGTAGTTTTTGCATAGTTTATTAAATTTAGTTTTTTTCTTACTAATTCCCTTCAGGGGATCATTACAGTGAGTAGGGAAGGAGCAATCCCGAGGGACATATCTGGATCTACACAATACAAATCCATTTATCGCAATTTACATTCTTCTACCTCGTCAGACTTTGCTATCTTAATTTATTAATGTTATTCAGTTTTTTTTAAAAAGGAATTCAGTGTTTTGTGAATGAACATCAGTTGTTTTACTGGTTCACTATAAGGGAGCACTATAGTGAGTAGGGGAGGAGCAATCCCGAGGGACATATCTGGATCGACACATTGTAAATCCATTTATCGCAATTCACTACGCCCTCTACCTTGTCAGACTTTACCAACTGAAATTGTTAATCCAAATCAGATTTTTTCAGTAATTTAGTGTTTATAATGAAATTCAGTTTTTTTTACTAGGGTGCATCTGTAGTGAGTACAGAAGTACCAATCCCGAGGGACCCTAATCTTGATATACACCTTTTATTCCATTAATCGCAATTTCCTACGCCTCTACCTTGTCAGACTGTATCAACTTTATTTATTAATTTCATTCTATTATTTACATCTCGAAATTTGAAGGCTGCACGAAATTCAAGCACTTAGTATCAACTCGCTCTCCTTGAAATGTTATGCAATCACTAAAGACAATAAATACAGGGACTATTTGTTTAAACTACCTTTCCCTAATCTTTCAAAATATGTCAATTTTACAATCGATACATTCTACAAATTTACTATTTAAATTTATCTAATGAGTTTCATTCAATGTATTCAAACATACCCTTGCACTGTGCACTGTAAATTTATTTACAGTTCCTTAATCTGTAATTTATTAATTTAAAATATTCAATGTTTACTCAATATTAATTATAGTAATTTATTAAATCAAAATCTCACATTTATCTCACTTTATTATTGCGTTATATTTCACTTTAGGAATGAAAGTATTTGAATTGCTGGTAGGTATTCTATTAATCCCTTTTGCTAATTTTCCTTTTAGACTACCTTTCCATACAGTGAATTTCCCAAACAGATTTTTATTCTTTATTGAACCCCAAAGTAAAGTTAAGCACTTTCTTTTCCATCATTTCTCTCTTAACCAACTGTTATTCTTTTTTGACACTAACGTTATTAAAGTAATCAAGGGCCAGGGATCTTTATTTTATTCTTGTTTTCCTCTTTTCGAGGCAATAATGACCTAGAGATTTTTAACTATTAATAAGAAAGAAAAAAGGTTCTATTACTATTAATTAGTTGTAGTTATCAAATTTTTAAAATAGATATTCTGTTTATCACGATTTTCCTCATGAAAACAGCATTACTAAAGACCATGATATTCCACCGAACTTATTCTTTGAACTAACTTCTCTCCATTTTGATCTATAATATATACAGTAAACAGTATGATTGTAAAGACACGAGCCTATTTATGTTAATTAATGAAATAAATCTTCCAAACTTTGGAATTTTTAGTTTAATAATTTGCTATACCTTACTGGTGGAAGAGGGGAGTAAAGGAAACTTTAGTGGTGGTGGTGAGGGGGAGGGAGGTTAATATAAATATCTTAAATAATTAAGGGTATAATTTAGGTTAGTGGATATTCTCTACTCATCAAAACCATGTATGACATTAACCCCTTAAGAATAAAATATTTAAACTAACATCTTTAAATAGTGTTTAGGGGAAGGGGAAGGGGATATTATTCTAAAATTCGAAATTGTCTACGATTACCTAACGTACAGTATACTGGGTAACTAAAACAGCAAAACACCATGTTATATCATTTACCAGCTCTAAACCCATAATTTATAATTGTAATAGAAACAAATTTACGTAAAGACTACCATGAAAATATCAGTTACTGGTCGATATCAGTTAATAATATTATTTTAAAACACTGTCCTTTTACATAACATGTATGATTAGTCTATTAAACAGTGGAATTTTATCGCCTCCTACTTTGGACATAAAAAATAATGGACCGTTATATTCCTGTTTTCGAGGTCATAAAAAATATGGATGAAAATTGCCATGACGTGTTTTACGTGATAAAATCCTTTATGGGAGAAAAGATGAAATGAAATTCCAGTCCTATGATATCAGCCTAATATCTGAATGTGTAGGTTTGTGTATTATTAAGAGTACGAAACATTATCAGAATGAAACTGATACATGAAACTTTCTGAAATGTTACCAACTAATCATCAAGATGTAAAGTTAAACGATGTAATTAACGGGAATTTGTTTAGAAACATCTAAACTTTCATTTATACTTCACCTGCCTTCAACGACTCATTCTTCTAAGTATGGACATATAAATCCCGAGGGGTTAGCTGGATCTACACATTTTGTCATATAGTTTTTCGGTTAGATCTCCCTTTTTCATCTTTTCTATCCAGTCTGTCAAATTTTTATTTTCCAACAATGATGCTATTGGAGAGAAACTAGGGGTCTTCAATTCATCTTATTTTCTTCCTTATTATTATGTCCATTAAACAACAAGGGATATCTTACTTTGCCCTCGGTGGTGTAGCTCTTGAATAGCATTAACCTCCTTGATGACTCCACCCTCTATGTCTTGTCTTTCGTTTTATTTCCTTCTCTCTCATAGTACTCTTCTAAGACCAGACTTCACTTCCACCAACTATTGTTTCCAGGTCTTCCGACACTTATTTTACCTTAAATAGTATAGTCTCTTTAAACTAATCCTTCGCTTTCTTATCTGTCCCCAAGTCTAGATCCTTGTAAAGTGCTTTTAATTCTTCATTTGTTCCAATTCTTTAAAATGGTTACATATATCTTCCACAAACCGTTCTTTCCAATATACGTAGCCTATCCTCATCGTTTTTTGTCTAAGCCTTTTTCTATGCTTATCTTTTTTGAGTGCTAATCCAACTCAACAGCAGCTTCCATCAATGTATGTGTTGTTTTATTAACTAATACCACATCATCAACTAATGCTAGACATTGCAGGGTCAAATTTATATGTTTCCTAAAGATCAGTTTCTTTATCACTGATTCCAAGCTGAGGTTGAACAACGTCCTCAACAAAATACCACCCTACCTTACATCTTGATGAATCTTAAATTCTGCAGTCAATTATTGTTCTTTTATTTTAACCCTACTCCTGGATTCCTTCAATAATAGTCCAAAAAGTAAATTATAGAAAACACAAATTGTTAATTGTCAATATTACCTAATGATATTTACACATAGGGATATTAAACTCTGCACGACCTCTGTTCTCTCAATATTAGACACAACAATCCAAGATTTGGGAACCTTAAATTTAGTATATACTCCAATTTTTGATGTTATGGCATTTGATATATCTTCATGGAGTTGTGAGAGATAACCTCAAATATGTTTTACGGTAAGTAGTTCACTATTAAGTCTCTCTGTTTATGATCAAACTTCAAATAAAACATGCACATTACATCATATAACTGCGTTAAAATCATAATAATTTATTCCTTAAAAAGCTGTCTCATATGAAAAATGCGATTGCAGAGGTTTATTATTTAAAATTTTGACTTGTGAACAGAATTGCATTTTATTCCTACATTTTTCTCAACTATTCAAGTAAATCACACGAAACAACTAACTCTATCTGGTATTTTAGTTAACACAAAACATCCCCTCAAGAGGAGAGTAAAATTCTGTTATACCAAAAAGTACATTTTACACTAAAATATGATTCATAATATTGAATTTTTATTCAATTTAATTATTAACAATATTGAGTATCCTCGATTATATAATCACACTATACACAAACAGAAGGAAAAAAATACTACTTTATGCTCTAATGGTATGAAATCATAGTATGATTTTCTAGGAGTTACAAATTATAAATTAACGATATATTTATAATTTACTGTTGCATACATGTGTCGAAAATTAATTGTATATTTCCAGAAATAAGATATTAAATGGAGCAAGCGGTTGTTTAAGCACTGTAATATGCAGCAACACATTGATTTCTTATTTTACCCTTATGGCAGTACAACCATTAAGGGCTTTATGTATCCCAATAAAGTGTAAATGGATAATTATAAGAGTAATAACTTAACACCAAAATGAATACGGGTCACTTTATGAACTACAGGAATAACACCATGCCAGCTTTTGAAGACAAACATTACTCAATAAAATAAAAGACCGATCCACTCCCCTCCCCCCGAAAACAAATGTTTACATTTATTAGCTTATTAATTAATTTGGAGCCAGGCTTTGCACCAATTCTCTTGTACTGACAAAAAAACTGTTCATGTGGTCGAGTCACACTGAGTTTTCCTAAATTAATTTGTCTCTACATCCAAAATCCATAAGCCGACACCCCGTTGAAAATCTAAATTAAAACATTATCACAACACAAACAAGACACAAAAACTTATCCATTGCAAAAGAAAACACCAATTTGTGGGAGACTGTTTTATTGATAGACGTTCAACTCTTCAGGAAAACGGAAATCGAATCAGAGCTCGGCCTTGAGAAATATTTCCCCGAATATAGTCACGTGACTGAGCTTGTTCTAAGAGCGGAAAACAAACTGGATTCAAAGCTATCTAAATACTGGATACAATGTTAACTGAAATGCACTTTTAAAAATAGAAATCAACTTTTAATAAAATGAGTAAAAACAATTATTGTTTATTAAAGACAAGATATAATTCTATAATTTCGACTGAAATACAAATTTAGTTGTAAGTCAACCCCTAAATTAGTTTCTTCAATATCCTAAAGACATTGTTTATTCAATATGGATGGATAAGAGAGAAGTGAAAATAATGTCAACAAACATCGGGGAGCTTTTGTTGATATAGGTAAAAAAAAAACAAGCTAAGCTAGAATATTCTAAAACTACATGTAATTTTTTAATATAATAATGCCTAAATGGGAATTGTACAACTAACTGTGGTCAATGCTTGGCTAGCTTATAAGGAGTGTGCAGGTGTTAATGCTCAGCACCATTTCTAGGTATGCAGTAAGAGGTCGTTGAGTCTGTGAAGTTCATCAGTCAACACCTACTTATCTGAAGCATATGCATTTATTGGTAAAGGATTAACAATTTACTTGTTAATTGAACATTAAACTGTAACAATATGTACTAATGATGGCGACTGAAAATATTAATAAATAAAAATACTCTGCAGGTTTTTGCAAGTTTTGTTTTAAATTAATTTGTAATCACTGGTTATCAATTACTCTTGCACTAAATTTTAGTTTAAATAATGTTTAAATAACAAATATATGTAAATGTTCATACTATGTAAACTTCATTAAGCGAATCACAACTGACTTTAATATAATCACAGCGGATGGAGGGAGCTACAAAATAAACGCTTGAATAAATTAAAATAATTAACAAATTTCTAACACGGAAGTTCTATTATTATCTATCATAGTGGAAATTCCCACATGCCATTTTATACAATCTGTTTTGATATTACCCTTGACACTATATACACAGAGATGGGAAAATTAATGTAGATATTACTTCCTCAATATACAAAATGGTAACTACGCAATTTATTTATCTTGCTGTTTAAAGGTGAAAAAAAAAAAAGATGTGTAAGTCCTACCTACACACGCTAGAAGTGAAACTTTGTAGAAAAAAAGAAAAAGCTTTCTCTCTTAGATAAACACGTTTACCAGACGTATACACATTAGCTACAGCTAGAAATTTTATATATGCCGCTTTTCGAACTTCGGCGGTGACTGCGAGTTTTTTCCACCTTTACTATTTTTTCCCCCACTCCAGTGCGCGTATAAATGTTCCTTTTGGTACATGGCAGTAACACATTACACATAATGCAAATAAATGATTTTAACTGAGAAATTTATTGATTAGTTTACTTTGGCACATGGCAGCAAAACATTATACCCATTAATAATGATTTTAGCCGAGAAAGTTATTGCTTAGTTTATTTTTGGTACGGGTAAACACATCACATGCTTTAACAAGAAAGTTATTAATTAGTTTATTTTGGCAAATGAATAATTACCCAACAATTTCTTATTTCCGTTACACTTTTCTGTTCCTCTCAATTTGATTTCACTGTACCACACAAATTGCAGTAGCTGTCACAAAAATTAAAATAGAAACATACAATTTGGTGTAGGGGACTATAGTGTGTTCATAAAGTACCCTTTAAAATTAATAAAATGGATTAGTTTTTTGTTCATATTTCGTTGAACATAATTTGTAAAAACGTTGTGCGAAATTAACTGTCGATATCTGTATTCTTTCTTGAGTTATATTTTGTTATTGAATGAGGGGGAGGGAATGACGGAAAAGGAAGACCCTTTGTATTATCTGTTCGGGGGATAACTTATCACCTGTCGACTACGTGGTGTCAGGATAAATAACAGTTGTAGCCAAAATAAAAAATCTGATATCGTTTTTACTACTAAAACGTTATCTCATATTAGTCACTAGAACACTGTAGTAAATATACAATGAAAGAAAAACAGTTATTAAGGTTAGTGTGAAGATGATAGCAGTGCTATTGAAATGTACAAAAGGTAGAATAAACGTAAATATACAGTCTTCGTGTTGTTAGTGTTTTATTGTGATTTTGGAGAATTTTCTTTCACTGAACCTTTATGTTAAATTTTTTAATTTTCGAAAGTAAAAAAAAAAATAATAATAGATAGTTGAAATAAATGTTGAACATTCAATTTTGGAGGTATACACAAATTGGACACGATCTTTATTTTCTATATTAG
This sequence comes from Aphrophora alni, assembly GCA_963513935.1. Lineage (NCBI taxonomy): Eukaryota > Metazoa > Arthropoda > Insecta > Hemiptera > Aphrophoridae > Aphrophora > Aphrophora alni. The sequence continues at coordinate 9,989,537 of OY740772.1, forward strand.
CTTGAACAAAGCAATTAATTTACAGACGGTGAAGTACAAATTTTTATATTCGTTAATATAAATTTGTGGTCCAATTACTATCAGACTAACTCACTGTTTTTTAAATTATATATACATATTGTTTGCGTCATATTTATAAATAGTTATATCGTAATAACTAACAAAAACTTACCAAATTAGTTCATTTACGATGTTTAATCATGAAAAGGAATATGTTGCAGTAACTGTGATAGGACAGCTTGCCAGTCATCTTATTCAGATCTAGAATAAATACAGAAATAAATTACACTTTAAAATCATTTAAGGTTTACATTAAAATAATAACCTACACACTTTTCGGATTTAATTTCAGTATTTTGTAATTATTTGTGAACCATTATTTTCTTTTACAAATGGTTTAGGTTGATTCATATGCTTCACATTTTCATCCTTTCATTGAAATCACTTTGACTGATTTATACAAATTTTCAACAGGCGTATATGATATATATATATATATTATCTTTTAAGCTACATCTTTATAAATAAAATTTATTTTAAATCTGGTATAGAAGTTTAAATATTGCATATTATATTAAAATGATATTTTCTTATTGAAAATTCAAGATTTTTGCGTCCATTTTTTATTTGCCAAAAACAGAGTTTGACTATTCTGTTTAACAAATTTTAATTAATCAATGTATTCAGCTTCATGGAACTTAAAACAAACCAAATGATTGAGGTTTGAAGTTTCTAAAATAGCGAAAATTGTCAGTAAATTGACGTACCAGTTACGTCTAAATCAAAATATACAGATGAACAAAAAGCACTGTGGTAAATTTTACAATTATAAACACTAAGTCCCCTACCACAAGTTGGGCACAATAACACAACACAAATAATGTTTTAGAAAAAAACAAATTAGCCTATGTTATTGCCTGTTATCCTGATGTATATTCCGGTAACAAATTTACCATCATCGGAGGGTTCTAAACTAATAATAACAAAATAAAATAAAAGTTATAAGACTAAAGTGAAATCTCTCCCCCCCTCCCTTACTTCAGTTGAGCTGTATCGGCCAATCATATTTACAAATTTATAAAACTATACAGTTAATTCGGAGAACAAAATTTCAAAAAATAATAACGTAACCAATAATACATAAAACTACATAGCCTATCTAATAAACAATAATGTGCATACGTGAATATATAAATTTGACAAAAACGTGTTAATTTATTATAACTCTACAAACACTTACTATTAAAAACAATCACAAATTTGTTACATGTAACAAACCAATATAATCCTGAATACAAAAATGCAAGTGATCAACCAATTAAATAATTAATGGAAAAAAATTACCTCGGTTTCAACTATTAGAATAAACATTAATTAGGAATAGAACACTTATCTGCGTTGAGTAGTGAATCGCTCTAAGTTTTAGCAATGAAAATAGGAACTTATTGGAGGTGCTTTTAACAATTTTAACATTTTGTATTCCCAATTAATTAGTGGTTCGATTTAAGTATGTGCTCAGCTACACTAGATTTCTCCGATCTATCATACATCTAGTTACGATTTTTCTCTTTATTTGGCCTAGATATACCTTCTCGAATTCCTTACAATTGACTTCATAAATGCCGGACTTCTCCTACAATGGATTTTCGTCTTTAGGACACAATGGTTATTTGTGTTGTATTATTGTACCTAACTTGCGGTAGGGTATTTAGTGTTTACAATTTACAAATATATGTTTAAAAAGATGCCTGAACTACCTACTGTTGGCTTTAAAACTGAAATTAAATTGATCTTTTGTGGTTTTCTTTGAATATGTCAAGTATTTAATACAATATCAATGCATCTATTAAAAAAATATATTAAATATAAATGAATAAATGCAATTAAAAAAAAAACGAGTGAATTAAATAAATTCACGAAATAATACCAAAAGATATACAATTAATACAATTTACATTAAAAAACATGCAGTGGTGATGGCACAGGTAAAAAAAAGTTTAAAATTCTCCATGGTCAAAAATACCTCCCTCCCCACGTCACAGAGTAAAATGGAAGACGTAAATTATGGGGGTAGTAATTCCAAGGATCCTAGCTGTATCTAAAATTTTTTTTCGTGATCCATCATGTACTATTGTTTTAAATCTCTGTTTTCTATATTTCCTATCAGGTCTCTCTTACCTGAGACTAGAGTTCTTCTTTTTTGCTCAAAAATTTTGATGTACAGCAAAGTGGAGAGCAACAATTAGTAACTAGTTCTGGTTGTAGAGACTGGAATTACAGCTATAGTAACTCAATATGCTGACCACACTTAATCCTATAGAAAGTACTACATTAAGCATAGGTTCTTTAATGGCTGTCCCCATAGGATTATAATTATTTTACAATCACATAGTCTGATATCACATTTTTTTGATATTCCTGTATTAGGTGACTAGATAATACACAAAAAATTCTTATCTCAATTATTTTAAGAACTTTGTTCAGATTAACACTCGTTAATTAACACTCGTTTGTTAACACTCGATTCAGATTTCATATCAACGTATCTGACTGCATTCAAAAATATAAAAAGTAGCTAAAGCAATTTAATAGCGAGACAAGAGAGAACAAATTTAATGAATACACTTTATTATGGTGCTTAAGTTGTTAATTTTAGATAATCTTGTAACATCAAAAGGTCAAAACTCTTTACATAACGTTCTCATTTTTTAATAGAATCATTAAAAAGTAATTACAAAACTTGATAACTTTATAATTCCACTTAACTGTGAACTTAAAAATATTGAAAACGTTTTACACACCTGGCTTTTCATTATATAATGCGATTTTTTATACTTATTTATCTAAAGATTAGAATTTTTAACATTTCTGGAGGAGATAATAGCAATTCAAACAATTCAGTTTTTTTAGAGCCATTGTAAAATAACTGTTGTTTCTCTCAGACGTTTGCGTAAGTTTATTACTACGTTTTTCACAGATTGTTATATCACTGACAGCAAGAAGGCATATATATATATATATATATATGATTCTTATGGATCTACCTAATATCATTTAATCATATTCTTTATGAGCAACACTGGGGAAATTTCAATGACTAAATGTAATAAAATACAATTTACGACGCTAAATAGGCCTACCTAATTTGTATAATACAGAAAAGTATTTGTTTGTATTTTATTTATTTCTTCAGTTTTGTTTTTTGGTCTTTTTAGTCATTATATAGTGTAATATGAAGGATATATTATTGTTATATACATGGTGTTTGGGACTTAGTGTCAAAAAGCGCAGGTTAAAACTTCGTTAATCACTCTGTATTTGTGAAAGTTTTTATCTTCCCAGTCATATTACAATTTCAGGAGAGTTTGTGTGTATTACGTCTTTGAAACGTTGTATTGAGTGCATGTGTGTATTGTGAAAATTGTGTTGTTTTTCATTTGAATAATCATATTACTGCAAATAGGTTGTATTATCAGTCACTCAGTATTGTTAGTTTTTATTGTACTGTAGTTTATAAACAGCAATTAATAACTCTTATTGTGTGACATTGTATAAACAAAATGTGTTAGTTTTCAATTCGTACAGAACTAGTTTAATTACTGTCAATAGACATTCCCTCAAGATATGCATATTAAAGGTTTATTGTTGTTTGAACATACTTCCGCCTCAATATTTCATTACCCTTAAGCTATGCTGCACTCTACTGGAGAATTTATAAAAGTAATCGTTTTAAATTTTAAATAAAAGGTGAATAATAACGCCCTTGCCACTTCGATTGTTGACACGATACACGAATGCATCCTGCGTTATTCATTATTACAGATTTTGTATTCCAAATTTGAGATTATCTAGTTAAATTTTAAGTGTATTAAAAAATTAAAACCATTATTTCAGGTACAGGTTTTAAGGATGTCGCTAAATTTATAACTAAATACCCCCGGATTACGCAAAATGAATTATATGCTTAAAACTGCTTCCAAGGTTCTAATGAAACCCTATTTTTTCCAAAGCCCCTCGTGTTAATTAAAAAAAACTCAAAATTTAAAGAATATTCATATATGACCTAAATTACCAAGTTTCAAACAGAATATAATAAATTCTACGATGAAATTTCAACCTTGCATTCTCCTCAGCTGTGCAACTTGCAAAATTATTCCTCCAGAAAATGTCATTAAACGCAGTATTACTGATACATCTTTCCCTTCAGAAGGCAAACTTAACCCAACTTTCGTGTAAACCCGTTTACCTACACTCGTATTTTGTAAACCAATTACACAAACGATTGTTTCGAACAACGAATTTGCTCACTGAATAGGAAAAAGTTAATTTCTTACAAATCGGAGAACAAAAAATTAATACAAAATATGTCTTCAAGAAAATCATAAAAATACATACTTAATATGATCAATTTCAGTGTAGACTAAAAGTTACAGTGTTGACCCAACATTGGGATATAAGATTGTTCGTGAATTCTGGTATTGAAGACTATAATTACAGCGATAGAAACTCGATGTGCTGACCACACTTCACCCTACTGAAAATCTGTCCAACAGGTACAATGTTCAGACACTATTACGCCACATAAATATTGTCACGGATTTTGCAAAATTATAACTTTACGAGTCAATTACATTGGAAGGAAAGGATTTGTAGAACAGTCGCTCGGTTTATACCCGCTAAATTTCTTTCCTGACGTTACCTAATCAGTCTATCTTATACAACCGTAAACCTAAAATATTCTCAAAGTAATTTAAAGACATCATTAAAAATAAATATTGACGATCTTTAGAAAGATGCGTTGAGCAGCGCCCCTCATTATTAAAATTTTAAATGTTGATTTATCACTGCTCAGGAATTGAACAGATGATCAAATGTGAGATAAAATTGTCTCCTAATATAAAACGTATGATCATACTATTTTTTGAATACGTTGGTGAATACCATTAATGTACTTACATAGCCCCATCATACAATATTATACAAGCAGATAGTTAAAACGTAATGCACAAAAATTGGTTTCTTTGATGTAGTAAGGAATATTAAATTGCATTGGTAGATCAAGCAAACTTATCCAGTAAAAGTAGTTTTTTCTAGTTGTTTAAAGGACAAAACACCTCTTGGTATACATCACCTTAAAAAAATAACAAAATATAAAATAAATATCCCTCTAGCCCTCAAATAACTTAATAGCGTCAAGGTGGGAAAATAACATGAATTGGTCATAAGAGATCAGATACTACTTGAAAAAACTTGTAGATCCAAATTGTTCGGAATTGCCAATCCCGTACTAAAATGAAGGTCTGATGGCAGTATACGAAGTGTGAGGTAAATTTGTTTAAAACAGTTGGTACACAGGTTTTCATATTTATGTAGGGTAGATGATATTCGCTTCGCTAGTGTCCGTGATCTAGCCAAGGCGAGCCTCGTAGCTTGTACATATTTCATAAACCGCCAGCAAGTACGGATCCAACGACGAGGAAAGGGCGGTAGGTCAAAAATTACTTTTTCGTTTCTTGAAGCGTGAAGTACAGTCAACAATGGAGGCGAAATGAGTTCAGATTGGCAAACTTACCTGTACCAGGTAAATGAAAATAAATTTACATGACACAACACTAGTGTTTCGTTGTCGATCCACCACCAGGTATTTAAGGATTTGAGTAACATATTTTTGTTAAAACCTTTAATCCCCAACTTAAGTCTCCCACAGTTCCAACGTAAGGGATTCCCTTTGTGTTATTTTAGTAGGAAACCTTAATTTTTCATCCCTTTGGTTTGTAGTACTATTTGTTAAAGGTGGATTAATTTTCGGTGGCTATAATACACCTCATGACAATGGGCTTACTGTTCTCAAATCTCCAGAATAAACGACAATAGATGGGAAGAAGAGATGAGGAAATACTGGTCAGATCTAAGAACAAAGTAAAATCTAAGAAGATTCATCCTTTTATTTACACAACATCGAAGTTTTGTAATCTCAACCCCATTTTTTTTAACTGATCTTCATATATTTTCATGTTCTCAGAAAATGAAAAAAAGAAGAAGATTTTAGACACGTCGTCAGTCGTGTCGTCTGTACATGAGAACGATAGTGGCTACAAATATCAAGAAAGCACTCCTGTTGAAATTTAGAAATATGTAATTAAAGTTGTCAAAATGGCTGCTATTTTAAACAGTTTTTTTGTGCATATCTTTTTCGTTATTCAACCTATAAAACAATAAATTAGATAAACATTTAAAGAATACAATTCTACGTCAAAAGATACCAACCCCACAAGTATGCGATTACCAAAAATATGTAGTTTCACCACCAAAAGAAATATAATATTCGTATAGTTACGAGTCCTGACAAGACAGAGTCACAGAAACGAGGTTATGTTTCTCATATATGTACAGCTCAGAGGCACGCCTGGAGCGAGACACGACGAGCGGAGCGAGTGAAGCACCCCATCCACCCGATGTCGACAGAGTAGTGAAATAGATAATTTATGGTTCATAAAACCTTTGTAACAAATGATTTAAACAAACTTACAATATAGTATCTATATTAACTAAGATCCTTTGATCTATTATTACAATGTAACATATCTTCAAGCTCTAAGACACCAACTTCTGGGCATTACATTTGGAGGATCTGCTTGTATGACATTGATGAATGAATGAACGACTTAATTATTAAGGTATGGTTAAGTCCTCTCTTCTACCAACCCCTACACAATAATACGAAATAAACAAAAGAACAAACAATTGTCAAAAAATAGTAACAAATAAAAATACATAATACTAAAATAATATATAAATAAAATAATAAAAATAAAGTTTATATAGATAATTTATAATTTCAAAATAAAATAAAAATATGCTTAAATAATATTATATATACAAACACTCATACATATTTTTAGATAATATGATGGGGTTGAGTTAGTACCATGGAGGTTTCTATTTCAATAACCCTACATATCTGTTTTGAAGTATGGTGGGATCTTATCCTGACAGCTTGACACCATTCACAGTAGTCAGTCTACCAAACCCACGCAAGACTCCTTTCCAGCACCCATCATGAAAGATACACTTTGTGCACAGAGAAGGGCTGTTACAAATTCTTCTCGATGGTAGAAGGAATTAAATATTTTTTAGGGCAGCAATAATAACATGTAGTTTATTGTATAGTGTGAGAACTTTATAATTAATTGGAGCCTTGAAACTGAGTACACTCCTCAGTCACCAAATACTACAAAGAACAAATCATCTAATTACAAATAATTGAACCACAAGTCGTTATAAAAACATATCATTATTCGGCCAAGCACAAATCCATATGGGTCAGGGCAGTCACAAACTGTGCAAAACGTTCTTATGGAGTGGGTTCTATTATTAATTTAAAACATTCTGTATTTATTTCCACTGAATTTATTATATTCTTGACAATTTTCTCAATACAAAACAATACTATTAAATCTGTTCAAAATTATCTCTACCACTATTACTGGTTAAATCATATTTATTTTTTCGAAGTGTCTTTGGAGGTCAAAATCACTTACGGTAGTCCTGTCGTCCTTCTCTACTTATACTTATCGCTTTCGTATTGTTCCTGAGCTTGATGGTTGACTCCAGCTGAAGCTCCGTTGTTAAATAATGGTGGTGGAGTTTCGATTCTATTAGCTTTGAAAAACTTATCTTAACCAATTCCAATGGTTTTCAGCTATAAGGTTTGCCTTTGCCTTCTGGAGATGATTCTTTGTTATACAGTGTCCGACATTCCTCCTTCTGTGTATTGGTAGTAGAAGGCTGAATATCCTGTTACAGCTTTGGGACATTCAGAGGAAATGACACGGCACTGAATACGGAAACGGTGGACTACTTGTAAACTCGACAGAATAGTCAATGGAAGTTTAGCCAATATAACAGGTCGATAAATAGACTTAACATAACGAGGAATGTATAACTATCGTCCCATAACGTTGGTATACTGGAAGGATTGATCCAGGAACTGGTGACTATCGGCTCAATACACCAGTACAGTCATAGGATGTTCAGTCACTCAACCCCCCCCCCAGTATACGAACTTTCTTACTCCCCCAACACCCCCAAAACCAAATAAAAACGAAACAAAACTAATCGTCAACAATTTTTTCATTTCTTTAGTTTTCATTGACGCCATCTTTGAATACATGTTTATATATTTAAATAAAGGTTTTAATTAGTTTCTTTTGTGCCACAAAGACGTCGCAAATTAGAACCGAACATTAAATGATGGCATGCAAGGTTTAAATTTTTTTTTTCAGAACTGTAATATTTGTTTACTCTCACACAGGTTGAGTCGTTATTCTTTCATATTTTATTAGACTTTTAACGAAATGGGTGAAGTATTTTATAATAACTCCATGTCATTTTGCCCACTGTACCGGAGATTCTAACTGATATCAAAAATATAACAAATTTTCTTCACAGTTTTATATTTCATACCTAGTTTCAACTAATAGATAAGCGGCTTAACTCTGAGCATGTTTGTTGCTAAATAAACTTTATCACACAATGTAACATAAATCAGCACTATAAACCCGCTGAGTGGTTTTGTAGTTGTTATGTGAAAACATAAAAAATAACTGTTAATGTCAAAATGGATTACAACATTTTCACTAGTAGGAAAAATATGAATTTGTGAGATGAAAATAGATTGGCTATGAAAATAGTTGTAAAAAACTAAATTTAATTTGTTACATGTTTCATGCATACTTCCACAGTGAATAAATGTTGAATATTCATGTGTATTTGTTAAAGTGACATTGAAATATTATTGTGGTGATTTATTTTAATATTAGCGTTGTTGTATTTTGCTCAAGAACATAATTTTAAGATTATGAAACTTCAACACAACACGAGTTGAATATTTGTTCGTTTATTTAGATTTACTTGAATAGTTTCTACACACAACCCCTCAGAGCCCCACCTTTACAGGTGTGCCAACCCTAAAGGATCCTAACTAAATCTACATCTTTCCTCGTGAAGTCTTGTGTTGATCTCTCTTTTTCATATTTTCAGTCAGTTCTCTTTTAACCAACTCTTGTTCTTTGTTCACTCTGACTTTGTTAGAATATTCGAGTGCTAGGGGTCTCAATTTTTGTTTTTTTCTTCTTTTTTGAAAAGGCGATGATAAACTAGGTGCTTTTCTCCTTTACACAAGAATCACTAACACATCTTATATGCAGGAAGACTTAAATCTAAGTTAATATAAACCAAACGTTTAACAAAACACTTTCTCTACTTTCCATTTATATTTAGTTTTGTTTTAAATTAGAGTGTTTAGCATGATTATAGACAATTATTATTTTGCACAGACCAATCTATAATTGAGTATAATAAATTTTAAAATGTATCATCTAAAATCTCTAAAATTTTATTTGTGTTGTTCAAATTTTCTTACTTGAAAAATACAAAACCTAACATATTCCCGGATTTATAGCAAAGCTTTCTCTGTAAGTACAGCAACTGAAGTGAACCTCCATTCACTTCCCTTCCGTCGACGTCTCACCTATCTATTCATATTTAACAACACATTTGGCTTGAAAAACTACCATTACTGTTAAAAACATTATTTAAGTTTTTGTATGAAAGTTGTTTTTCTTTTTTTTTTCAAATTCTAAAAAGTAATTATGATTATTTTTAATTTGAATAAATGGTTTGGGATGAATTATAATATATCACTAAAACTTTATTTTAATCTGGAGGTCAATTTGGAAAAAATTGATTTTTGAGAAATAGCTTAGTTGGGATATTTTTGAATGATGGTAACGAAACTCTTTTATCGTTTTGTAAGAGTCAAGTTAGCAACGATTTATCCAAAAAAATTGTAGAGTAAATAGTAATTTTTGTATGTGTTAACCCCTAAATTTGGAGATAAGAAGGTTATATTTTACAAGTATATTAGAAGCAAAAATCACATAATTTGTCCAATGGATTTGGAAAAGTCATTGTTGAGTGATAAACAGACACATATCTTCTTTTTTTTGAAATTTTTGGTTTATAGTTTTAGTAATTTTGTTAATATTATTTACTGTTTAAAAATGCAAAAAAAAAACAATAAATGCAATAATTCAGTTTCCAAAATTTGAATTTTTATTATTCTTGCTCCAAGGTTCAACCTGATTATTAAACAACTTAAATTTAGCCTTCAAACCGAAACAAATAGAGCGTACAAATCATCAGAAATACACAGATATTTAATGGAAAAATTCTGACGTGGTGGTGAACCGTTTATTGTGTGGGCTATAATGATGTCCTTCTCGTTCAAAGGCAATATCACACTTGCGGTAATTTTATGCAGCCATTGTTGAACGACGTGTCCTGTCAGGGACGGAATTTGACTGGAATCAACGCCTCTAATGGAACTGGATGCCTTTCCTGTAATCCTGTAATCCTGCATAATGACTTGGAGTTATTTAGTTCAGGAAAATTCCGCGAAAGTTTATTGAGAAAAGTATAGTCTAATATATAAAAGCAGAAGTAGGATGGTTCGATATTAAATTAGTAGGTTTTAAGACAATGATATTACACGTTAAGATTATAGTTAGCCGTGAAGGATGAAATATGAGTAACTGAACAGTGTTCTACATTACCAATGGAAGTTAAGATAAGGGAAACTTTATGAAGCATATATAACAGTATTTCAGGGTAGCTACATTAAAAAAAAACTAAAATGAATATTATATGATAGACACACATAAACAGCTGAACATTTATTATTAAAAATGTGAAGTACTGTTGAGTGAAAGATTTCTCATCTTTGGTCCGATCGGATCTCCAACATTAGACAACCTAACAAAACAGGTTCTAAGACTCACGAATCACTTAGAACTAAACTGGATTAACTAGGATTCAGAAAGTGTACAGAAAGTTTCTTCAGGCTAAAATAAAATCATAGGCTGTGGGCTTAATTAGATCTATACAAATACAACAATCGGCCGTGCCTAACGTTCAACTCACCGCATTTCAACTGTAAATGTTTATTCCCTACATGTAGGGTGTTCAAATATAAACAGCAAGTTCCTGTAAAGAGTTCTAGAAAATTATGACTCATTGGGAAAAATATCGGAACACACTTCTTTCAAATGAACTTTGTTCAGTCTCAGATTTAAAAATCAGTTTGCAGATGAGTGCCTCTGTGTATGAGTGGTGCAAGTCATTTAAAGAAGGTCGAGTAAGAGTTGTGAACGAATCAAATGCTCGTCGAGTGAGAGCAACAACCAGTGACGATAAGCTAACTGTTGTTTATTTACTAATTCGACATAAAAGAATTACGTCAGAGAAATTACTTAGCGAATTGAAATAAGTTTCGGTACTGTGAAAATAAAAGTTGTAGATGTATCTCAATGTAATGCTAGATGGATTTCCCATCTTTTGAAGCCTGAACACGAATTGATTGCTCTCATACTACGTCTACAGTGTTATTAAAAGAATGGAGACTAGTTTTTAAACTCTAGTAATCTGTGATGAAACAAGTGTCCACTACACCACAAAAGTCAACACGAGCATGCAACCTGCAAAAGTATAGTCTCTAATGAAATCGTACTTTTTGCATAATGTCATCACTAAGTTGTCTCTACTACCTAATGTGTAAATATGAGTTTCATAATGTATCAAAAGAGTAGTGTAAAAAAAGTATCATTCCCTATTTGTCGTCAAAGCCACAAGTAACCCCTTCTCCTTCACTATTCAAAATATATTTATTCTGGAATATACAAAGTGTTCCAGAAGGTAATGAATATATTTCATGGTATTTCATAGATAACATCAAACGCAACAAAAACCTTAATCTGACCAGTACTTATTAAAAGAGGAAGATCTGTTGTCTTTCTTGTAATACGTATTTTGTAAATTTAATGGTTTTTCAGATGTTTGCTTCCAAAAAACTGTTATCATTCGCCATTGCAAAACGTTTAACGGTTACATTCTCATTTGTTTAATATGTTTTTAATCTATATCTTTTGTAGTTTTTGAAACATAAAACTTGAGAAAAAACACATACAGATGAACAGACAGAAAACCATACTCGTATTTCTGTCTTTGGGTCGTATGGAGTTGTTTTGTCCTTTCAATATTCCCTATTACTACATAAATGTCTCGCCTCCGATGGACCAATATCAAGACGACTGGAGAGATCCACTGCCGTTGATCTCTTTAGAACAACGACTGGGCACGACTATCTTCAGGTCCATCAGCACAGAATCGGCCTGGCCCCAAATGACTGCTGTCCTCTCTGCCAGTCCTCCCGAATGGACGACCTTCACCTTATGACATGCACCAACCTCAAGTTACATCGCAACACGCTACTGGGAGGCTCGTCGTCTAATGGCCGAACTGCCAGGATGGCGTTGGATAAAGTAAAGTAAAGTATGAAATGTTTACCTTTCCTCCTGTACATACCCAAAAAGTAGTGGGCAAGTGTAATGACAAAACCTCGTTTTGAGACAGTGCAAGTTTATACTTTTTCGTGAGGTGTAACACCTATACACATCATTTTACGGGGATGAAAACATTCTGTTCGAAAATACATATTGGTAGCTCGAAGAAAGTTCAATATTGATTAAAGTTGTTTTAAATAATGTTAAAAATAAAGACTTTATAACTAATTTGAAGCGATTAAAGTCGAAATAATTATCGAAAGCCTCTCAAATTCTCACAAAGTATCTCGTTTGTAAATATTCTTAGGTGAAGTTTGGTAGTAATCTGAGAAAAAAAAGTATTTTCGTAGTGGCCAAAAGTTTCACGACAAAATCTATGTAGATTTTTCGATTTTTAAAAAATTAAGTCAAATTTAAATATATATATATATCTCATTTTCCCTCATAATTAAATGGAACATTTTTTTTTTAAATCGAAAAACCTACAAGGTTTTTGTCGTCAAACTTTTGGCCACTATAGATTTGATATACAGTATATATATATATATATATATATATATATATATATATATATATATATATATATTTACATTGAATTTCACCGATTGGGTTTACAAGGCTAAAATGTATGGCGTAATACGTGGAAAAGTATCTCGTTAATGGGTAAATTTCAATTATGCATGTAATTGTACAAACCCCAACTCTATACGGTACGAAACAAATAGCGAAGTTGATGTCAAGATTCGAAATCTAACTTCTAAGAAGATGTGACATTCGTCTAGTTATGAAATGCTTACATAGGGCGGAAGCTCCTAAGTTTCGTTAAAGGGACGGATATCGGGTTGCCTTAATAGTAGGTCCTTGAGGTGTACAATAAGGTTAGGGTGACGTACAAAGATTTGAGTCCTACTAACCAAATAATCTCTAATCTAATAGTATTCAGCCGGCGTTAATATATTATAATTACCAGATTCAGAAAAGCATTGTAACAATGGTTTTAAACAATCTTAACCTATACTGCATTAGACTCTTTTATCTACCATCCAATTAAACACTTCCTACAAATCCCAACAGACTAACTTTTGACATTTAGAGGATCAGCTTGTATTATATTTATGATGCGAACCATGATGGCAGCAATCAACTTGTTTAGTTACAGTTTATGTAAACGTATATATGTTATTGGTTCTTGAACTTAGGAAGCCTAGAAGAAAATATTTCATTTAAATATTAATTTAATTAATTTACATTGAATTAATTCTTAATAGAAACAGGTCTATTCAAAACTCCATTGCTCAACAAGATGAGGGTTTTGTTTGTTACTCTTTATCCAAGAAAATTATTTTACTAAGGAATTAATCTATTTATTTTTTGTTAAATATTATAGTCGTATTAACTGTGAATTTTATTTTTGTAAAAAAGATTTAAGGTTATGTATAGTACTGTATAGAAAAGTGGACCATATTTTGTATTTCGTAAACAACATCAATTTTTTCCTCTTAATTAACAATATTAAAAAAAAACATTGTTAAAAAAAAACATAATTACATAATCATAATTATTAACATAATTTTGTTTATTTTATATCTTTAGTTAAAACAAACTGTCATTGTACGCACATCATATTTATTTTGTAAATATTCACCTTAATTAAATTTTAAATCTTCGTCTCCATTTGTAATGAAATTCCGAGATTCCACGTTTTCCGAAGTGGTTAAGATTTAATTATAGACTTGTAAAACCAATAAAGCTTGCAGCCACTTTGGTAAAGTACAAAGGAAGACGTATTATTTCGTGTCTGGCTGAGATTCCAACTTCAAACATTATTCAGTGCATCCAAGAGAGAATTATCTCTTTTCCTTTAAAACGAATTTTAATTTTAATTGTTTTATTTTCTATGAAACAAGAGTTTTAAAGTAGGTGGTTAGTTCACGTTACTGGTATATTTCATTCCTAAATTTGTTTAAATAAAGCTATTACGAGACATTTTCAACGTAACAAGTTTGTTTGGTAAACAAAGACTAAAATGAAAAACAATCGTTAGAAGTTATTTAAAATTATGAATTCTTCATATTATTTATATTGTTTATTATTTTTGAATATTAAAAATAAATGTTTCCTGAATATAAATATAGAGCTTGAATTGTGAGTTAATATTAGATAAAATAAAACGCGAACACAAGAGTAGTATGGTTTGGGCGACTCTGAAGGATTGCCCACGGTAAGGAACAACCAGAAATCCCCCACCCCTTCCCCCACTACCCCACCCCTACCCCCACTAGTGTGGGGGGTGATGGGGCAGGGAGGGGGTAGTGGGGGAAGGTTGGGGAGGGGTGGGTAGTGGGGTAGGAGTGGGGGTTGTGGGGTAGGGATGGGGGTAGTGGGGGAAGGGGTGGGGATTCCTGGTTGTTCCTTACCGTGGGCAATCCTTCAGAGTCGCCCAAACCATACTACTCACAAGATCTTAAAAAAATTACGCTTACTTAAGAAAACGCGTTTTTACGACAAAGTCGCCATTCTCAGTGATACATGAGCTACAATAACTAAACTATAAAGTTATACTTTAGTTATTGTAGCTCATTTACCACTGATGACGGCGACTTTGTCGCTGAAACGCGTTTGATAAAGTAAACAGTATTTTTGTGATATATTATGTTCGAGTTATCCAATGGTTTCCTATAATCAAAACTGAATTAAAAATAAAAATTACAAATTACCCTACTTTAAATAAGAGGGTAAAAGCTTGTTACCACTACAAACCATTAGGTTGCCTTTCCGTTGGCAAACCCCTGTCAGTTTAGTTGACCAGTTGTTTAGCAAATCTTGTTTAGTGTAATTTTGTGACGTGTGGCTATTCTGATGACGTTCATTAGATTGGTCTTAGTGTAATTAGATTCTCTTTTCGTTATTTCTCAAAACTATGTTTTAGTTTCTATATGGCTTGTTGGCATTTTTCACTTGAAAACGGGAATTTCTTTATAATTTCGAAACATCATGTATTAATTTTATACGTACAAATTATGCTAAATGTCCGAGGAAGTTTTATTACATATGACTGGGACGTTTGAAATATTAAAGAAACAAAAAGTAAAATAATCGCAGCTGAGTTAAACTTTGGAGATACTCTACGAGGATATCTAGAAGGACAAACTATATAAATTTATCAGATAGAATTAATATAAAATAATGAATTGTCTATTTTATGAAAAAAATACACAATTAGAATAATATGGGTGCATAAAGAAAATGATGGAAGAGATGTTACGACGGAAAATCATGAAATGGATGTCAATAGAACGACGGAGAAAAAAAAAAGAGAGATCACCTGTAATTCAGATAGAGGATTCAGACTTTATTGAGGGAGTTGATAGACATTTGTAGTTGTTGAAATAATAATGGGAGAAATATAAAAAATAAAACTGTACAATTTGGTAAAAGAAAACATTTAAACCGGAAATATATACAGGGTGTAAAAATTTTAATTAACTTTAAAACGTGATAAGACAGAAAGTTGAGACTTTAGTTAAAACAAAATTAATTAAAGTCCCCTCACTCCAAAATAAGGTTTATGAGAAACAACATTTTAAACTTAAAGCCCCATTATAAAATGTATTTTTCAATAGGAAATAACTGCACAATCAAGAGGTTGCTATGTTATTCAAATCCTAAATGGTGTCCTATATGTAAAAATAACAATACTTGAAAATTTACTCTAAGGAAAATAATAAAAAGACCAGGAAGCTGATCACTTTTTATTTTTAAACTAAACATTTATTTTTTAGAGCTACAGTTTTAAAGTGCAGTACAATGCCACAAATATTTAGTAAGAAATATACAAAATTATTTTTGATATTGTTGGATAACAATTAAACTTCCTGATCAAGCTTGGAAAAAACAACAGTATTGTTTTTTCTGTAATAATTTTGTCCCCTAATTATTTTATTTAGAATAAATCTGAAATATACTTTTTTTTAATATTTTTCTGGCCGCCATTTTGTATTGAAATGAGGTAGTGAACTATAATTTGTGCACTTATTTTCTATTAAAGAAAACGTTTAAAATAAAGCTCGATGGGACTTCACATTTGAAATTTTTGAGTTCCCCCCTCCACATTTTGATATTAAGTGAATATACATTATAATTCAAAAAATAGTTTATTTATATCAATATATTATATGTCTAAAGTTTCAAACGCACTCACTTTTAAAGGTATTAATTCATTCCGGGAATTATGCAACTCTGTATGTAAAATAGAACTTCGGTTACACCAAACATACGTTGAACTTTCAATCCCTCTTTCCACTCTAATGATAGAATTACCTACTTGATTTAATGAAAGACTTGTAAAACCATTAACCATGCAGTCACTTTGGTTAGCCTAAGTTAATTTAGTGAAGGGTAAAGGAAATGATTACATTGTCTCTGACTGAGGTTCTAAATAGAAATCCATCCCAGCATTCCGCAACAGAAAGTGAAGGATATATTGGAATTTTTCAATATGATTTAGCCCACGAAAGGTGTTTGAATGGTGTATATATGTAGACAAATATAAAGATACACGTCTTTTTTTCAATATAAAGATATTATTATATTGACCATTATTGTTTTTAATTTCTCCTATATACAGGATGTTGGAAAATTGTGTGTCCAAACTTCAGGGGGGGGGGTTTCCCACATTGAAACCAAGAAAAATGTTTCTGTAACATATGTATGAATTGTCAGATTCCCAGTGATCTGCAATTTTGTTTTTTTACAAACTATTTTTCATCTTCAGAATGGTTTGATTGATTGAATTGAAACTTGGAATGGTACCAAATAAGACAAATCACTATTTTGGATCAAAATTACCAACCTAATCCAATAACCCATTAAAATGGCGGCTGTTTAAAAGTTTTTAACTTAATAACTCAAAAAGGGTAAACTTTATGCAACATTAAGGAGATGAAATTTTGAAATTGGTTATTAGATTATTTTAATTATTTTTTCAATATAGTTATTTACCTTATTAAGTACCAAAACAAGTTTCAATGCAATCCGTTGAACCGTTCTGGAGAAAAATCTTTTTGTGAAAAAAAAACACAAAATGGTCGATATATGGGAAATGAGGCAATTCCAGACTAATGGTAATAAGGACGATTCCTTTTTTTTAATGTGGGAAATCACCTCCTGAAGTTTGGAAACACAATTCTGCATCACCCTGTATACGTAGTATAAAGAACGTGTCTAACAAATAAAAATATTTGTTAATTTTTATGGAGTCCGTTTTGAAGACCCCTATATCTAGAAGAATATTTTGGGAAAATTGTCTGTTTTTCGTTAGTACAGTGCTTTATAGGTCAAACGTGTAGACTGATTTTAATGAAATTTATTATGTGAGAACACTTAACCATATCTTGGGACTTGTCGATAACTCAAAATTCGGGTGAAGTTACCGTAAAAATAAAACACAAAATTAATTGCGATTGATACTTAGTATGTTTTAAAGTATAAAATTTTGCTTAAGTGAGAGTAATCAAATGCTGAGTTATCGGTGAAAACAAAAACAAATTCACAATAAAAGTTTAATTTCTCAAAATCGGCTCTACGATTTCGATTAAATTTCAGTAAAAAATTGCAAGTACAAAAATATTACTCTTTAGAAAAATTGGTAAAAACGAACCTCGGATTTAATCAAATAATAAAATTTGTTTATGGCACAAAAGAAGTTAGTTTATATATTAGGTGAATATATTATTATTAATATATAAATAATTTTAAAAAAATAACCCCATGGTTTATTTTTAATTATGATAGACAACTTCCGAAATGACTATTTTGGAGACGATTAGATTTGGTTAGCTTTTATTTCATTTTATAGATGGTTGAGTGAGAAAGTTTGTGCAATATTTTTGCACGGATTATTTTATATCTCTTTTTTATTCATATTTTTAATAGAGTTTATTCTGATATTTGGGATTATTTGTGTATATAAAAACTAATATACATTGTTATTGGAAAATGTCCGAATAAACCATATTAATAAAATGAATAATCCACCATTATAAAGTATCCTTTTTATTGCTGGTTTTAAAACTTACTTAAGCTCTTTTAAAAAAAAATGTAAATTATAAATATAGCTACTCAACCATACAAACACGCAAACAAAGGTCCATTGTTTTTAAATGTGATGTATGTATTAATTTTCGATAAATTAAAGAATTATTATTAGTTTTCCTACTATTATTTACCATTATTTCTTTCTATTACCTGTAATTTTTCAAACTACTTAAACTCAAACAAATAAGTTTAACGATAAAATAAACGCATAAAACTTAAAATAAATTTAAACTTAATTTAAACGCATTGAATCATTTTCTCAATTGAATCGTCAATAAATCTAATTCCATTTTTAATGGTAAGAGATTTTTTAAGTAAAAATAAATATTCGTATTTTAGGGTTGTTTCCATGATTTAAAATTCAATAAATTTTAAAGTAAAAAAAATAATTTGTGCCAATACATTGCACAAACATGTTTTGTTTATTAATTCCATTTTTAATGGTAAGAGATTTTTTAAGTAAAAATAAATATTCGTATTTTAGGGTTGTTTCCATGATTTAAAATTCAATAAATTTTAAAGTAAAAAAAATAATTTGTGCCAATACATTGCACAAACATGTTTTGTTTATTAAATAATAAACTTTCTATTGTTATATATATCTGAAATCCTAGCTGTATGTATATAGACGTATAATTAACGGACGAATCCAGCACTAAAGAAGCTCTCGAAGATGGAGGAACTCCGAAACGCGTCAACAAATACAAATCGTAAGAAAATGCTTGGATTGGCAGAAGATTGTACTCAAACTATTTGTTTTTTGTAAAAAAATAAATAAATAAATAAATAAAAAAACTATGGATTTTCGGGCCAATGTTCATGTAAATGTTTTTTTTTTTTTGTTTTGTTTTTACTATTAGAACACATTCTGCAAATGACTTTGTTACTGCGTGAATCATTTTTTAAATTAAAATCGTTTAGCAAATTCATTTCAAAAATATATATATTTTCAACTTCTCTCTCTCTCTCTCTCTCTCTCTCTCTCTCTCTCTCTCTCTCTCTCTCTCTCTCTCTCTCTCTCTCTCTCTCTCACACACACACACACACACACACACACACACACACACACACCACCAAAACAGACAAAACTTTCGTCACCACAAATCTCTATTTGGTACTTGTTTATAAAAAATTAACAGTGGATGTAACTTAAAAGAAACAATAAACAGGGTCAAAATTTACTTCTTTTGAGTTTTGGGTGGGGGAAGTCAAATGAACCATAATTATATATATATATATATTTTAAACACGAGTTTTCGTCATTAATATTCGCACTTTTGCACTTGAATTAAATATGAAGAAAGCAGTACAGCCGCTTTGAAAGAAGTGAAAGAAAGTACTTAAATCATCATCAATTTTTGGTTTTAATACCGATAACTCATTGACATTTGAGAAGAAACTTTTCTCGGTCATATTTTCAAATATCGATTTTTAACTAAATAAGTCACAGATATGCTTGGGAAGCGAAAACTTTCCACAAAAAATTTCAAAACAAAAAGTACCCCCTCCCCAATCCACTCTTACATAAGAAGAATAAAAACTTAAATGAATTAAAAAAAGTTCATTGTTCATTTACTTCTTACTAAACCAGCTCTGTAGATGGAGTGATGGTGAAGCAGTTATTAATTGTAAGCATATCGGAAATAGCTACTTCCTATAAGAAATTCTTATTTCCAAGTCCCAAAAGGAAAATGTTAATATTCTTTGAATAGTTAAGTCTGTTGATTGTTTTGGGGTTCTTCATAAAACCTTTGTCTAACTCTCTTCAGTTCTCAATGAAGCAGTTTAATAATCTTTTATTACATTTGAAAGTATGTATTACAACTCTGATAAAATGTCAATATATCATTTTACAATATGTAAATATTTAATCTAATTTTAAGAGTTAGGAATACATTTTTACCATTTTAAGAACGTTGTCGATGTGTGCATCCGGCTTACGTGTGTACTATTTTCCAGTAGGAACTCAATAACGCATGAACGGATTGGCCAAAAACAATTTAACTTTTATAAGTGGGTGGGTTAATATTAAATGAAATGATTAATTTTTGAATAGTTGGTAGTATGTAGTAGTTTCATTAAAGGACACGTCATTTTTCCGTCGTAACAAATACAAAACATATTTGATTTAAACGATGTTTTGCGAGTTTTCTCAGGTTACCTGGCTTTAGTTTTTATTCTGGACAAACGCCTAATCATTCTACCATATTGTTTAAAGGTTCTTGAGTTAGGTAAACACATTTAATATATTAAGTTACACAAATAAAAAATCATTTCTATTGACCTGAATCTTTTGATATCTAAGAACAAATTGTAGTTCCAAGAAAAGGTCACAATATTTTCTCTATCCTTCTGATGTGCGGCGAACCAAAACATACATTGTTTCAAAGTTAAGTAATCAAAGTGTTATTTCAAACAGAAAGGAACCTTTTACTTCCTGCAGTAAGACGAACAGTGGATAAACTTTACTTGGAAGGTTGTTAGAACAAAGGCACTAAGTAATTGCACTTACTTAAAGCAAAGGGCTCAAAAGTTATACCAAGATTGTAATAACTGCAAATTTAGTCTTTATTTCAACACTGGATATTTCACAAATCTTTTTATATTATAGTGTTTAAATAGTTTATTCTCAAATTCTAAAATTTGACAGAGTAAACCTAACATGTTGACATGAAATGACGTGAATTTATTCTGACGTTTTATAATTTTATTTTTATTTACTGAATTTGATCTTTCTATTAATATGTAAATCTAACAGCTACTCCAAATGAACTGTAACAACGTTATTCAAAACCAAATAAAGAGAAACTATAGAGAAAAACCGTGTCGAAATTTGAAATTTGTGTACTATTTTTTAAAGAGTTATAATTAACTAATAACAAAACATTACTCGATAAATTAAACTGAAATTCAAATATATTTCTGCTAATATTTATTTGTTTTTACTTAACACACATTAGGCCAAGTAAATTAGTCGGGATTTAGAAGGGACAATTATAATACCACGTGATTGAGCAATGATTGAGAAAGATTGTGTAATGTCTCTGCACTATTACTTTTCACATCAATCAAAATATTCAGAGTAATAATATTCTACTCTAATCTATATTATAAAGAATAAGATCGCATGTCATTTATTTGGATCTCAGCACACTCATAAACCGGATGTACAAGTATAAACTTAAAGTGGCAGCGACTGTACTTCCACTTTCAACTAAATATTAAAACATTACCACAGTCAGATTTCATTGAAATTGGTGTTGAATAATTCCAAGTAAGCAAGGGACGTAGATTGGAAGCAATGTGTGACGACAGATGGATGATGGATAGATTTGTAGGATGGATATCAACTCACAAATGCTGTTGTACTCCAATCAGATGGACACGAGAGGTATTTTATTAAATAAAGTATGTTTTTTGTAAATTTTTGACACAAATCTATTTGTGTAAGAGTAAAGAATTGTGTACACAACGTTATTGTGAAAAGATAAACGTTGAAATTGTAATAATAGGTGGTTTGGCAAACACAGAACGTTTTAATGGTTTCTTATATAAACGTTGCAAAAAACTTTCTCTATCACCCATTTCCAAAATCAAGTAAACCAACCAAAAGCTATTCGTCAAAAATATCACCTCGGCAGTTGTCAGGACAAAAGTGACAACAAATAATTGAAGAAATGGTTATATATTTAAATAGGGCCTTGCTTTACTTGTGTTATAAAACCGTCATCAGCTTACTTTTTTGCCATTTATTCATGAGCAGTAATATTGTTTACTTGCGGTTTAGCAAAAGGGTTTAGGTTAATAGTCTTTACATTTTAGTAAAATTTGAACTTAATCGGTAGAGCAGGTTTTGAGAAACTAAGTGCTTTATAACAACCCAATGAATGATATATTTGATTTAACCAATAGCTAACGAACCGCAATTTTTTGAGAAATCACAACTAATGCTTCGTTTGGGTCCTTAGGACTATATTTGAGAAATATTTTATCAAAATTGTTAAAGTCAGTTTATAGAAAATCGTAATTTAGTTTTAGTTTTTTTTTTTTTTTTTTTTTTTATGGCAGAAACCGCCATATTTTGAGTCATTGAAACAATGTAAAAAACCTCGTCCAAAAATGGCCAAAATATGCCATGTATGGTTCAAAATAAAAATAACATAACATAACAACATCTACGTCCAACTACCATCCATGCCCCCTCTTCTCCACTTTCCCCAGCGAAAGCAAAAGATAAGAAGAGGGTTGGCCTGGTCAGATTTTTGACATACAAGTATATCTTTGTATGTCAAACTTGTAGACATTCTTCTTGGGAACAAACTTTACACTTCAGGGCCTCAAGGTTCACCTCGGCATCACCTTAAGGATACCAGCTTCTCTTGTAAAAACTTCATTTTCGTATAGAATATCATTCTCCTTTAGTTACTATGTGTTCTTCTGCGATTAAAACTTCAAAAGTACAAGTATAAGACAAAAATAATTGATTGCTAATAACTTCTAACTTTCGTTTCAACTTTATTTGTCCCTAGTCCGTACATCTCCATTTTGGATTGAAATACAGTTAATAGAATGTAGAACAACACTGTCACCAGATACGTATAAACTAATGTCTTGTTTCAACTGATGGTTTTAAACCAAATTAAAATCATAAACATTCCTATCATGTCAAAAATCACTCAATAGAACATATTTTACAAAGGTGGGTTTATTTTATATTTTTCTTGATATATGAGAAGTAGATACAATTTAAAATATGTCAAAAACTTTACTCAGAATTCTAATATATTTTACTGGCTATACCCGCAGCTCTGTCCGCTTCAAAGTGAGGGTAATTATAATTCAAACCTAGAAAGGAATTCATAAAACCAAGTAATTTACTAAGGAATTCTTCCTTTAAATTCTAAACCATTACTAACAATAGGTCGGCTTCCTATAAATAATAAAAAAAACACTCCATGGACACAAGAGTTGAGAACTTAATGATGATTACACTTTTTTATGAAAGATGAAACATTTTCATGAATGTAACATCCCGAGTCGCTTCCTTCTGCGGCGTCATTATAATTTTTAAATCTGTGAAGCGAATGTTACATTATTTAATTTCTAAATACATTTTAATTATATACTAACTGCGATATTAATAAAATATTTGTTGTCGCTGAAAAGTAAAAGAATATTTTTGAGAGAAGATGTAAATTGTAAAAAGTTGAATACTATTGCACACATTTTTTTAAAAGATCTTGATTAGCGTTTAAAGTATATATCAAATATATGTCACTGAGGAAACAAGTTTTGTCGCTGAAAAAGAAGAACTTACATTTAAGGTAAACACTTTATTGCACAAGCAATGCAAGTATAGGTTCTTTTTAAATATATGTTTTAATATATAGGTCCATATTCATTTTTCAACCGACAACTATGAAACTGTGTAGCATTAAATAACCAAATCTTGTACAATTACGCCCCGTATGTCGATTATCCGCAATCCAGAAGAAGACGAAATTTAGGATTTTTATACGGATGCAAAACCTGGCATGTTAGCGCCGATGGAAACTCCAAATATCCATAAAATAATGTCCACGAAACATTATGGGAGCGTGGTGACCAAAAGTAATATCCATTGAAAACTGCTGGATGATCACGAATGAGCAGCAGATTAAGAGAAGAATATTGTGTTGTATCGGTCATACGCTCAGCCACAAGATATTTTTGCCAGACAATGGTATCCCCAAGAGTAGAAAAATATGAAGATAAAGAAGAAGTTTAAAGTGGAGAACTATTTAAAGGAAAATAGAGGTGCCCGGAATAATATGGACTGAAGCAGGGATCCTCGCCTAAAGTAGGCATATTTGGAGGACATTTGTGAAGAACCGTATAGCTGCTAAAGGATTCAATCATCATTATCGAACTGACATATCTGGTTGTGAATAGTTTTTGTTTTTTATTTGGTTTTGGCGGATGGATGAGTTAGAAAGTTTGTGGATATTTTTCACCTTTTATATAGATACTCATTGTCTAAATTCAGATGGCATATCCTATATAGAGTTAAATAATGATATAGGGTTCAGTTATCTATTTTTTTATATACGATTTAGACGAGAATATTATTTAAGACTGATATAAAATTTTAAACCGAAACTAACGGATAGTTACTGTACATTTAGATTATAACCAATATCCTCCCATGCATAAACAAATTGTTCTATTGATGTTACCTTTGTCCTACTAGATTTATAGGTTTAAAACACCACAACCCAATAATTTCAAATTTCGTTCAATTTCATTTTTATGTCTGACTACTAATAACCAATTATTTCTGGCGATGCATAATTTTAGTTTGACTTTACTTTGTAACGGGTGACTAAGATAATTTCTGAAATATTTTCGTATCTTTTATTTGTGTTCCTTCTAATACATTATTAATATAATATGTCAAAGAATCTTTTACACTGTACTGGGGTCTTGTTTTAATTTTTTAATTGTTTTTGGTAAGAAATTTACTCTAGATGCTTTAAAGCATATAAGTTTGAAATTTTAAACGTCTCTTTGATGTGTTTTGTTTTCTGTTCTAGGTACAAGATGTGCCCCAAATTCGGTGAATGAAATCTCTGTTCAGAATCTAAGGAAGATATGTCAGTCTGCAAGTGGTTAACGCTGTTAGCTACAAACTGGGTAATAGCCCAGATCTTTTCTGCAGAACCTATAGAGCCTCTCAAGACATCAGGTTAGAATCTAGATACATTATAATAATCTGGTCTTTTAAAAATAAATATATTAATCGATTTTGAGAAATTATGTCTTTTATGAGTAGCAATTTTTTCTTTTACCAATAGCAAACGAACTGTATATATATATATATTTTTTTTTTTTTGAGTGATGGCAACTTTAGCTAAATTTTATCAAAGTTGTTAAAGTAGAGTAGTAGTAAATTATAATTTTGTGTTTTTTTCTTATAGCAGCAACCCTCAAATTTTGACTTATCGAAACAGTGTAAAAACAAATTTTCAACTTCTCACACCTGTTTTTGAAATCGTTTAATAGTATCTTGTAGACGATTACAAGAGTACAAACTGGTGTCACATTTAAACTGAGGTTTTTTTAAATTAAAACTCAAAAATCTAAATATATTTTTTATCGTAAAAATCACTTAATAATGCATATTTTATAAAGGTGGGTTTGTTTTGTATATTTGTGGATACGTTAGAGGTAAGTACGATCAAAATATTTCAAGAATTTAACTAAAAATTTCAATTTATATTACTAGCTATGCCCTTTTAAAGTGAGGTTAATTATAATTCAAACCTGTAAAAGAATTCCTAAAAGGACGTAAGGAATTCTTCCTTTACTTTCTGAACCATCATTCATAATAGGTCGGCTTTCTATAAATATTTAAAACACTCCAAAACATAAACATGGACAAAAGCGGTCCATCAGTTGAGAACTTAATGATGATTACACTTTTTTTATGAAAGATGGAACATTTTTATCAACATTCCGTCCGAGCCGCCTCCCACTCCGGTGTAAGAACTAGAACCTCCTGTAATTTTTATATCTATGGAGCTATTTTTACAATTCCTTCAATTCTAAATGGCGTTAATTAAGTAGACGTACCAACTTCGACATTAATAAAACATTTGTTGTCGTTTAAAAGTAAAGAATATTCGAGAGATGATGAATCGCTTGCATATAATCGTAAAAACTTGAAAAATAGTGCACAGATTTTTTTTAAAGTTTGGACTTTTTATTAGGGTTTAAATTATATACCAACTATTCCAACTATACCACTGACAAAACAAATTTTGTTTTAAATTTAAAGAAGACGCATAAGATACGTCGAAAAACGTACTAATTTTTAGCTGCAAATTAATGGTTATAACTCGAAAACTACTAGGCCGATTTTAATAGTATTTATTTTTAATGAGAGATCACAAAATCCATAGTTTCTGTCGGCGATAAAGTATATATTGTCGTTACCAGTTTTAAGAATATATAAAAAATTGTATTTTTAGTTATACGCGTACAGACAAACATTTGTATAGCTTGGGAACTGCGAAACCAATTTTATTGCAACACAGACCAGATAGAAAACAAAACCCCTAGAAAATCTCATTTGCGATTCTCAAGTTATAAGCTTTCAAAGAGAGATATTTTGCGTTTAGAGAGATTTCAATAGGTGGGAAAACGATATTTTTACCATGTACTAAATCGTCTTGATTCCTATTACATAGTTGAATTAAAATCAATTCCTTCGTTTAAAGTTAAATCTTGATTCTTCCTAGAGCTGTTTAAACATTGTGACTACTGCATATCACTGGCGTCATAGGTTACAGGCATGTGAGATATTTCAATGCTGTCAAGTACAAATTATGCAGTGACATCTGAAAGCTACATTGGAAATGTCTTCTTCAAAGTTCACAGTTGGAGGAATTTGTAATTATAGCGTTTATCAATCAGACTAATTTATATTTTTTACAATTCATTTCAGACATGCACATTGTATAGAGAGAAAGAACCTGGAAGATCGGTAAAATTAGGCTAGGCGCATAAACTATTTTATATTTTTCTGTTGAATCTAAATATTTAAATAGTAAGATTAATAACTAATGCATAAACTTTCTCACTCACCAAAAATATTTGTTTGTTAGTTGTAAATCAAAAATAGAAAAAAAAAAAACTATGGAGGCTGCCTTTAAACAAAATCTATATTTCTAAAGAGAGTTTGAACTTGATTTGGTTGAGTTATAAACACGCCCTCAGCGCAAATCGTATTTCAATTAAATCAAGGTTATAATGACGACGGTGAAGTTTAATTTTATTTAAATATTTTCTGAATCAAAATATATTCTATTTGCGATTTTGCACACGTATAAGTTATGGATTATCAATATATATATATATATATATATATATATATATATATATATATATATATATATATGTTACTATTACTACACTGAGTATTGTGGTATTGGTGTTATTCTGATATCAGAAGGCAAATTCTACTTTTGAAAATCCTCTACTTCGGAATGAAGAATGAATTCAATGTGTGTTTCGGGGAGAATAGTAATGGTAATATTAAAGCAACCAATAGACCACGGTTTAGGTATGAGTCTTATCTTTCTGGAAGAATAAACAACAGACCGTAACATGAGAGGTTGGAGGATTTCTGTGTTGAATGGACAACTAAAAACCAAGGCTGAGAAAGGAGACCTGCCCTGTTGGAAGGAGAACCAACAGATCACGATAAGGGTTTGAAGAGATTTCGTTACGGAAATAAAGTTATGCAAAAGGTTTAGAAATATGTGTAAACTAAACAGGAGAACTAGCAAGTGTTTAGGTTGAACTCTAAGACAGTTGTGTGTGGACCTCAATTTATATCCAAAACGTAGATTGGAGTTTTATTTAATTCTGTTCCTGCTTGGTTTAGGTCTAAAATTCATTTTCAAACCCATGTACGAAATAAACCAGAAAAATCGCAAGTTTTGTTAACAAAAGATAATATGCTGACTCAATGAAAGAAGGGTCGCAAAACGTTTTACTAAAATTTTAAAGAAATAGGTTGAGCCGATTTTGAGAAATTGCTTGTTTTATATTAGCTCATACATATATAACGACGCAACTACTCGTCTATTTAATAACGAAACTGAGTATGGATTACAATTCCAATGCTTCTATCTTCAATATAATCCCTCTCGCACTTGTCCCCATTGCATTAGACCTTGTTTCTACTGGTATAAGACGTCTTCCTTTAAGTAGAGATTTCACGACAATCCTAAGATCCCCCAGGAAATCATCCACGAGTGACGTCTTTCACTAAATCTTGTGTACTACTCATTCACACGTTCACGAGACCTGCAGACTTCCCGTAGTCCTCAAAATACATGGAAACCATTAAGTTAGGTTCTATTTCAAATTATTTTGATACTGTTCTGAATTTTTAATATTAGCTTTATTCCCAGCGCTCAACAAAAACGCAACTGTATTAAACAATGACACCTAGTCAACTAAACAGTCGAGACTGTCTGGAGTTTCAGACATGTCCAAGAACTCACAATAACTTCTCATTGATTTCTATAAAAAGTAGAAACACAGTGTAGTAAATTAATCTACTTCATATCTGCTTCAGGATCGTTCAGTAAATGAAAATATATTATTAAAACGTCAGAACAAATTCATGCCAATTCTTGTCAACAAGTTAGGTGCACACTGTCAAATTTTAAAATTTGAGAACAAATTATTTAAACACTATAATATAAAGAGATTTGTGAAATACCCAGTGCTGAAATAAAGTTTGCTGTTATTACAATATCGGCTTAACTTTTGAGCCGGTTGTTTCAAGTTAGTGTAATTACTTAGTGGCCTTTGTTCTAACAATGTTCCAGGTAAAGTTTAGCCACTGTTGTTATTACTGCAGGAAGGAAAAGGTTTCTTTCTCTTTGAAATTACACTTTGATTACTTAACTTACAAACAATGTATGTTTTGATTCGTCGCACATCAGAAGGCTAGAGAAAATATTGTGATAGTTTCTTAGAGCTATGATTTGTTCTTAGATATCAAAAGATTCATGTCAATACAGATGCTTTTTGTCTGTGTCACTTTATACTATAAATGTGTTTACCTAACGCAATAATCTCTAAATAAATGTATATGGTATATAATTTATTAGGCATGTAGAAGGTTCCATTAGAATTTCTTCAAATAGAGTAAAAACTAAGAGGAGATTAACTGTAAAAAAAAATGCAAGACAGCGTTTAAATCAAATAGGTTTTCTACTTGTCACAGCAGAAAAATTGCATGTTTTTTATTAAAACTACTCCATATATTTCACTAAAAACTAATAATAATAATAATAATAATTCTTTTAATTTAATAATGTGCTATCCATTTATAAAAGTTAAATTGTTTTTGGTCAATCCGTTCACCAGTTATTGAGATCCTATTGATACAATACAAAGAACTGGATAGACAGGTAGACAACAATTATACAATGGTATAAATATATTCCTAACTCCTAAAAAGTAGATTAAATATTAAAAATGAGATATTGACTTTATACCAGGGTTATAATACTTATTTGAAACACAAGATGTTTATTCTTAAATTGCGTCATTGAGAACTGAAGAACGTTGGAAACAAAGGTTTTATAAAATAATCCAACGCAATCAACAGACTTAACTATTCAAAAAAAAAATTAAATAGTTTTATTCTGTGACTTGAAATAAGAATTCTTATATTAAGAAGTTATTCCTTGATGCTTACAATTAATATCTACTACACCTTCATCCCATCTACAGAGCTGGTTTAGTTTAAGAAACAAATAGTAGATGAACGAACCTTTTCTTAATTCATTTAGGTTTTATTCTCTTTATAATATAGAGAGTGGTTTGATGATGTTGGAAGGAGATTTATGTTTTTTTTTTAATTTTCTATGTTGTATCTGTTTTCAGTTCCCAAATATTTATGTAAATGTTTGACTAATTTGTTTAAAATTATTATTTGAAAATCTCACAAAATTTTGAACGAGTATTTCTGAAACTGTACGATTCCAGCAAAATTACGGATTCAAAAATAACTGACAGAATATACAAAAGCAAAAAGTAAGAAAATATAGAGAATATAATAAAACCAATATTAATAATATATGTAACACAAATAAATAAGACATTTGATTGCAGAAGGTAGTAGATACGTTTTTGTTTCTAAAACCCTAGACGT
Organism: Aphrophora alni; assembly: GCA_963513935.1. Taxonomy (NCBI): domain Eukaryota; kingdom Metazoa; phylum Arthropoda; class Insecta; order Hemiptera; family Aphrophoridae; genus Aphrophora; species Aphrophora alni. Next base: position 10,019,750 of record OY740772.1, read on the forward strand.
GGCAGTACTTATGCATTCCATTTTTTCTCATTTTGCAATACTTTTTATAAATGTTCACATAAAAATAGTAAGTAGACTAATATTATCCCAAAATCAACTTCGTAAATATCTTCTTTTTTAGACAGGTCCATAGAATTAATTTATGAAATAAAAAATCATATTTAAGTTACAGTTTAGATTTAGTAATCAAAATATGTAGAATAAAAAAAAAAGGCAAAATCCAAGAAGTGCCAATGAAAATGAAAATGTTTTTGAGAAGTTACATTTTGAAATATCAATTGTTAGGGAAAAAAATACGCAAAATCGTTTAATTTAGGCCTATTTTGAAAAAAAAACAAAAAAAAAACATCAAAAATGATTATTTTATCTAAAACTCAGCTTGTTATATACCATTAATTAGGTAAATGAATATAGACTTGAACAGTGAATCACCAATTATCTAGACTATATATTTTAGAGTCAGGTAATATAGAATAAGAAAAATTATCTTTATGTCACTACAATTTAAACAAAAAAATCACCGATAAACTTTCATAAAAGAGCAAAAAATTATTTTAGTATATTCAAACATTTACATTAGATATTATATATAGTTGTGAAAATAAATCCGTATCAACAAAACGTTATTTATAAATGACAATAAATTAGAGAAGTAATAAACTCAGAAAAGTATATGTAATACGCACATGTGAAGAGTCTATCTCGGTCAGTAACAAAAACAAACTAATTTCACCTGGAAAGCAAAGCTTTGAAGGAACAGTGCTACCAAAATATTTATCCTACAGAAACGTGTATTATTTCCCACAAAACCTGCAAACATCCTATTTTCAATGATCGTCTCAAAAATATAAATATTACTAATCGATATTTGACATAGAATTCCGTTGTCGCAGATGACACTGGAAGTAATCGGTTTAATCATGACGTTTTAAAACGTCTATCTCACTAATTATGAAAACGACCATAATTTGAAAAGCACCATTGAAAATAGAAATAATATAATACAGTGAAGTTGTGGAGTAGTTTGACAGAAAAGTGGACTTGTGACAAATAGACAAATTTTCTGCTGCGACAAAATTTATCGTTTTTTCTACCGTCTAAATACTATAATTTCAGTAATTTATTAAATTATTTATATTGCAATTTAGGAAGTTTTAGTTTTTTAAATTTGTAAGTGCAGATCTTTAGCTTTACAATGAACCTTGGATTTTTTGCGATAGGACGATTTTTAGTGAGTGAAATGTTGATTTGTAAAAAAAAAGTCATTGTAACTTATAATTAACTTACAATGTGACCATTATTTGATAACTTTTAAGTTTAAAGCGATTTTTGAAATAGCCGGTGGAAAAGAAGAACAGTTTTCCAGTCAATTAAACTATCTAAACAACTTTTAAAGACATGTTCCTGTAAGTTGATCCAATTACTTAATGTTCTTAGTTCTAATAATCTTCAAGGTTAATTTAAACTACACATTTAAGTATTAAGTTTAGCCACTATTGTATCAGGAATTTCTTGTGTGATGTCATAGTTCTATTAAGGTGTTTTGTTCACTTTGAAACAATGTGTGTTTTGCTTTGTAGCATATCCGGTGATTAAGGGAAGCTGTATTGAAGCCAAAGTTTGTTTGTCTTAGCTTTAAAAATTTCCTTTGGACATTTCAGGTCAAAAGAAACTCTGTGTCTATGTTATTATAGACTCTAAGATTTTGTGAAATGCCTAACTCAAGAACCACTGAACAGATTTTGATTGTAATTATTTCAATTTGAAATGTAGAAGGTAAAATTACCTCATTGGTTAAAAATCAAAGACGGGTAACAAAATATAATGTTCGAAACTCGTGGAGCTGCGCATGTTTAAATAAAAATTTGTTTTGTATTTGAATGCTACCAGGTTCCTTAATATCCTCTAATAAACCAGGTTTGGCTCTATTAAACCTTGTGGTTGTCCATATTTTAATAGAATCTCCGTTTGTACCTAACTTAACCTGTACAACACTTTTATTTTTAAAACTAGATTAAATTATAGGCTTTGACAACATTTTAACCATAGACGGACAAACGTAAGAAAACACCACTTAATATCCAAGATTCATGTTATGACACATGCTTTACATGAGTCGTAGTTAATATTAAAGTGTATTTTTCCATATAATAATGTATGACAGTTAGTCCTAGCGTGATGTTAACGTTATGGACGAAATGTATGAAGTCTAGGCACACGGTTATTAAGTGAAATCATTTGTATAAAAAAAGGTTGTCTTGTGTTGCAAATTAAATTAAAATCAAGTTATAACTAATTACATTTTTCAATTTATTTTCACACGAGATATATAAAAAAGTTCATAAAAGACTGAGGTTCCTCCGAGTCCATAAAATAGTGGTTTGGAATGTTATCTGTCTGGTGTGGTATGTGCTGTGATTTACAGCATAAACAAGTGGACCGATTTTAATGAAATTTGATATGTGGGCATTAAATTTCGAAGAAACGAAAAATCTATAACAAAAAACAGACTTTAAATAGCGTGTGGTTAATATACTAGGTTTGGGCGAATAATCACAAATAGGTTAGGTGGTTATATAAAACCTTGGATGTCCGTGGATAGGCGATAACGTGAGTTGTACTTGACAGTGCGTAACGCTGCAGTATTCTTTATTAAAACTATTAAAACCTTTGATCAGTTTAGAAACGATCCCTTAGAATATGTTGTAATTGACCTCCACTTAATTTGTTTATTCCTATAAACTTAAGTGCTACTGTAGTCATTGTTTGGAATACGGAAATTTTGTTTGCTTACGGTTTGGCACATTCATTTGGTTTAGTAGGCTTGAAATGTCTGCATAAACTATAAATGATAGTAAATAATTATTGTAGGAATAAATAGGAATTTTGATTACCAAAAACTCCATTTGCAAAGTTATTTCATTGAAACAAACAACATAATATTATTAGTATTTCACAGCAAAGTAAAATATTGTGAACAGTTATATTACGTATGTGCAATTATTCTGATCGATAATCGATACTAATCGATACTCAGTTTATTCTGCACTTTATCTCAGATCTGGTAGCTCGCCTTCTGGAATTACTTCAGTGACAACAATTTACTAGATTTTTACATAACCTGCTTTTATGTGAATTTGTTACGTTTCAATTTTTTCAGTAAAAAAGTGAATTCCCCTTTAAAATGTTATTTTACGTTTTCAAAATATGGTTTGAACTATACGAACTTGACAAATTTTTTAAACCTAATCTTTATATCAACTCACTAAATCTTCAACAAAAATAAAACTTATGCACCTCGATTTGAATCTCTGAAAATGTTTATGCCTTAAGGAGAATATTTTTTAATTATTTTTATATATTTTTTTATTATTTCCCTCCAGAATCAATACAGATACAAAATATTAACACATCTATTACAGCAATTTTATACAATAGTAATCAGTGAGAGAGAGAGAAAAGAGAAAGAAAAACAAAAAATAAAACTAAACAAAATTAACAAATCTACAATAGACATAAAGTGTACATTGACCTGTACCATAGTCTTAAATATATACACTTACGCATAATCATACTTATACACCTATACATAAAACTAATATACATAGCTTATCTCATTTGCTTATCTACACCAAAAGTATAAAAAATAATTTACTTGAATAGAAAATATAATATAGTTCAGAGAAAACCACCCAATTTTTTCTTTTTTTCTTCAGAGAAAAAACAAAGAAAAAACACCCGAATCCCATAAATGTATAGCCCGCTTTGGGGATAGTAAATTTGGGGATTATTTAAATATATATTTGTTAAATCTAATGGTTATATTTTTTACTTTACGACTGACAACTATCAACCCTATTTTTTCTTGTTTTTATTTGGATTTAGAGATGGGGTTCCTTAGAAAGCTTATGCAATGTATTACCTTGTCATTTATACATTGTTTGTAGAGAGTATAGTGGTATCTATACTAATTTGGAGTTTATCAAGACGTTATAGAGATTTCTAATTATGTTTGTCAACAATTCAATGAACGACCAAATATTGTAATGAATTTGTTTGTGTGTTCTTATTTTATTAATAAGTTGTTCTATAAAAATCCTTGATTAACACTTCAAGAAATTGAAAAAACAATGTCCAAGAAGGTTTGTGTAGGTTTAAGTAAAGATGATGCCTTAGTCATTGAAACGTCAGACTTGTTTTAATAAAATATTTGTTGTGCATTTTCTTTCATGTACTATTCGAATGTATTCTATTTAGTTGCTGTTTTTCAGAAATTTTATTGACCATCTATCTGTTATAGTTTTTTTGTCCGTTTGTCTGACTCGTTATTTATCTCGCATTTTTATATTTGTGTTTTGTTCGCTTTGGCAAACACAGTCTTACTAAATCTGAGCGTCATAATTAAACAAATAAAAACCAAACTAAATAATCAATAGCCATAACAAAATGACTTCTTGCCACATTAACTTACACAATCTAACACATTTCACCAGTCACTTTTCTGTGTGATGTATTATCGGTAATGACTTTCAAATCCCAAAAGTGTTCAGTTCGTTTTACAAAATGTTGCAGTCAATGAATTCTGTAATCTATCAGAGAGCTAAACATGGCGTGCACTGACATTACACTAGTAGAAACTACATAATTGACTGTTCTTGCAACTAATATTATATCTGTAAAGATATTAATGTCCAAAAATGTTGACCTTTAATTGCTCTGTATTTTTTAGTTCTATTAAGGTAGACTTAAAGTTTCTATTTGTCATTGAAGTCATCAGTATCTGGGAATCATTTAATAATTATTTCTTTATTTATGTGTAGATGATTATCTAATCTCCACCAAAGAAAAATCTGATTTGTGTAAAACTGTGTTAACTATCAAAATTATGTTTTTGTGTGAACAACTAAATTTATGAAACTATAATACTTGAGAATTTTATGAATAAGAACAAAGCTTATTCTTTCAACTATTTTCCAAGTGGATCAGTGACTTACAAGACGACAACCTTACAATTTTGGTTCAAATCCCATCAAGTTAAATAACTTTTTTTACAAAATTTTATAGTTATTCTTTATAAATTCATTCTATTTATAAATCGATAATACATGAAATACTTTAATTTTATTACTTAATTCTAAAACGAACATTTCCATTATTTAAAAAAATTAATTTAAAGGATTTTTCAATTTTAATTCAAAATGTCATATTATCAAACATTCAAATTTTATTAATTTGTTTTTAAATAATTTTGTTAAAACATTCCTTCTCAAAAGAACTTGTAATTAAATGACCTTCTCAAAACTTGTTTTACCTTATTCTTTGTATGTTAATTCTTTTCTATATTTATTTAAAATGTAAAAACTCATTTTATTTCTGTTAAATGTTGCTTGATGCATATATTTTATTTATTATTATCTTTTTCACATTAATTTGCTTCAACACTTGAGAACTATTTTAACCTCAAAATTAAATGCAAGTGGTTTGTTAAAAAAAAAAATTGTCTACGAATTTTGTTATCTTGTTGTTTTAAAACCTTAAAAAAAAGAAGAAAATATTAGATCACGATCCCAAGCCCTCGAATACTTTAATAGCATCAGGGTCGAAAGAGAGCAAGAGTTAGTCAAGAGAGACCTGATAGGAATGATGAAAAGGATCTTAACTAAAACTATAAACACTTTGAAGATCCAGTTAGGATACCCTGGGGTTGCCACTTCCGCACTTATTATAGTAAGCTCCTAAAGAATGTATAACAAAATTAAATTGTTGTTACATAACCTTAATCCTAACAAAAATGCTAAACAATGTTCCAAATTTATAACCATTATGGTTTTAAGTAAACTTTACTAATATTTTGGTTCGTAATTACTATTAAAATGCATTAAATGTTTACACAGGCATTCGTAAATTAATTTATGTCTCCCATGGGAGCCCCAAGGAGCAATAATGTTGTTGAAGGCTGCTAAGAATAATCTTTCTATGAAAGAAGTTGTTTTCCTTATCTATTCATCTACTATTTGTGGCAATGCACCAACTGCAACCCAACTCGACTGTCAGTACTGAGTATTGCAGACTGCACCACAATTGTACAATTGCTATTCCATATCGATAACTAACACGATATCACAATAACAAAAGTAGGGAGAGCCTTCCTACAAACTACAGCTGGAGTCTATCGTAGTATATAGAAAGTTATATATTTGTACATATATAAAGTAGTATTAAAGTACAGAAAACAGTTTTTCAAAGTTGCCTGTCGACGTCTACAGCCTAAAGGCGTGGATTGATCAAATATGATATTTGGGCATATTTTGGTTAAGTCCCGAGAGATTTTTATTCGATTACTCAAAATTTGAGAGTAGCAACCATGAGATAAAAAACGATAAAATTAAGATTTTCGCAAAATCAGCTAAAACAATTTCAATCGATATTTCAAACACAAAGGACCCAGCAAATGTTCTGATCACCATCTCTTGTATGAACAGATTTTATTACAATTTTGCCTTTGAAATACGTTGTGACTACAAGACATAACCCTACTGAATTTCTGGCTAAACACGATTATCAAAATGTAGCCTGTAAGAACAACAAACAAACGTACCATCTTTCGCGTGGACAGATTACAATTGAATTTGGTATCTGGTCATATTTTTACAATGTCTCAGAAAGGAGATATAAGAACTGTGGTTAATATTATACATGGGGGGAAACATTTCAAAATTGCGGCCGTGTAAAATTTGATTCTTTAATTTCTTTTATTTTAATGATAAATGAGTTTTAGTAATCCACAATCTAAGAAGTGTATTTTTCATCATTGTAATTACCCAACCTAGTCAAAATACAAACAAACCTTCTAAATGTAATAGCTGAAAGTTATTTTTTTGGTTCTTGTATGAAATGTTAAATCGTATTAGTAGATCAAGGGGGTCTTACCCAGTAGGGTATGTTTGTTTAAAACCGTTGTAATGCAGGTTTTTTGAACATCGTAATTGTGTATTTCGTTACTTTTTTTGAGGTTGGATAACCTAACTTAACGGGTCTCGTAGAATTGTATGTATTAAAAAGTCTCCTGTAGCTTTGTTCGTGACACCCTCTGTCCTAACGGACCTCGAAGATGTACACTCGCTACGTTCATTGTCGGTGACTATGTCCTACTCGAATATCACACTTTCTCGGGAGACCAGAGTTATTCTTTTTGTCATCGTAGAGATGTTGTGTTGGTAGCATTGCATGCAGAATTGAAATATCAAAATCGTGATCTAATTGTGTGGCAGCTATCCTCTTTACGTGCACACAATAACCGAAAAACGATGACGACAAAGGAATCAGTTTATTAGTGTCCTGAGTTTATGAAACGTAATGATCAGTCAAAATAACGGAGCTCGAAATGTTTTACGAGCACCAAACTTAACAGGTAACCTACATTGGATACTGATTAAAAAAAAAATTAAAATCCCGAGATATTGTATAATATCTCAATTTACCAATTTAAATTGGGTTGTTGAACATTGTACAGCCAACAGACGGACAGACACGTCATCTAAAAGGTGTAGGGTGAAAAACCGTGACATAAAAGTGTAAAAATCTTTACAAGTGTTTAAATTATATTGTGAAGTGAAATTTACTGATTAACTAAACTAATGTGCAAGTAGGAATTTGGGTTTAGATTGATTCCGAAATCACTTTAGCTAATTAAATCAAGTCAAATGAAGGTAAAATAAAGTCAATTTAAAAGGTTAGAGTGAAATCAAATGAAAATAAATTGAAATCAATTTTTAAAAAATCTAATAAAACGAAATGTTCAGATTTAGTGCTTTACTTTAGGGTTAAATGCAGAATAACAGGGGGTTATTTCATTCACTATAAGCCAGTCTAAAAGGGGAAATTAGTAAAAGGAATTAAAGAATACCCACCATCAATTCAAAGACTTCATCCCTAAAGTGAAATAGAACTCTTCTCTAGTAAAACGTAATAAGAAAGTGAGATAAAGCCTTAAATAAAGTATTGATTAGGGAAGTTTAAACAAATTTATTGTGGGCAGTAATATAGGAGGTGTTTTGAAAGGAAACAATTGAATATTAAATTTAAATAAACACTTTATTAATTAAGTAATCAAAGTAAAGTATAAATGTACTTATGAGTGGAGACTGAAACTTATTAGACAAATTGCAATAACAAAATTAGAAGAATTTATCATTTGTAAAATTGACTTATTTTGGAAGATTATAGTAAACTAGCTCTGTATTTATTTTCTTTAACAACTGTATAACCTCTCATAGACCACTGAATAAAAATAGTGTTTGTGAAAATCTAGATAAAATTTCTTCCAGACATAAAATTTGGTGGAAAGTTAGGTTTTCGGAGTTACTTCAATTACTTTAATGGAGAAAAATATCGGACACTCCAGCTCACCACTGGGACCCTGGGGGTGGGTTGGGGGTTAAAATGTGGGGCAAAACTATTTTTGTAAATATTTTAAAAACTAAGCAAGATTAAAGTTGTAGCTGGCTTAATTTACCATCAAAATGGTCCTTAGTAATGTTCTCGTCAGACGGACTGGGACAGAGATACTTACCAGTCAGATAAATATGGATTCATGAAAAAATGTATATACACACCCATATTTAGAGCTTTTTACTATACAAAAATCGGCCTAAACTCAAACAAATGCAAGTCTTGTCTCGTAAAAATTCTTTATACGAACAAAATTGAAAAAAAAAAGTCTCAACTTTCAGTGCTCATATCGTGAGACGAAAACAATTCTAAGGTCCATATTGTTGGGAAATTTCGTCAGCTATACCTTTTGTATTAAACTTTTTTTGAGTTTTTGCTTAGGTTTTGAGCTATTCACCCAAAATCGTTTTGCCCCATAATTTAATCTTTCCAGGAGATTCCGGCAATGCCCAGCGGTAAGCTGGAGTGCCAGATTTTTTTCCCCTCATTGAAGTAACCCAAAAACCTAACTTTCTACCAAATTTCGTATCTGGAGCATATTTATCCAGTAAAAATCTTTATCCAGTGGTCCATTAAGCAGAGCGAATTGATTCTCAATGCTAGAATTTGATGGAGCACTAAAATTTGGAGAAATAACAGAATTAAATTAGTAAAAAAGTCTGACAAGGTGTAATGAATTAAGACAAAAAGTCTTACGAATACCTATTAGTAAAGATATCGTGTTTACATGTATTTGAAGTGAGCTATCAAAGTGTATAAACCTAACATCCAAAACAGCTGATCTGTCTATGTTTATTCAGTGCAGTTAACGTAATTCTATTGGGTTGATACTAAGTTAAGAAAACCCAAACGTAAAGAATAAGATATAAAGAGTTCATTAAATTTTGATTTATTTATAAAATTACAGAGGACACTAGTCATGTAAGTACGCTTCAGTTACTATATTTACTCTCTGGTAATTTATGTAAACAAGTCACGCAAGTCATATAATTTAGATTGCTTAGCAATTTACGCTTGTGTAAAGAACTTGTAATGAGTTTAAAGAATATTATCAAAGTAAAGTATATTTACAGTTATTTTTACAAATCAAAGAGAAATTTGTAAACCACTGCACGAATAATTGAATACGCGTAGGCCTAGATTGTTTGTAATTGTATGATTGTTGGTGAATAAGAAATAGATTTTACAAGAAACTTCATTTGAGGTTATGCACTTCGACAGAGGTGCGAAGATGTGTTTAATTTTAAAGTACTTAAACAAATTGACAAACGAATCTTACTTGTACAAGCAAATCCTCTAAAAGTAATGTGCAAAAGTTAGTTTTAAGGGCACCATAGGAATTATAATATCCAATGAGCCTTGTGGTTAATAACATAACAATATGAAGGAAGTAATCCCCAAACCAAAACAAAACACTAACACACAATTAACGTTAGCAAGTTTAATAAACCCTTATGTACATTTCGGTAACATAGCTGCCATCCTCAGAAGAATATAAGCCAAGAACTAAATATGACAGTGAGACGATATAATAAATGTGGTAGCGTTCCTCCCTCTTCCACATTTGTCAGACCGCCCCCCCCCCCTACATAGAAAGTGGGAAGAGAAAATTCTAATATTCTAAATCTAGCTTAGAATTAAGAATTTTGAAACCAAAGGAACAAACATATATATATATATATATGAAAAAAGTTCTCATATGTAACTAATATTAAATCATAACGCGAAAACAACTATCATGTATATTAAGAAAGTGCAAGTTAATGTTAAAAATGTTAAATCAACTTAATTGGCGTTTTAACTTGTTTTTAAACAAGAAAATAACGAAAAATTCTAAATTGGCCCCTTATTAGTAATCAACAAATAAATTATAATGTAACAGAAGATATTTCTTGTCGAAACTCCATATTCATGGATAAAATAAAGCAATAAAGCTTAAAGTTTCAAAATATTAAACATTAAAATATTAATATAAAAACGTTAATATTTTGAAGTTTTAAGGCTTTATTGCTTTATTTTATTCTTGAATGAACAAATAAAACTACAGAACTTGTGATAATACTACAGAACTAAATAAACTAATTTTTGAATACAGGGCAATTTTGTTCTCTCCTTTAGAAAATTTAAATAGTGAAATCTAAACAGCGGGAGAAAATTTAAATAGTGATATTTAAAGAGTAATAGATAATTTAATTAGTGACATTTAAACATTGATATGAAATTAAATTAGTGAGATCAAAACAGTGAAAAATATATTAATAGTGACATCTAAGCAATTATAGAAAATATAAATAGTAATATTTAAACAGTGATAGAAAATTGAATTAGTGATATCTAAACAGTGAAAAATATTTTAATAGTGACATCTAAGCAATTATATAAAATATAAATAGTAATATTTAAACAGTGATAGAAAATTTAAATAGTGATATGTAAAGAGTAATAGATAATTTAATTAGTGACATTTAAACATTGATAGCAAAATAAAATTAGTGATATCTAAACAGTGAAAAATATTTTGATAATGGCATCTAAGCAATTATATAAAATATAAATAGTAATATTTAAACAGTGATGGAAAATTTAAATAGTGACATGTAAAGAGTAATAGGTAATTTAATTAGTGACATTTAAACATTGATAGCAAAATAAAATTAGTGATATCTAAACAGTGAAAAATATTTTGATAATGGCATCTAAGCAATTATTAATAATTATTATAGAAAATATAAATAGTAATATTTAAACAGCGATAGAAAATTTAAATAGTGACATCTAAACAGCGATAGTACATTTAATTAGTGACATCTAAACAGCGATTGAAAATTTAGATAGTGACATCTAAACAGTGATTGAACATTTAAATAATGACATGTAAACAGTAATGGAAAATTTATATAGTGACATCCTAAACAGTGATAGGAAATTTAAATAGTGACAAAATAAACAGTGATAGAAAATTTAAATACTGACATTTAAACAGCGTAGAACATTTAATTAGTGACATCTAAACAGCGATTGAAAATTTAGATAGTGACATCTAAACAGCATAGAACATTTAATTAGTGACATCTAAACAGCAATTGAAAATTTAGATAGTGACATCTAAACATGGATTGAAAATTTAAATAATGACATGTAAACAGTAATGTAAAATTTAGATAGTTTAAATAGGTTTCAGGTTTTAACCTCGGGATGAAGTGACCCTTTGCTATTATCTTGTAATACAGCAGGAAGTATTTTTTGTTATTATTATTATTATTAATATTATTGTTTATTATGTTATTATGAATTTTATTTTATATGTATTACATTTTATAATGTGAACAATTGTCTATTTTATTATTAAGCATATAAGATTGTCAATTTTTTCCTGTTAAAATTATGTATAAAAGAGGGTCAAATAAATAAATTTTTCATTTTCATAGTGACATCTAAACAGCATAGAACATTTAGTTAGTGACATGTAAACAGTAATGGAAAATTTATATAAGTTAGTGACATGTAAACAGTAATAGGAAATTTAGATAGTGACATCCTAAACAGTTATAGGAAATTTAGATAGTGGCATTTAAACAGTTATAGAGAATGTATATAGTGACATCTAAACAGTGATAGGAAATATAAATAGTGACAAAATAAACAGTGATAGAAAATTTAAATAGTGACATTTAAATAGTGATCGAAAATTTAAATAGGGTCGTATAAACAGTGACAGAAAATTTAAATAGTGGTATCTAAATTTGCGGACATATGTTTATAGTTGTTTTCTTCTTTATTTTGACCAATATAATCACCTTTGAATTACCTTCGCGCGTTACAAACTTTGCAGATTTCAATTCACCATGTAATGGTACCAACATCAACTCTCTAAGATGACAAATAGCGAAGTTATCATGAAAAGTGTAATTTCGAATCCTGACCTCCCAAAAAAATGTATCTTGACCTCCCAAGACACCTTTACATCACTGTCGAACACGAACCCGCGTCTGCCTTGTATATAAGTTATCTGCCTAGTTTGTAAATAAATTCATTTCATGTTTAAATAAAAAAATTACAGGTGACACGGTACTTACCTAGCCCTACCACACAATGTATTACAAGCAGATATTCTAAGTGCAATGTTCATAGTGTTTTCTTGAGGATTATAGGAAATGTTAAATTGTCTGTTAAATCAAGAGGCTTTACCCAATTGGGTAAGTTTGTTTTAAGCCGTTGTGATACAGGTTTTATGGACCCCATAATTGTGACATCACTACTCTACGTCAGCTTATCCCTAGTGGGCCTCCTGGATGTATAAAGTAAATAGTCTCTACTTGCTTAGCTCGTGTTAGTGTCTCGGATCTAGTGGCTCTATCGCATTTCATAACTATACGAATTTGTGGGGGGGGGGGGGGGGGTTCGCTATTTGTCATTGCATGTTGATACTTTACATGCAGATTTATGTCTTTTAATCTGTATCCAATTTAATGTGTTTTAGTTTTGGAAAACGAGATAATAAGTAAAAACCGTATAAAATATTTGTTAATCACCATTTTGACATTGTTAATTCAATTTTTCTTATTTTTAATACGGTTTTACATGAGCACATTATGTCATATTTCATGTTTCTCTCTTAATTTTTTCTGGCTCCTATTGCCTTTACGTGTAGTCGACAACGGCGACGGGCGGAAGGCATTTCGAAAATATCTTTACGGATTATTGACGTCATGAAAAGTGCAGATCTGTCAAAAAACAGAGATCGCAATTTTGTGTGGTCTAAAATACTTACATACTTACCATATACTGGTGTATATGTCGTTAAAGGAGTAGCAACATTAAATGAATGGTTAGGCACACTGTACTGAAAGACACTTATACAATTATGGAACTTCTGACATATCACCAGCAAGTTACTTTTATGACATACGGGTACTTTCATTGAGTTTGTAGCAGCAACAATTTAAATATTTATTAAGCGTTCTATTAAAACGTTCAACTACTGCAGCTTTTACGTCTGGGTTTCTTGTTGCCGAAAACATTATATCATTGTCTTGAAAATGTTTTTGAACTATTTTTGAAGTAAATTCGGTCCCCTTGTCTGTTTGTATACGTTGAGGTTTCCTATTAAACTTTTTGAAAATATGTTCAAACGCTTCTTTAACTTTAATTGCCAGTTTTGTTTTTCAAAGGATATACAAATGCATATTTACTGAAGACATCAATTACTGTTAAAATATAATTAATTTAATTATTATATTTCGATATTCCATGCATATCGTTTAAGTCGGTCGGCCGGCCATAACTGATCTATATTGTTTACTATATTTATATCTGGGGAAATTTTTTCTTACTTGTCTATGAAGAGTATATGTATCTTGCGATTGCAACCATTCTTGAATTTTATTCGGTTTGTATTTGTGTTTCAAAGCGTTTACCAAGGGGTTAGCACTAGAGTATCCAGCAGGATGAGATGGGTTGTAGTACACTTTCCGGAGCTCTTTGTACATATTACGGTTTCCCACTTAAATGATGAAGTACGTGGTGACAAGGATTTTCTAATAGTAGGAATATCGGGTGAACTTGTGGGTGTTGTAGGTTGTCTATTCTGAGGTCTATAATACATTGGATCTCGTTTCCTAACACCGATTTCTTTTATATCTTCTTTATACAAAAAGTCACGACGGTCTGAATTACCTATGTAACTTCTCGGTACATTATTTCTTTTTAATGCTGTTATAAACTGACTCCAACCTGGAGGGTTTGTTAATTTCTTCGCTCTCAATACATCATTTAAAAGATCTATAATATTAGACCCAGGGATCGAAACACCGTCAATATTAACAGTACCTAAGGCATTCCACTTTATAGATATTTCTTGTACAATACGGTTTAACAGATTTTCAGCATTTTTACGAAACGTTTTAGGGATCGAATCTAATATTTCCGCCCGATTAGGTGATTCATCCTCTACTTCTTCTTAATTTGTAATACTACTTTTTTCATTTATTGTAAGTTCTACGGTTTTTCTGTGTTGTTCAGTAAAATATAAGTAACGTTGTAAGATCTGTTGGTATTTTAACCATTTTCCCCTGTCATTAAGTTTAGAATTGTATAATATATCCTTCATTTCTTTATCTAAATCACTCAGTAAACCCCCACTGTCATTTTCATTTAGTTTTTGTACAAAGTCTTGAGGCAATAAAACCATTTTCTTAGCATGTTCCATTTAATTTAATTAATGTTGCAGCACTGTAATGTTTGTTTATGTGTATATGAAATAAGCTGTAAACTTAACATTCAAAACAGCTGATCTACAAACATGATGTTTATCCAAGCTCAGTTAACTTGACTCTAGTGGGTTGGTATTAAATTACGAAAACATACACCGACGAATATATTATCATAACAAGAGTTCACTGAATTCACTCGCAGCCATTTTGTTTTAGTTATTAAATTACAGACCTCACAAGTACTCTTCAGTTGCTGTGTTTACACTATAGTAATTGTGTAAATATATTCGTCTTAAAAGTGACGCAAGTCGTATAATTTGGACGGTTTGCAATTTGTGTTGAGGTGAATAATGTTGGTAGCGTAGTTTGAAATACATTTTCAGAGCAATAAAATAAAAATTATATATATTTACGTGTTTTTTAATATCATAGAAATCTGAAAACTACGGCACGAATGTGTGATCATAAACATGCAGGACTTGGCAAACTCATAGCGCGTGTGTAATTGGATGATTGTTGGCGTGTAAACAATGAAGTTTTGAGGGAGGGTATTTATAACATACCCCTCATGAGCTATACGGGCTTTGAAATATTGAGGGACAATACTTGCATTTACAAGATCTTTCATGTAGACTTGGATTAGATCCCTCCCTTTCCATCTCTCTTATCAGATCTCCCTTGAGCAACTCTTGTTGTTTTGCCACCTAGGTATTAGAGTATTAGAGATCTAGGGGGGGGGGAGGGTGTTCTTTACTTCCTTTTCTTTATAAGGCGGTGATAATTGTGTGGTTTTACCTTTTTAAACAGGATTAGGGAAGAATGTTAATGTCATAAGATAAACTACAAATCGTTGTGACGTGCTGGTTACAATTCATAGATAATCACGTACTAACGTTTTATATTGTTTTAATGTTTAGAACTTTTATACAATTACAAATCTTGAAAAAACTACAATTTATAATTTATAGATATCAGAAAGTCATTAAGATTATTTTCAATTTACAACTACATCAGCTTAGAGAAATGATTTCCCACTTGTTTATACACAGAGTGATTGAAACAAGTGTGACCGATGCTTTATTCTATAAATACAATCGTTACAAAATACATCAAAAGGTAATCGCCCAGGATTTTACCTATGAGTTACAAGGTTTTACAAGATTACCTCTGAGTTAACTTTCTTAGAGGAATCCCTCTTTTTATGGTAATTTTAAATAAAACAGTCCTTACTTTAAGGCTTTAAAGTATTTTTATTCTTGAATATTACTCGATACGGTATCTTTAATTTAAAAAATTCACAAATTCAAGCTATTCTAAGAGGATTTTTATCTTATTTTTAAAGTCAAATTCAGGTGAATTTTAAACTAGAGTTAGAGTAAAATGTGTAATAACACTACTCTTATTTTTATTTCTTCTGTAAGCTGAGAAATATCAGAGTTATGAATAGAAAACTGAAATCATAATTTTCTGCTAAGTGCCTAGAACATACCCTGGGAAACTCAACCTCTTTTTTATTAAGCACTATTAATACATTTGTTTTTCAGCTATACTATTTTATTAACAAGTTCTAATACATCCAGTAATAATTACAAACTTGTGTAGCCCAGTAGGTGTTCTAGACAATTACCAGCGAAGTCTAAGAAAGTCGGTAAAATCTCCTCTTCAAAAACTGTCAATTTAACCTAACCTAACCTCTCGACACCTAACCTAACGTTTAGATATTTCCAAATTAATTATTCATATAACGAATTTAAAAAGGTTATATATGAGCAAACTACAGTTCAATGTATGAAATTTCACATTCCTATATATTTTTGTGTGACAACGACGGACGGACGGCATGTCGAAAAACAATTTTTCGGTTTTCTGAAGCCAGGAACATGAAGATCAATCAAACCACAGAGGTTGAAATTTTTGGAGATTATCAAACTTTACTCCATACTATGTAAAGATATGAATAAAGACGGTTTTTTGTGTGAGAAGTATCTTGAAACTAAAATAAATCCTTCACAATTTAAACTATAAACATGTGAAATTTTCTCTCCATGGGAATCTATGCAGCAAAGTTTTTTTTTGACATTCATATTAAAAAAACTTGTTAACTTTCTTTTGTTTCCACAGCCTTTTGTTATACAAGCGAATGAAACAAAGTCTACAGGCGGCCAACTTGAACTAAATTAAATAAATTTTATTAATATAATAATTATACGTTATAAAATAAATTTTCCAGTCTGTTCATTTACTTTATTAATTATTAAGATTTTCTTTCTTCGTGAAATATGAGTCTGTAAAGTTTTTCAATATTCCCTGATAAAACTAATTTAATATTTATCAAAAACATTAAACTTTTCGTTCCATACAAGAGAAGCTTCACTGGGATCAGTTCTTATTTCTCATATAGGGAAATGAGCTTTTATACTTTAATCCAAATAATGATCCATAACTCAAAGTGTGGGTGGAAAGCACTTGACTTTCAGGTAGATACTCCCTTTTAAAATATAGAAATGAAACGTTCACGTGATATTTCCTACGGAATCCTAAAACGGTGTTATTTCAGGCCCACCTAATATTTGATCAAGACTTATTCCAGTTTATTATATATCTAACCTAACCTAACCAACTTGACACGAGCACAACACACAACTCGATGATTTAAAATCTGAGAGATTCCATATTTATACTATAGATGACATAGACATAGGTTTACTCATAGTAATGTTTCGGGTTATAGTGACAAGCTGTTGACAGGGTATCTCGTAATAATAGATGAGTCATGCTTTTACTATGTTTGAAATATATCTTCGAATATAACCCTGGTCAACCTGAAAACCGTCGAAAATAACCCGGCGCCAATAAAACATTTTATGAAAACTCATCTAAAGTTGATGACATAACTTACATATAAATCTAGATATGAATTTTAACAAAAATAAGATGAGTCACATTAGTAGCAAATTTTACATCGAACTTGCAACGGCAATTTTCAGCATAACTTTATAACTGTACCAGTTTGATTAATGTCTGATCCAAATTTGCATACAAAATTCAATTTTAAATATTTTAAATATCTGATGATGGCAGAACAGAACGAAACGATTTTACTTTATAATTATTTAAGAAGTAAAATAGGATGTGAAAATGTCGACATTTTGAGAGTCTGTAGAAACGTTTTCACCATTCTCGGCGGTGTTTGTCCTCTTGTCTGCAATATATTGTTTTCTAGGAATTACATTTTTGTTTAAATGTTTAACAGTATATAAGTAAAAATGGTGAACGTAATGAAAACTGACAAGAACAGATTAACAAATTGACTGAACAACGATCATTATTTACTGTGCCTCTAACGAAATTGTTATATTTTTATTAAGTCACGAAATCTGTTTAGTTTAGTCTATAATGTTAAATGTTAATATTCGAATAAGTTTGTGGATTAGTTAGTTCCTTCTTTGTCGCGGATTTCATAATATTGATGTTTAGATATTTGTGGGTATTTCCGTTTCATGTTACTTGAGTCTAGTAAAGTGATTTTTTAAAGATATTTTGTCTGTCGTCTGTTCAGTGTTTTATAGCTCAAACGCGTGGACAGATTTTAATCTAATTTTGTATGTGGGCATAATTTGGTTATATCTAGAGATTTTTTAATCAATACCTGACAAAAAATACGATATTAGAATATGCATTTAAGAATAATGGTCGATTACAATTTAATTAAACATGACAATTTTGGCACAAAAATGCTTTTGAAATGACAAGTGAAAAACAATTACAGTTCAGGTGTAATTTTTAAAAAGTACCTTGACCCCTGTCATTTTGTGAGTTTGTGAGATAAAGTTTTCATTTAAAACACCGACAGTTGGATATGTCTGAAGAAATATGTAGGCCACACAAATATAAATGTCAAGACATGAGCTAAGAACATTTCGCACACTTTAAATATAATAAGTCTGATAAATCAGCTACGGCCAAACACTGTTTAAACGAAACTTTACTTTAAAGAAGAACACTCTGTGTTGTTGAAAACTGTTACTAAACTACAATAGATGCTAGGGAAAATTTTTATATTAACAAATACCGTAATGTAATTTTAAATATCGAATTAGGACCTATACAAAGTTCTATATTAATATAAAATACAAGTTGTATTTTTAAATATAAGATTTGTTTAATAATATAGTAATATGTAGTTACTTGTTAAATAGAGGTTATTTTGAATGAATCAATGCAGTTTTTAACGCATTAATGCTATAAAGTACGTTTAGGTCACGCTCCTTTATTTCTTTATAAATACTGGGTTTGTCACAGTATTAGGTTAGTTGTGGTAAACTCGTACATCACTGATGATGGCGACTTTGTCGTTGAAACGCGTTTAAACGTACTATTTATTAGAATTTGTATTGAAGTTTTATTCAAACAAGTATAGCATCTCACAAGTCAAGCTAAATATTTATTCATAGGTACCTTTTTCTTCATTTTTATTCCATAAATTAATTTCCAACGTTTGGACACATATTTCTTAAACACTCTGTATATATTACCTTCAAAATTTTCTACAACCCTAAACTGGCATCAATGGTTTATTCAAATTAATGACTTACAAATACCGAACTCTGACATTGTTGGCTAGTTCGTTTGGTCAGCATCTGATTTTGTTGTTGGGTATGTGAGAAAGTTAGTGCACTATTATTGGAATCTATACTTGTTGGTCAAAGAGAACACACACAAAATAAATCCCCGATAACCACAACAATGTTTTCATCATAATAAACACCTTATGCATAGATTAATAAAGATAAAATAATCACAGTGACGAGACTAGTAATTTATAAATAAATGTTTACTTACAGAACTGATGCTTTGTAACAGCAGCCAGACACAGCCAACGTTCTCATGCGGTGGGAACCTTTGCATCTATGCTCACAGTCTCTGCAATGGTATCTCTGACTGTCCTGAAGGCCAAGATGAATCTGTGGCACAATGTGGTAAGTATTAGTTTTATTTATCATTTAAAACGAAATCACATCAATCAATCTTTAAATATCTGTGGCTTGTAGGCAAATGTTAATATTATAAATTAAATCTTTAGATGAACATCCAAGATTAATCTCTGGCTTTTACTCAGCAGTATTATTGAAAATTTGAAAGGTGGTTAAAAATAAGAATTTATGGTTTAATCGAATGTTGGGCGTTATTTGTGTATATAAAAATGTATACACCAGACGTTTCAAGTAAATATATACCAACCCCCGTTAACATGTATTAAACCTAGGTCATGAACAAAAAAATTTAAACGCCAAAGTAGACTAGGATCATTTTAGAAACTAAAACTAGAATCTAAGAAAGAAAAAGAAAATTGAGGCTGAGTAGTGAAATAACTAAGACTAAATAAACTACATCATCAGAAATGTCGTACAACTAAACTACTCAAGAAACGTCAAACAACTGGTGAGGTAACTTACTAGGGGCTATGTGCCAAAGGAGTGGTGACCTAACGGTTTATCCGATTATGCAACTTTTGTCTCCTCTACCAAAAGTTTAGTGCGTGATCTACTGATATTAGTTGCCATTTTGAATTGGAATAAAATAGCGACCTCACAGTTTGCGCAGTTATTTCTATTAAATAAAACATTTAAATTAAGGTTTTGCTTGAAAGGGGCTTTACATTTGCAAATTTTGAGCCTCCCCAAATCCCAATTTGAGGTGAGATGAATTTACCTTATAATGCCAAAATGTGATGTTTTTACATCAAAAACATTTCTAAAATTATAAATAACTTCCTTTAAAAGTTACGTTACCGTCCCAGAACTAAATAAATACCTTGAACAATCTATCATTACACAATAATTAAAACCAGAATAACAATTATAGTTGTATACCTAATAAAAGAAAATTCCCCAAAACCACAAGTATACACACAGTGTGTATTGTACATCTGAATATGCTAACAGTGCTATTGAAACGTACATAAGGTAGACTATACTGTCTTTGTGTTGTTAGTATTTTACGGTGGTTTTGGGGAATTTTCTTTCATTGTATATTCACCACAGTGACATAATGATTTTTATGTTTTCAGGTTGCCTAGCTAATGAGTTCCGGTGCACCAACAGCTGCGTTCCTTTGGTGAAGAGATGTGACCGCTTTGCAGATTGTGAAGAGGGTGAAGACGAGCAGGACTGCAGTAAGTTGGATTTATATCTTTCTTTTAAGTGGATAAACATCAGTTCATGTCACATCTATTAATATTGTCTTAAAGATGAGATAACAAACGCTTTGCTTATATTTGAACTTGTCGTTACTATTCTATTGCAACAAAATTACCACTAACTAGGATATCGTTACTTGAAATCAAACAATATTTTAATTTTAAAATGTTGTAAATTGTCTTGAAACCTTCATTCATTGGTCCAATTGTATTGGCATCCTTAGTGCTCGTTTATGTAAGTTTCCTCATTGTTAAATCCACGCATAATTCTAATGTAGTTGCAGTGATAAACACGCCTTCGGTATAAGTTTCTGTTCCTTCTAATTGGAGACATTGATACTATTAAAAGTACAATGAGAAACAGTTGAATATACTTAAAAAACTTCATGGGAAAAACCCATTGTAAAATCTAATAACGAGATTTAAAAACCTCATTTTAAAACATTGTATAAGCCAGTCAAACGAACTTATAAATATCATATTTTGTCAAAACAAATCATCACAATTAATAATAACACGTGTTTAACAAAATAATCACACCTTTGTTTAGTCTGCTTTAATTATTTTTTTTTGTTTATATTAAAACAACTCATATTATTTGGTTGGTGTAGCTTAAAATGTATAAATAAATTTAAAAAATTTAAAAGTCATATGTTAATAATTACAGATGTTTATAAATTCCAGCCAGATGTTTTTAATGACATATGTTTGTAAATTCCACAATAAAAATTAATATGATGTTAATGGTAAAAACTTTCATCCCTTCTAATTTTCCTTCCTTATAATCCATGTTTTTTTTTATCTGGGCTGAAACAACTTCAATCTCTATTCAACGAAACCTATAACTTCAAAATCGGTTCAACACTGTAGAAGGAGAACATTTATTTTTTACCCAACGCATAACTTTTTTTTATACCGTGTATATTTACTAAAGTAAAAACTACAACTACAATCATCCCTTCTTCCATATCTATTTTATAATATATTTGCTTCTTTCATTTATACGTTTCTAATATGTAACACTTTATTTGTACATATTTGTCAACTTCTTTAATTTATAATAAATAGTCTCTCTCTCTCTCTCTCTCTCTCTCTCTCTCTCTCTCTCTCTCTCTCTCTCTCTCTCTCTCTCTCTCTCTCTCTCTCTCTCTCTCTCTCTCTCTCTCTCTCTCTCTCTCTCTCTCTCTCTCTCTCTCTCTCTCTCTCTCTCTCTCTCTATATATATATATATATATATATATATATATATATATATATATATATATATCTATCTATCTCCCTCCCTT